>JAUJEM010000393.1:0-5000 GCA_030448935.1 Citrus cavaleriei | reverse complement strand
GGGTTTAGGGTTTAGGGTTTAGGGTTTAGGGTTTAGGGTTTAGGGTTTAGGGTTTAGGGTTTAGGGTTTAGGGTTTAGGGTTTAGGGTTTAGGGTTTAGGGTTTAGGGTTTAGGGTTTAGGGTTTAGGGTTTAGGGTTTAGGGTTTAGGGTTTAGGGTTTAGGGTTTAGGGTTTAGGGTTTAGGGTTTAGGGTTTAGGGTTTAGGGTTTAGGGTTTAGGGTTTAGGGTTTAGGGTTTAGGGTTTAGGGTTTAGGGTTTAGGGTTTAGGGTTTAGGGTTTAGGGTTTAGGGTTTAGGGTTTAGGGTTTAGGGTTTAGGGTTTAGGGTTTAGGGTTTAGGGTTTAGGGTTTAGGGTTTAGGGTTTAGGGTTTAGGGTTTAGGGTTTAGGGTTTAGGGTTTAGGGTTTAGGGTTTAGGGTTTAGGGTTTAGGGTTTAGGGTTTAGGGTTTAGGGTTTAGGGTTTAGGGTTTAGGGTTTAGGGTTTAGGGTTTAGGGTTTAGGGTTTAGGGTTTAGGGTTTAGGGTTTAGGGTTTAGGGTTTAGGGTTTAGGGTTTAGGGTTTAGGGTTTAGGGTTTAGGGTTTAGGGTTTAGGGTTTAGGGTTTAGGGTTTAGGGTTTAGGGTTTAGGGTTTAGGGTTTAGGGTTTAGGGTTTAGGGTTTAGGGTTTAGGGTTTAGGGTTTAGGGTTTAGGGTTTAGGGTTTAGGGTTTAGGGTTTAGGGTTTAGGGTTTAGGGTTTAGGGTTTAGGGTTTAGGGTTTAGGGTTTAGGGTTTAGGGTTTAGGGTTTAGGGTTTAGGGTTTAGGGTTTAGGGTTTAGGGTTTAGGGTTTAGGGTTTAGGGTTTAGGGTTTAGGGTTTAGGGTTTAGGGTTTAGGGTTTAGGGTTTAGGGTTTAGGGTTTAGGGTTTAGGGTTTAGGGTTTAGGGTTTAGGGTTTAGGGTTTAGGGTTTAGGGTTTAGGGTTTAGGGTTTAGGGTTTAGGGTTTAGGGTTTAGGGTTTAGGGTTTAGGGTTTAGGGTTTAGGGTTTAGGGTTTAGGGTTTAGGGTTTAGGGTTTAGGGTTTAGGGTTTAGGGTTTAGGGTTTAGGGTTTAGGGTTTAGGGTTTAGGGTTTAGGGTTTAGGGTTTAGGGTTTAGGGTTTAGGGTTTAGGGTTTAGGGTTTAGGGTTTAGGGTTTAGGGTTTAGGGTTTAGGGTTTAGGGTTTAGGGTTTAGGGTTTAGGGTTTAGGGTTTAGGGTTTAGGGTTTAGGGTTTAGGGTTTAGGGTTTAGGGTTTAGGGTTTAGGGTTTAGGGTTTAGGGTTTAGGGTTTAGGGTTTAGGGTTTAGGGTTTAGGGTTTAGGGTTTAGGGTTTAGGGTTTAGGGTTTAGGGTTTAGGGTTTAGGGTTTAGGGTTTAGGGTTTAGGGTTTAGGGTTTAGGGTTTAGGGTTTAGGGTTTAGGGTTTAGGGTTTAGGGTTTAGGGTTTAGGGTTTAGGGTTTAGGGTTTAGGGTTTAGGGTTTAGGGTTTAGGGTTTAGGGTTTAGGGTTTAGGGTTTAGGGTTTAGGGTTTAGGGTTTAGGGTTTAGGGTTTAGGGTTTAGGGTTTAGGGTTTAGGGTTTAGGGTTTAGGGTTTAGGGTTTAGGGTTTAGGGTTTAGGGTTTAGGGTTTAGGGTTTAGGGTTTAGGGTTTAGGGTTTAGGGTTTAGGGTTTAGGGTTTAGGGTTTAGGGTTTAGGGTTTAGGGTTTAGGGTTTAGGGTTTAGGGTTTAGGGTTTAGGGTTTAGGGTTTAGGGTTTAGGGTTTAGGGTTTAGGGTTTAGGGTTTAGGGTTTAGGGTTTAGGGTTTAGGGTTTAGGGTTTAGGGTTTAGGGTTTAGGGTTTAGGGTTTAGGGTTTAGGGTTTAGGGTTTAGGGTTTAGGGTTTAGGGTTTAGGGTTTAGGGTTTAGGGTTTAGGGTTTAGGGTTTAGGGTTTAGGGTTTAGGGTTTAGGGTTTAGGGTTTAGGGTTTAGGGTTTAGGGTTTAGGGTTTAGGGTTTAGGGTTTAGGGTTTAGGGTTTAGGGTTTAGGGTTTAGGGTTTAGGGTTTAGGGTTTAGGGTTTAGGGTTTAGGGTTTAGGGTTTAGGGTTTAGGGTTTAGGGTTTAGGGTTTAGGGTTTAGGGTTTAGGGTTTAGGGTTTAGGGTTTAGGGTTTAGGGTTTAGGGTTTAGGGTTTAGGGTTTAGGGTTTAGGGTTTAGGGTTTAGGGTTTAGGGTTTAGGGTTTAGGGTTTAGGGTTTAGGGTTTAGGGTTTAGGGTTTAGGGTTTAGGGTTTAGGGTTTAGGGTTTAGGGTTTAGGGTTTAGGGTTTAGGGTTTAGGGTTTAGGGTTTAGGGTTTAGGGTTTAGGGTTTAGGGTTTAGGGTTTAGGGTTTAGGGTTTAGGGTTTAGGGTTTAGGGTTTAGGGTTTAGGGTTTAGGGTTTAGGGTTTAGGGTTTAGGGTTTAGGGTTTAGGGTTTAGGGTTTAGGGTTTAGGGTTTAGGGTTTAGGGTTTAGGGTTTAGGGTTTAGGGTTTAGGGTTTAGGGTTTAGGGTTTAGGGTTTAGGGTTTAGGGTTTAGGGTTTAGGGTTTAGGGTTTAGGGTTTAGGGTTTAGGGTTTAGGGTTTAGGGTTTAGGGTTTAGGGTTTAGGGTTTAGGGTTTAGGGTTTAGGGTTTAGGGTTTAGGGTTTAGGGTTTAGGGTTTAGGGTTTAGGGTTTAGGGTTTAGGGTTTAGGGTTTAGGGTTTAGGGTTTAGGGTTTAGGGTTTAGGGTTTAGGGTTTAGGGTTTAGGGTTTAGGGTTTAGGGTTTAGGGTTTAGGGTTTAGGGTTTAGGGTTTAGGGTTTAGGGTTTAGGGTTTAGGGTTTAGGGTTTAGGGTTTAGGGTTTAGGGTTTAGGGTTTAGGGTTTAGGGTTTAGGGTTTAGGGTTTAGGGTTTAGGGTTTAGGGTTTAGGGTTTAGGGTTTAGGGTTTAGGGTTTAGGGTTTAGGGTTTAGGGTTTAGGGTTTAGGGTTTAGGGTTTAGGGTTTAGGGTTTAGGGTTTAGGGTTTAGGGTTTAGGGTTTAGGGTTTAGGGTTTAGGGTTTAGGGTTTAGGGTTTAGGGTTTAGGGTTTAGGGTTTAGGGTTTAGGGTTTAGGGTTTAGGGTTTAGGGTTTAGGGTTTAGGGTTTAGGGTTTAGGGTTTAGGGTTTAGGGTTTAGGGTTTAGGGTTTAGGGTTTAGGGTTTAGGGTTTAGGGTTTAGGGTTTAGGGTTTAGGGTTTAGGGTTTAGGGTTTAGGGTTTAGGGTTTAGGGTTTAGGGTTTAGGGTTTAGGGTTTAGGGTTTAGGGTTTAGGGTTTAGGGTTTAGGGTTTAGGGTTTAGGGTTTAGGGTTTAGGGTTTAGGGTTTAGGGTTTAGGGTTTAGGGTTTAGGGTTTAGGGTTTAGGGTTTAGGGTTTAGGGTTTAGGGTTTAGGGTTTAGGGTTTAGGGTTTAGGGTTTAGGGTTTAGGGTTTAGGGTTTAGGGTTTAGGGTTTAGGGTTTAGGGTTTAGGGTTTAGGGTTTAGGGTTTAGGGTTTAGGGTTTAGGGTTTAGGGTTTAGGGTTTAGGGTTTAGGGTTTAGGGTTTAGGGTTTAGGGTTTAGGGTTTAGGGTTTAGGGTTTAGGGTTTAGGGTTTAGGGTTTAGGGTTTAGGGTTTAGGGTTTAGGGTTTAGGGTTTAGGGTTTAGGGTTTAGGGTTTAGGGTTTAGGGTTTAGGGTTTAGGGTTTAGGGTTTAGGGTTTAGGGTTTAGGGTTTAGGGTTTAGGGTTTAGGGTTTAGGGTTTAGGGTTTAGGGTTTAGGGTTTAGGGTTTAGGGTTTAGGGTTTAGGGTTTAGGGTTTAGGGTTTAGGGTTTAGGGTTTAGGGTTTAGGGTTTAGGGTTTAGGGTTTAGGGTTTAGGGTTTAGGGTTTAGGGTTTAGGGTTTAGGGTTTAGGGTTTAGGGTTTAGGGTTTAGGGTTTAGGGTTTAGGGTTTAGGGTTTAGGGTTTAGGGTTTAGGGTTTAGGGTTTAGGGTTTAGGGTTTAGGGTTTAGGGTTTAGGGTTTAGGGTTTAGGGTTTAGGGTTTAGGGTTTAGGGTTTAGGGTTTAGGGTTTAGGGTTTAGGGTTTAGGGTTTAGGGTTTAGGGTTTAGGGTTTAGGGTTTAGGGTTTAGGGTTTAGGGTTTAGGGTTTAGGGTTTAGGGTTTAGGGTTTAGGGTTTAGGGTTTAGGGTTTAGGGTTTAGGGTTTAGGGTTTAGGGTTTAGGGTTTAGGGTTTAGGGTTTAGGGTTTAGGGTTTAGGGTTTAGGGTTTAGGGTTTAGGGTTTAGGGTTTAGGGTTTAGGGTTTAGGGTTTAGGGTTTAGGGTTTAGGGTTTAGGGTTTAGGGTTTAGGGTTTAGGGTTTAGGGTTTAGGGTTTAGGGTTTAGGGTTTAGGGTTTAGGGTTTAGGGTTTAGGGTTTAGGGTTTAGGGTTTAGGGTTTAGGGTTTAGGGTTTAGGGTTTAGGGTTTAGGGTTTAGGGTTTAGGGTTTAGGGTTTAGGGTTTAGGGTTTAGGGTTTAGGGTTTAGGGTTTAGGGTTTAGGGTTTAGGGTTTAGGGTTTAGGGTTTAGGGTTTAGGGTTTAGGGTTTAGGGTTTAGGGTTTAGGGTTTAGGGTTTAGGGTTTAGGGTTTAGGGTTTAGGGTTTAGGGTTTAGGGTTTAGGGTTTAGGGTTTAGGGTTTAGGGTTTAGGGTTTAGGGTTTAGGGTTTAGGGTTTAGGGTTTAGGGTTTAGGGTTTAGGGTTTAGGGTTTAGGGTTTAGGGTTTAGGGTTTAGGGTTTAGGGTTTAGGGTTTAGGGTTTAGGGTTTAGGGTTTAGGGTTTAGGGTTTAGGGTTTAGGGTTTAGGGTTTAGGGTTTAGGGTTTAGGGTTTAGGGTTTAGGGTTTAGGGTTTAGGGTTTAGGGTTTAGGGTTTAGGGTTTAGGGTTTAGGGTTTAGGGTTTAGGGTTTAGGGTTTAGGGTTTAGGGTTTAGGGTTTAGGGTTTAGGGTTTAGGGTTTAGG
>JAUJEM010000391.1:0-212475 GCA_030448935.1 Citrus cavaleriei | reverse complement strand
TTCTTCCAGCGGTAAAAGGCCACAAAACGGGTGGGCTATAGCCTTGGGGGTGGGGCTGGCCAGCATGATCCGCCTGGAGAGGCGGCTCCATGTGCCAAAAAATAGGCAGCGGGCACAGCCATGCCTAAAAATACCCGCCCAAGGCCGGGGGCGCCAAGTCTGGCCCAGCGGTAAAAGGCCACAAAAACGGGTGGGCTATAGCCTTGGGGGGTGGGGCTGGCCAACTTCGTCCGCCGGACTCGGAATGGCGCGAGACTTCAGGAGGCACCTCCGTGTGCCAAAAATAGGCCGCGGGCACAGCCGCGCCCAAAAATACCCTCCCGAAGGCCGGGGCGCCAAGTTCTTCCAGCGGTAAAAGGCCACAAAAACGGGTGGACTATAGCCTTGGGGGGTGGGGCTGGCCAACTTCGTCCGCCGGACTCGGAATGGCGCGAGACTTTGCGAGGCGCCTCTGTGTGCGAAAAATAGGCCGCGGCCACAGCCGCGCTAAAAAATACCCGCCCAAAGGCCGGGGCGGCAAGTTCGTCCAGCGGTAAAAGGCCACAAAAACGGGTGGGCTATACCCTTGGGGGGTGGGGCTGGCCAACTTCGTCCGCCGGACTCGGAATGGCGCGAGACTTTGCGTGGCGCCTCCGTGTGCCAAAAATAGGCCGTGGGCACAGCCGCGCCCAAAAATACCCGCCCAAACCCGGGGCGCCAAGTTCGTCCAGCGGTAAAAGGCCACAAAAACGGGTGGGCAATACCCTTGGGGGGTGGGGCCGGCCAACTTCGTCCGCCGGACTCGGAATGGCGCGAGACTTTGGGAGGTACCTCCGTGTGCCAAAAATAGGCCGCGGGCACAGCCGCGCCCAAAAATACCCGCCCGAAGGCGGGGGCGCCAAGTTCTTCCAGCGGTAAAAGGCCACAAAAACGGGTGGGCTATAGCCTTGGGGGGTGGGGCGGGCCAACTTCGTCCGCCGGACTCGGAATGGTGCGAGACTTTGCGAGGCGGCTCCATGTACCAAAAAATAGGCAGCGGGCACAGCCGTGCCCAAAAATACCCGCCCGAAGGCCGGGGCGCCAAGTTCGTCCAGCGGTAAAAGGCCACAAAAACGGGTGGGCTATAGCCTTGGGGGGTGGGGCTGGCCAACTTCGTCCGCCGGACTCGGAATGGCGCGAGACTTCATGAGGCACCTCCGTGTGCCAAAAATAGGCCGCGGGCACAGCCGCGCCCAAAAATACCCGCCCGAAGGCCGGGGCGCCAAGTTCTTCCAGCGGTAAAAGGCCACAAAAACGGGTGGACTATAGCCTTGGGGGGTGGGGCTGGCCAACTTCGTCCGCCGGACTCGGAATGGCGCGAGACTTTGCGAGGCGCCTCTGTGTGCGAAAAATAGGCCGCGGCCACAGCCGCGCTAAAAAATACCCGCCCAAAGGCCGGGGCGGCAAGTTCGTCCAGCGGTAAAAGGCCACAAAAACGGGTGGGCTATACCCTTGGGGGGTGGGGCTGGCCAACTTCGTCCGCCGGACTCGGAATGGCGCGAGACTTTGCGTGGCGCCTCCGTGTGCCAAAAATAGGCCGTGGGCACAGCCGCGCCCAAAGGCCGGGGCGCCAAGTTCGTCCAGCGGTAAAAGGCCACAAAAATGGGTGGGCTATACCCTTGGGGGGTGGGGCCGGCCAACTTCGTCCGCCGGACTCGGAATGGCGCGAGACTTTGGGAGGTACCTCCGTGTGCCAAAAATAGGCCGCGGGCACAGCCGCGCCCAAAAATACCCGCCCGAAGGCCGGGGCGCCAAGTTCGTCCTGCGGAAAAAGCCACAAAAACGGGTGGGCTATAGCCTTGGGGGGTGGGGATGGCCAACTTCGTCCTACGGACTCGGAATGGCGCGAGACTTTGCGAGGTGCCTCCGTGTGCCAAAAATAGTCCGCGGGCACAGCTGCGCCCAAAAATACCCACCCGAAGGCCGGGGCGCCAACTTCGTCCAGCGGAAAAAGGCCACAAAAACGGGTGGGCTATAGCCTTGGGGGGTGGGGCTGTCCAACTTCGTCCGCCGGACTCGGAATGGCGCGAGACTTTGCGAGGCGCCTCCGTGTGAAAACAATAGGCCACGGGCACAGCCGCGTCCAAAAATACACGCCCGAAGGCCGGGGCGCCAAGTTTGTCCAGCGGAAAAAGGCCACAAAAACGGGTGGGCTATAGCCTTGGGGGGTGGGGCTGGCCAACTTCGTCCGCCGGACTCGGAATGGCGCGAGACTTTGCGAGGCACCTCCGTGTACTAAAAATAGGCCGCGGGCACAGCCGCGCCAAAAAATACCCGCCCGAAGGCCGGCGCGCCAAGTTCGTCCAGCGGAAAAAGGCCACAAAAACGGGTGGGCTATAGCCTTGGGTGGAGGGGCTGGCCAACTTCGTCCGCCGGACTCGGAATGGCGCGAGACTTTGCGAGGCACCTCCGTGTGCCAAAAATAGGCCGCGGGCACAGCCGCGCCCAAAGGCCGGGGCGCCAAGTTCGTCCAGCGGAAAAAGGCCACAAAAACGGGTGGGCTATAGCCTTGGGGGGTGGGGCTGGCCAACTTCGTCCGCCGGACTCGGAATGGCGCGAGACTTTGCGAGGCGCCCCGTGTGCCAAAAATAGGCGCGCGACACAGCCGCTTAAAAATACCCGCCCGAAGGCCGGGGCGCCAAGTTCGTCCAGCGGAAAAAGGCCACAAAAACGGGTGGGCTATAGCCTTGGGGGGTGGGGCTGGCCAACTTCGTCCGCCGGACTCGGAATGGTGCGAGACTTTGGGAGGCGTGTCTGTGTGCCAAAAATAGGCCGCGGGCACAGCCGCGCCCAAAAATACCCGCCCGAGGCCGGGCGCCAAGTCGTCCAGCGGTAAAAGGCCACAAAACGGGTGGGCTATAGCCTTGGGGGTCGGGCTGGCCAACTGGCCAGCTGGACTCGGAATGGCGCGAGACTTTGCGAGGCACCTCCGTGTGCCAAAAATAGGCCGCGGACACAGCCGCGCCCAAAAATACCCGCCCGAAGGCCGGGGCGCCAAGTTCGTCCAGCGGAAATAGGCCACAAAAACGGGTGGGCTATAGCCTTGGGGGGTGGGGCTGGCCAACTTCGTCCACCGGACTCGGAATGGCGCAAGAATTTTCGAGGTGCCTCCGTGTGCCAAAAATAGGCCGCGGGCACAGCCGCGCCAAAAAATACCCGCCCGAAGGCCGGGGCGCCAAGTTCGTCCAGCGGAAAAAGGCCTCAAAAACGGGTGGGCTATAGCCTGGGGGGGTGGGGCGGGCCAACCGTCCGCCGGACTCGGAATGGCGCGAGACTTTGCATGGCGCCTCCGTGTGCCAAAATACGCCATGGGCACAGCCGTGCCCAAAATACCCGCCCCGGCTGGGGCACCAAGTTCGTCCAGCGGAAAAAGGCCACAAAACGGGTGGCTATAGCCTTGGGGGTGGGGCTGGCCCACTTCGTCCGCCGTACTCGGAATGGCGCGAGACATTTCGAGGCGCCTCCGTGTGCCAAAAATAGGCCGCTCGCACAGCCGCGCCCAAAAATACCCGACCGAATGCCGGGCGCCAAGTCGTCCTGCGGAAATAGGCCCCAAACTCGGGTGGGCTATAGCCTTGGGGGGTGGGGCTGGCCAACTTCGTCCGCCGGACTCGGAATGGCGCGAGACTTTCCGAGGCGCCTCCGTGTGCCAAAAATAGGCCGCGGTCACAGCCGCGCCCAAAAATACCCGCCCGAAGGCCGGGGCGCCAAGTTCGTCCAGCGGAAAAAGGCCACAAAAACGGGTGGGCTATAGCCTTGGGGGGTGGGCCTGGCCAACTTCGTCCGCCGGACTCGGAATGGCGCGAGACTTTGTGAGCCGCCTCCGTGTGCCAAAAATAGGCGGCGGACACAGCCGCGCCCAAAAATGCCCGACCGAAGGCCGGGGCGCCAAGTTCGTCCAGCGGAGAAGGCCACAAAAACGGGTGGGCTATAGCCTTGGGGGGTGGGGCTGGCCAACTTCGTCCGCCGGACTCGGAATGGCGCGAGACTTTGTGAGGCACCTCCGTGTGCCAAAAGTAGGCCGCGGACACAGCCGCGCCCAAAAATACCCGCCCGAAGGCCGGGGTGCCAAGTTCGTCCAGCGGAAAAAGGCCACAAAAACGGGTGGCCTATAGCCTTGGGGGGTGGGGCTGGCCAACTTCGTCCGCCGGACTCGGAATGGCGCGAGACTTTGCGAGGCCCCTCCGTGTGCCAAAAATAGGCCGCGGACACAGCCGCGCCCAAAAATACCCGCCCGAAGGCCGGGGCGCCAAGTTCGTCCAGCGGAAAAAGGCCACAAAAACGGGTGGGCTATAGCCTTGGGGGGAGGGGCTGGCCAACTTCGTCCGCCGGACTCGGAATGGCGTGAGACTTTGCGAGGCGCCTCCGGGTGCCAAAAATAGGCCGCGGGCACAGCCGCGCCCAAAAATACCCGCCCGATGGCCGGGGCGCCAAGTTCGTCCAGCGGAAAAAGGCCACAAAAACGGGTGGGCTATAGCCTTGGGGGGTGGGGCTGGCCAACTTCGTCCGCCGGACTCGGAATGGAGCAAGACTTTGCGAGGCACCTCCGTGTGCCAAAAGTAGGCCGCGGACACAGCCGCGCCCAAAAATACCCGCCCGAAGGCCGGGCTGCCAAGTTCGTCCAGCGGAAAAAGGCCACAAAAACGGGTGGCCTATCGCCTTGGGGGGTGGGGCTGGCCAACTTCGTCCGCCGGACTCGGAATGGCGCGAGACTTTGCGAGGCGCCTCCGTGTGCCAAAAATAGGCCGCGGGCACAGCCGCGCCCAAAAATACCCGCCCGATGGCCGGGGCGCCAAGTTCGTCCAGCGGAAAAAGGCCACAAAAACCGGTGGCCTATAGCCTTGGGGGGTGGGGCTGGCCAACTTCGTCCGCCGGACTCGGAATGGCGCGAGACTTTGCGAGGCGCCTCCGTGTGCCAAAAATAGGCCACGGACACAGCCGCGCCCAAAAATACCCGCCCGAAGGCCGGGGCGCCAAGTTCGTCCAGCGGAAAAAGGCCACAAAAACGGGTGGGCTATAGCCTTGGGGGGGGGGGCTGGCCAACTTCGTCCGCCGGACTCGGAATGGCGTGAGACTTTGCGAGGCGCCTCCGTGTGCCAAAAATAGGCCGCGGGCACAGCCGCGCCCAAAAATACCCGCCCGATGGCCGGGGCGCCAAGTTCGTCCAGCGGAAAAAGGCCACAAAAACGGGTGGGCTATAGCCTTGGGGGGTGGGGCTGGCCAACTTCGTCCGCCGGACTCGGAATGGCGCGAGACTTTGGGAGGCGCCTCCGTGTCCCAAAAAAAGGCCGCGGGCGCAGCCGCGCACAAAAATACCCGCCCGAAGGCCGGGGCGCCAAGTTCGTCCAGCGGAAAAAGGCCACAATAACGGGTGGGCTATATAGCCTTGGGGGGTCGGGCTGGCCAACTTCGTCCGCCGGACTCGGAATGGCGCGAGACTTTGCGAGGCGCCTCCGTGTGCCAAAAATAGGCCGCGGGCACAGCCGCGCCCAAAAATACCAGCCCGAAGGCCGGGGCGCCAAGTTCATCCAGCGGAAATAGGCCACAAAAACGGGTGGGCTATAGCCTTGGGGGGTGGGGCTGGCCAACTTCGTCCACCGGACTCGGAATGGCGCGAGAATTTTTGAGGCGCCTCCGTGTGCCAAAAATAGGCCGCGGGCACAGCGCGCCAAAAAATACCCACACGAAGGCCGGGGCGCCAAGTTCGTCCAGCGGAAAAAGGCCACAAAAACGGGTGGGCTATAGCCTTGGGGGGTGGGGCGGGCCAACTTCGTCCGCCGGACTCGGAATGGCGCGAGACTTTCCAAGGCGCCTCCGTGTGCCAAAAATACGCCGCGGGCACAGCTGCGCCCAAAAATACCCGCCCGAAGGCCGGGGCGCCAAGTTCGTCCAGCGGAAAAAGGCCACAAAAACGGGTGGGCTATAGCCTTGGGGGGTGGGGCTGGCCAACTTCGT
The DNA here is from genome assembly GCA_030448935.1 of Citrus cavaleriei. Lineage (NCBI taxonomy): Eukaryota > Viridiplantae > Streptophyta > Magnoliopsida > Sapindales > Rutaceae > Citrus > Citrus cavaleriei. The sequence goes on along the minus strand of JAUJEM010000391.1, from coordinate 206,502 downwards.
TCGCCGGACTCGGAATGGCGCGAGACTTTGCGAGGCGCCTCCGTGTGCCAAAAATAGGCTGCGGGCACAGCCGCGCCCAAAAATACCCGCCCGAAGGCCGGGGCGCCAAGTTCGTCCAGCGGTAAAAGGCCACAAAAACGGGTGGGCTATAGCCTTGGGGGGTGGGGCTGGCCAACTTCGTCCGCCGGACTCGGAATGGCGCGAGACTTTGCGAGGCGTCTCTGTGTACCAAAAATAGGACACGGGCACAGCCGCGCCCAAAAATACCCGCCCGAAGGCCGGGGCGCCAAGTTCGTCCAGCGGTAAAAGGCCACAAAAACGGGTGGGCTATAGCCTTGGGGGGTGGGGCTGGCCAACGTCGTCCGCCGGACTCGGAATGGCGCGAGACTTTGCGAGGTGCCTCCGTGTGCCAAAAATAGGCCGCGGGCACAGCCGCGCCCAAAAATACCCGCCCGAAGGCCGGGGCGCCAAGTTCGTCCAGCGGAAAAAGGCCACAAAAACGGGTGGGCTATAGCCTTGGGGGGTGGGGCTGGCCAACTTCGTCCGCCGGACTCGGAATGGCGCGAGACTTTGCGAGGCACCTCTGTGTGCCAAAAATAGGCCGCGGGCACAGCCGCGCCCAAAAATACCCGCCCGAAGGCCGGGGCGCCAAGTTCGTCCGGCGGTAAAAGGCCACAAAAACGGGTGGGCTATAGCCTTGGGGGGTGGGGCTGGCCAACAGCGTCCGCCGGACTCGGAATGGCCCGAGACTTTGCGAGGCACCTCCGTGTGCCAAAAATAGGCCGCGGACACAACCGCGCCCAAAAATACCCGCCCAAAGGCCGGGGCGCCAAGTTCGTCCAGCGGTAAAAGGCCACCAAAACGGGTGGGCTATAGCCTTGGGGGGTGGGGCTGGCCAACTTCGTCCGCCGGACTCGGAATGGCATGAGACTTTGCGAGGCCCCTCCGTGTGCCAAAAATAGGCCGCGGGCACAGCCGCGCCCAAAAATACCCGACCGAAGGCCGGGGCGCCAAGTTCGTCCAGAGGAAAAAGGCCACAAAAACGGGTGGGCTATAGCCTTGGGAGGTGGGGCTGGCCCACTTCGTCCGCCGGACTCGGAATGGCGCGAGACTTTGTGAGGCGACTACGTGTGCCAAAAATAGGCCGCGGGCACAGCCGCGCCCAAAAATACCCGCCCGAAGGCCGGGGCGCCAAGTTCGTCCAGCGGTAAAAGGCCACAAAAACGGGTGGGCTATAGCCTTGGGGGGTGGGGCTGGCCAACAGCGTCCGCCGGACTCGGAATGGCGCGAGACTTTGCGAGGCACCTCCGTGTGCCAAAAATAGGCCGCGGGCACACCCGCGCCCAAAAATACCCGCCCTAAGGCCGGGGCGCCAAGTTCGTCCAGCGGTAAAAGGCCACCAAAACGGGTGGGCTATAGCCTTGGGGGGTGGGGCTGGCCAACTTCGTCCGCCGGACTCGGAATGGCGTGAGACTTTGCGAGGCCCCTCCGTGTGCCAAAAATAGGCCGCGGGCACAGCCGCGCCCAAAAATACCCGACCGAAGGCCGGGGCGCCAAGTTCGTCCAGAGGAAAAAGGCCACAAAAACGGGTGGGCTATAGCCTTGGGAGGTGGGGCTGGCCAACTTCGTCCGCCGGACTCGGAATGGCGCGAGACTTTGTGAGGCACCTACGTGTGCCAAAAATAGGCCGCGGGCACAGCCGCGCCCAAAAATACCCGCCCGAAGGCCGGGGCGCCAAGTTCGTCCTGCGGAAAAAGGCCACAAAAACGGGTGGGCTATAGCCTTGGGGGGTGGGGCTGGCCAACAGCGTCCGCCGGACTCGGAATGGCGCGAGACTTTGCAAGGCACCTCCGTGTGCCAAAAATAGGCCGCGGGCACAACTGCGCCCAAAAATACCCTCCCAAAGGCCGGGGCGCCAAGTTCGTCCAGCGGTAAAAGGCCACAAAAACGGGTGGGCTATAGCCTTGGGGGGTGGGGCTGGCCAACAGCGTCCGCCGGACTCGGAATGGCCCGAGACTTTGCGAGGCACCTCCGTGTGCCAAAAATAGGCCGCGGGCACAACCGCGCCCAAAAATACCCGCCCAAAGGCCGGGGCGCCAAGTTCGTCCAGCGGTAAAAGGCCACCAAAACGGGTGGGCTATAGCCTTGGGGGGTGGGGCTGGCCAACTTCGTCCGCCGGACTCGGAATGGCGTGAGACTTTGCGAGGCCCCTCCGTGTGCCAAAAATAGGCCGCGGGCACAGCCGCGCCCAAAAATACCCGACCGAAGGCCGGGGCGCCAAGTTCGTCCAGAGGAAAAAGGCCACAAAAACGGGTGGGCTATAGCCTTGGGAGGTGGGGCTGGCCAACTTCGTCCGCCGGACTCGGAATGGCGCGAGACTTTGTGAGGCGCCTACGTGTGCCAAAAATAGGCCGCGGGCACAGCCGCGCCCAAAAATACCCGCCCGAAGGCCGGGGCGCCAAGTTCGTCCTGCGGAAAAAGGCCATAAAAACGGGTGGGCTATAGCCTTGGGGGGTGGGGCTGGCCAACTTCGTCCGCCGGACTCGGAAAGGCGCGAGACTTTCCAAGGCGCCTCCGTGTGCCAAAAATACGCCGCGGGCACAGCCGCGCCCAAAAATACTCGCCCGAAGGCCGGGGCACCAAGTTCGTCCAGCGGAAAAAGGCCACAAAAACGGGTGGGCTATAGCCTTGGGGGGTGGGGCTGGCCCACTTCGTCCGCCGGACTCGGAATGGCGCGAGACTTTGCGAGGCGCCTCCGTGTGCCAAAAATAGGCCGCGAGCACAGCCGCGCCCAAAGATACCCGCCCGAAGGCCGGGGCGCCAAGTTCGTCCAGCGGAAGAAGGCCACAAAAACGGGTGGGCTATAGCCTTGGGGGGTGGGGCGGGCCAACTTCGTCCGCCGGACTCGGAATGGCGCGAGACTTTGCGAGGCGCCTCCGGGTTCGAACAATAGGCCGCCGGCACAGCCGCGCCCAAAAATACCCGCCCGAAGGCCGGGTCGCCAAGTTCGTCCAGCGGTAAAAGGCCACAAAAACGGGTGGGCTATAGCCTTGGGGGGTGGGGCTGGCCAACAGCGTCCGCCGGACTCGGAATCGCCCGAGACTTTGCGAGGCACCTCCGTGTGCCAAAAATAGGCCGCGGGCACAACCGTGCCCAAAAATACCCGCCCAAAGGCCGGGGCGCCAAGTTCGTCCAGCGGTAAAAGGCCACCAAAACGGGTGGGCTATAGCCTTGGGGGGTGGGGCTGGCCAACTTCGTCCGCCGGACTCGGAATGGCGCGAGACTTTCCGATCGGCCTCCGTGTGCGAAAAATACTCCGCGGCCACAGCCGCGCCCAAAAATACCCGCCCGAAGGCCGGGGCGCCAAGTTCGTCCAGCGGAAAAAGGCCACAAAAACGGGTGGGCTATAGCCTTGGGGGGTGGGGCTGGCCAACTTCGTCCGCCGGACTCGGAATGGCGCGAGACTTTGCGAGGCGCCTCCGTGTGCTGGGGGCCAGGCCGCGGGCACAGCCCCGCCAAAAAATACCCGCCCTAAGGCCGGGGCTCCAAGTTCGTCCAGCGGAAAAAGGCCACAAAAAGGGGTGGGCTATTGCCTTGGGGGGTGGGGCTGGCCAACTTCGTCCGCCGGACTCGGAATGGCGCGAGACTTTGCGAGCGGCCTCCGTGTGCCAAAAATACTCCGCGGCCACAGCCGCGCCAAAATACTCCGCCCAAGGCCGGGCGCCAAGTTCTTCCAGCGGAAAAAGGCCACAAAAACGGGAGGGCAATAGCCTTGGCGGGTGGGGCTGGCCAACTTCGTCCGCCGGACTCGGAATGGCGCGAGACTTTGCGAGGCGCCTCCGTGTGCCAAAAATAAGCCGTGGGCACAGCCGCGCCCAAAAATACCCGACCGAAGGCCGGGGCGCCAAGTTCGTCCAGAGGAAAAAGGCCATAAAAACGGGTGGGCTATAGCCTTGGGGGGTGGGGCTGGCCAACTTCGTCCGCCGGACTCGGAATGGCGCGAGACTTTGTGAGGCATCTCCGTGTGCCAAAAATAGGCCGCGGGCACAGCCGCGCCCAAAAATACCCGCCCGAAGGCCGGGGCGCCAAGTTCGTCCAGAGGAAAAAGGCCACAAAAACGGGACGGCTATAGCCTTGGGGGGTGGGGCTGGCCAACTGCGTCCGCCGGACTCGGAATGGCGCGAGACTTTGCGAGGCACCTCCGTGTGCCAAAAATAGGCCGCGGGCACAACCGCGCCCAAAAATACCCGCCCAAAGGCCGGGGCGCCAAGTTCGTCCAGCGGTAAAAGGCCACAAAAACGGGTGGGCTATAGCCTTGGGGGGTGGGGCTGGCCAACTTCGTCCGCCGGACTCGGAATGGCACGAGACTTTGCGAGGCGCCTCCGTGTGCCAAAAATAGGCCGTGGGCACAGCCGCGCCCAAAAATACCCGCCCGAAGGCCGGGGCGCCAAGGTCGTCCAGCGGTAAAAGGCCACAAAAACGGGTGGGCTATAGCCTTGGGGGGTGGGGCTGGCCAACTTCGTCCGCCGGACTCGGAATGGCGCGAGACTTTGCGAGGCGCCTCTGTGTGCCAAAAATAGGCCGCGGGCACAGCTGCGCCCAAAAATACCATCCCGAAGGCTGGGGCGCCAAGGTCGTCCAGCGGTAAAAGGCCACAAAAACGGGTGGGCTATAGCCTTGGGGGGTGGGGCTGGCCAACTTCGTCCGCCGGACTCGGAATTGCGCGAGACTTTGCGAGCGGCCTCCGTGTGCCAAAAATACTCCGCGGCCACAGCCGCGCCCAAAAATACCCGCCCGAAGGCCGGGGCGCCAAGTTCGTCCAGAGGAAAAAGGCCACAAAAACCGGTGGGCTATAGCCTTGGGGGGTGGGGCTGGCCAACTGCGTCCGCCGGACTCGGAATGGCGCGAGACTTTGCGAGGCACCTCCGTGTGCCAAAAATAGGCCGCGGGACAACCGCGCCCAAAAATACCCGCCCAAAGGCCGGGGCGCCAAGTTCGTCCAGCGGTAAAAGGCCACAAAAACGGGTGGGCTATAGCCTTGGGGGGTGGGGGTGGCCAACTTCGTCCGCCGGACTCGGAATGGCGCGAGACTTTGCGAGGCGCCTCCGTGTGCCAAAAATAGGCCGCGGGCACAGCCGCGCCCAAAAATACCCGCCCGAAGGCCGGGGCGCCAAGTTCGTCCAGCGGTAAAAGGCCACAAAAACGGGTGGGCTATAGCCTTGGGGGGTGGGGCGGGCCAACTTCGTCCGCCGGACTCGGAATGGCGCGAGACTTTGCGAGGCGCCTCTGTGTGCCAAAATTAGGCCGCGGGCACAGCTGCGCCCAAAAATACCCTCCCGAAGGCTGGGGCGCCAAGTTCGTCCAGCGGTAAAAGGCCACAAAAACGGGTGGGCTATAGCCTTGGGGGGTGGGGCTGGCCAACTTCGTCCGCCGGACTCGGAATGGCGTGAGACTTTGCGAGGCCCCTCCGTGTGCCAAAAATAGGCCGCGGGCACAGCCGTGCCCAAAAATACCCAACCGAAGGCCGGGGCGCCAAGTTCGTCCAGAGGAAAAAGGCCACAAAAACGGGTGGGCTATAGCCTTGGGGGGTGGGGCTGGCCAACTTCGTCCGCCGGACTCGGAATGGCGCGAGACTTTACGAGGCCCCTCCGTGTGCCAAAAATAGCCCGCGGGCACAGCCGCGCCCCAAATTACCTGCCCGAAGGCCGGAGAGCCAAGTTCGTCCAGCGGAAAAAGCCCACAAAAACGGGTGGGCTATAGCCTTGGGGGGTGGGGCTGGCCAACTTCGTCCGCCGGACTCGGAATGGCGCGAGACTTTACGAGGTGCCTCCATGTGCTAAAAATAGGCCGCGGGCAAAGCCGCGCCAAAAAATACCCGCCCAAAGGCCAAGGCACCAAGTTCGTCCAGCGGAAAAAGGCCACAAAAACGGGTGGGCTATAGCCTTGGGGGGTGTGGCTGGCCAACTTTGTCCGCCGGACTCGGAATGGCGCGAGACTTTGCGAGCGGCCTCCGTGTGCCAAAAATACTCCGCGGCCACAGCCGCGCCCAAAAATACCCGCCCGAAGGCCGGGGCGCCAAGTTCGTCCAGCGGAAAAAGCCCACAAAAACGGGTGGGCTATAGCCTTGGGGGGTGGGGCTGGCCAACATCGTCCGCCGGACTCGGAATGGCGCGAGACTTTGCGAGGCGCCTCCGTGTGCCAAAAATAGGCCGCGGGCACAGCCGCGCCAAAAAATACCCGCCCGAAGGCCGGGGCACCAAGTTCGTCCAGCGGAAAAAGGCCACAAAAACGGGTGGGCTATAGCCTTGGGGGGTGGGGCTGGCCAACTTCGTCCGCCGGACTCGGAATGGCGCGAGACTTTGCGAGCGGCCTCCGTGTGCCAAAAATACTCCGCGGCCACAGCCGCGCCCAAAAATACCCGCCCGAAGGCCGGGGCGCCAAGTTCTTCCAGCGGAAAAAGGCCACAAAAACGGGTGGGCTATAGCCTTGGCGGGTGGGGCTGGCCAACTTCGTCCGCCGGACTCGGAATGGCGCGAGACTTTGCGAGGCACCTCTGTGTGCCAAAAATAGGCCGCGGGCACAGCTGCGCCCAAAAATACCCTCCCGAAGGCTGGGGCGCCAAGGTTGTCCAACCGTAAAAGGCCACAAAAACGGGTGGGCTATAGCCTTGGGGGGTGGGGCTGGCCAACTTCGTCCGCCGGACTCGGAATGGCGTGAGACTTTGCGAGGCCCCTCCGTGTGTCAAAAATAGGCCGCGGGCACAGCCGCGCCCAAAAATACCCGACCGAAGGCCGGGGCGCCAAGTTCGTCCAGAGGAAAAAGGCCACAAAAACGGGTGGGCTATAGCCTTGGGAGGTGGGGCTGGCCAACTTCGTCCGCCGGACTCGGAATGGCGCGAGACTTTGTGAGGCGCCTCCGTGTGCCAAAAATAGGCCGCGGGCACAGCCGCGCCCAAAAAAACCCGCCCGAAGGCCGGGGCGACAAGTTCGTCCAGCGGTAAAAGGCCACAAAAACGGGTGGGCTATAGCCTTGGGGGGTGGGGCTGGCCAACTTCGTCCGCCGGACTCGGAATGGCGCGAGACTTTGCGAGGCGCCTCCGTGTGCCAAAAATAGGCCGTGGGCACAGCCGCGCCCAAAAATACCCGACCGAAGGCCGGGGCGCCAAGTTCGTCCAGAGGAAAAAGGCCACAAAAACGGGTGGGCTATAGCCTTGGGGAGTGGGGCTGGCCAACTTCGTCCGCCGGACTCGGAATGGCGTGAGACTTTGCGAGGCCCCTCCGTGTGCCAAAAATAGGCCGCGGGCACAGCCGCGCCCAAAAATACCCGACCGAAGGCCGGGGCGCCAAGTTCTTCCAGAGGAAAAAGGCCACAAAAACGGGTGGGCTATAGCCTTGGGAGGTGGGGCTGGCCAACTTCGTCCGCCGGACTCGGAATGGCGCGAGACTTTGTGACGCACCTCCGTGTGCCAAAAATAGGCCGCGGGACAGCCGCGCCCAAAAATACCCGACCGAAGGCCGGGGCGCCAAGTTCGTCCAGAGGAAAAAGGCCACAAAAACGGGTGGGCTATAGCCTTGGGGGGTGGGGCTCGCCAACTTCGTCCGCCGGACTCGGAATGGCACGAGACTTTGCGAGCGGCCTCCGTGTGCCAAAAATACTCCGCGGCCACAGCCGCGCCCAAAAATACCCGCCCGAAGGCCGGGGCGCCAAGCTCGTCCAGCGGAAAAAGGCCACAAAAACGGGTGGGCTATAGCCTTGGGGGGTGGGCTATAGCCTTGGGGGGTGGGGCTGGCCAACTTCGTCCGCCGGACTCGGAATGGCGCGAGACTTTGCGAGGCGCCTCCGTGTGCCAAAAAGGGGCCACGGGCACAGCCGCGCCAAAAAATACCCGCCCGAAGGCCGGGGCGCCAAGTTCGTCCAGCGGAAAAAGGCCACAAAAACGGGTGGGCTATAGCCTTGGGGGGTGGGGCTGGCCAACTTCGTCCGCCGGACTCGGAATGGCGCGAGACTTTGCGAGCGGCCTCCGTGTGCCAAAAATACTCCGCGGCCACAGCCGCGCCCAAAAATACCCGCCCGAAGGCCGGGGCGCCAAGTTCTTCCAGCGGAAAAAGGCCACAAAAACGGGTGGGCTATAGCCTTGGCGGGTGGGGCTGGCCAACTTCGTCCGCCGGACTCGGAATGGCGCGAGACTTTGCGAGGCACCTCTGTGTGCCAAAAATAGGCCGCGGGCACAGCTGCGCCCAAAAATACCCTCCCGAAGGCTGGGGCGCGAAGGTTGTCCAACCGTAAAAGGCCACAAAAACGGGTTGGCTATAGCCTTGGGGGGTGGGGCTGGCCAACTTCGTCCGCCGGACTCGGAATGGCGCGAGACTTTGCGAGGCACCTCCGTGTGCCAAAAATAGGCCGCGGGACAACCGCGCCCAAAAATACCCGCCCAAAGGCCGGGGCGCCAAGTTCGTCCAGCGGTAAAAGGCCACAAAAACGGGTGGGCTATAGCCTTGGGGGGTGGGGCTGGCCAACTTCGTCCGCCGGACTCGAAATGGCGCGAAACTTTGCGAGGCGCCTCCGTGTCCCAAAAATAGGCCGCGGGCACAGCCGCGCCAAAAAATACCCGCCCGAAGTACGGGTCGCCAAGTTCGTCCAGCGGAAAAAGGCCACAAAAACGGGTGGGCTATAGCCTTGGGGGGTGTGGAAGGCCGACAGGCGCCGCCGGCCACGGACTGGCGCGAGAGGTTGCGAGGCGCCTCCGGGGGCCAAATATAGGCCGCGGGCACAGCCGCGCCCAAAATACCCGCCCGATGGCCGGGCGCCAAGTTCGGTCCAGCAGAAAAAGGCCACAAAAACGGGTGGGCTATAGCCTTGGGGGGTGGGGCTGGCCATCTTCGTCCGCCGGACTCGGAATGGCGCGAGACTTTGCGAGGCGCCTCCGTGTGCCAAAAATAGGCCGCGGGCACAGCCGCGCCCAAAAATACCCGTCCGAAGGCCGGGCGCCAAGTTCGTCCAGCGGAAAAAGGCCACAAAAACGGGTGGGCTATAGCCTTGGGGGGTGGGGCTGGCCAACTTCGTCCGCCGGACTCGGAATGGCGCGAGACTTTACGAGGCGCCTCCGAGTGCCAAAAATAAGCCGCGGGCACAGCCGCGCCCAAAAATACCCGCCCGAAGGGCGGGGCGCCAAGTTTGTCCAGTGGAAAAAGTCCACAAAAACGGGTGGGCTATAGCCTTGGGGGGTGGGGCTTGGGCTGGCCAACTTCGTCCGCCGGACTCGGAATGGCGCGAGACTTTGCGAGGCGTCTCCGTGTGCCAAAAATAGGCCGCGGGCACAGCCGCGCCCAAAAATACCCGCCCAAAGGCCGGGGCGCCAAGTTCGTCCAGCGGTAAAAGGCCACAAAAATGGGTGGGCTATAGCCTTGGGGGGTGGGGCTGGCCGACTTCGTCCGCCGGACTCGGAATGGTGCGATACTTTGCGAGGCGCCTCCGTGTGCAAAAAATAGGCCGCGGGCACAGCCGCGCCAAAAAATACCCGCCCGAAGGCCGGGGCGCCAAGTTCGTCCAGCGGTAAAAGGCCACAAAACCGGGTGGGCAATAGCCTTGGGGGGTGGGGCTGGCCCACTTCGTCCGCCGGACTCGGAATGGCGCGAGACTTTGCGAGGCGCCTCCCTGTGCCAAAAATAGGCCGCGGGCACAGCCGCGCCCAAAAATACCCGCCCGAAGGCCGGGGCGCCAAATTCGTCCAGCGGAAAAAGGCCACAAAAACGGGTGGCCTATAGCCTTGGGGGGTGGGGCTGGCCAACTTCGTCCGCAGGACTCGGAATGGCGCGAGACTTTGTGAGGCGCCTCCGTGTACCAAAAATAGGCCGCGGACACAGCCGCGCCCAAAAATACCCACCCGAAGGCCGGGGCGCCAAGTTCGTCCAGCGGTAAAAGGCCACCAAAACGGGTGGGCTATAGCCTTGGGGGGTGGGGCTGGCCAACTTCGTCCGCCGGACTCGGAATGGCGCGAGACTTTCCGATCGGCCTCCGTGTGCGAAAAATACTCCGCGGCCACAGCCGCGCCCAAAAATACCCGCCCGAAGGCCGGGGCGCCAAGTTCGTCCAGCGGAAAAAGGCCACAAAAACGGGTGGGCTATAGCCTTGGGGGGTGCGGCTGGCCAACTTCGTCCGCCGGACTCGGAATGGCGCGAGACTTTGCGAGGCGCCTCCGTGTGCCAAAAATAGGCCGCGGGCACAGCCCCGCCAAAAAATACCCGCCCGAAGGCCGGGGCACCAAGTTCGTCCAGCGGAAAAAGGCCACAAAAATGGGTGGGCTATAGCCTTGGGGGGTGGGGCTGGCCAACTTCGTCCGCCGGACTCGGAATGGCGCGAGACTTTGCGAGCGGCCTCCGTGTGCCAAAAATACTCCGCGGCCACAGCCGCGCCCAAAAATACCCGCCCGAAGGCCGGGGCGCCAAGTTCTTCCAGCGGAAAAAGGCCACAAAAACGGGTGGGCTATAGCCTTGGCGGGTGGGGCTGGCCAACTTCGTCCGCCGGACTCGGAATGGCGCGAGACTTTGCGAGGCGCCTCCGTGTGCCAAAAATAAGCCGTGGGCACAGCCGCGCCCAAAAATACCCGACCGAAGGCCGGGGCGCCAAGTTCGTCCAGAGGAAAAAGGCCATAAAAACGGGTGGGCTATAGCCTTGGGGGGTGGGGCTGGCCAACTTCGTCCGCCGGACTCGGAATGGCGCGAGACTTTGTGAGGCATCTCCGTGTGCCAAAAATAGGCCGCGGGCACAGCCGCGCCCAAAAATACCCGCCCGAAGGCCGGGGCGCCAAGTTCGTCCAGCGGAAAAAGGCCATAAAAACGGGTGGGCTATAGCCTTGGGGGGTGGGGCTGGCCCACTTCGTCCGCCGGACTCGGAATGGTGCGAGGCTTTGCGAGGCGCCTCCGTGTGCCAAAAATAGGCCGCAGGCACAGCCGCGCCCAAAAAAACCCCGCCCGAAGGCCGGGGCGCCAAGTTCGTCCAGCGGAAAAAGGCCACAAAAACGGGTGGGCTATAGCCTTGGGGGGTGGGGCTGTCCAACTTCGTCCGCCGGACTCGGAATGGCGCGAGACTTTGCGAGGCGCCTCCGTGTGCCAAAAATAGGCCGCGGGCACAGCCGGGCCCAAAAATACCCGCCCGAAGGCCGGGGCGCCAAGTTCGTCCAGCGGAAAAAGGCCACAAAAACGGGTGGGGTATAGCCTTTGGGGGTGGGGCTGGCCAACATCGTCTGCCGGACTCGGAATGGCGCGAGACTTTGCGAGGTGCCTCCATGTGCCAAAAATAGGCCGCGGACACAGCCGCGCCCAATAACACCCGCCCGAAGGCCGGGGCGCCAAGTACGTCCAGTGGAAAAAGGCCACAAAAATGGGTGGGCTATAGCCTTGGGGGGTGCGGCCGGCCAACTTCGTCCGCCGGACTCGGAATGGCGCGAGACTTTTCGAGGCGCCTTCGTGTGTCAAAAATAGGCCGCGGACCCAGCCGCGCCCAAAAATACCCGCCCGAAGGCCGGGGCGCCAAGTTCGTCCATCGAAAAAAGGCCACAAAAACGGATGGGCTATAGCCTTGGGGGGTGGAGCTGGCCAACTTCGTCCGCCGGACTCAGAATGGAGCGAGACTTTGCGAGGCGCCTCCGTGTGCCAAAAATAGGCCGCGGGCACAGCCGCGCCCAAAAATACCCGCCCGAAGGCCGGTGCGCCAAGTTCGTCCAGCGGAGAAGGCCACAAAAACGGGCGGGCTATAGCCTTGGGGGGTGGGGCTGGCCAACTTCGTCCGCCGGACTCGGAATGGCGCGAGACTTTGCGAGGCGCCTCCGTGTGCCAAAAATAGGCCGCGGGCACAGCCGCGCCCAAAAATACCCGCCCGAAGGCCGGGGCGCCAAGTTCGTCCAGCGGAGAAGGCCACAAAAACGGGCGGGCTAATGCCTTGGGGGGTGGGGCTGGCCAACTTCGTCCGCCGGACTCGGAATGGCGCGAGACTTTGCGAGGCGCCTCCGTGTGCCAAAAATAGGCCGCGGGCACAGCCGCGCCCAAAAATACCCGCCCGAAGGCCGGGGCACCAAGTTCGTCCAGCGGAAAAAGTCCACAAAAACGGGTGGGCTATATCCTTGGAGGGTGGGGCTGGCCGACTTCGTCCGCCGGACTCGGAATGGTGCGAGACTTTCCGAGGCACCTCCGTGTGCCAAAAATAGGCCGTGGTCACAGCCGCGTCCAAAAATACCCGCCCGAAGACCGGGGCGCCACGTTCGTCCAGCGGAAAAAGGCCACAAAAACGGGTGGGCTATAGCCTTGGGGGGTGGGGCTGGCCAACTTCGTCCGCCGGACTCGGAATGGCGCGAGACTTTGCGAGGCGTCTCCGTGTGCCAAAAATAGGCCGCAGGCACAGCCGTGCCCAAAAATATCCGCCCGAAGGCCGGGGCGCCAAGTTCGTCCAGCGGAAAAAGGCCACAAAAACGGGTGGGCTATAGCCTTGGGGGGTGGGGCTGGCCAACTTCGTCCGCCGGACTCGGAAAGGCACGAGACTTTGCGAGGCACCTCCGTGTGCCAAAAATAGGCCGCGGGCACAGCCGCGCCCAAAAATACCTGCCCGAAGGCCGGGGCGCCAGGTTCGTCCAGCGGAAAAAGGCCACAAAAACGGGTGGGCTATAGACTTGGGGGGTGGGGCTGGCCAACTTCGTCCGCCGGACTCGGAATGGCGCGAGACTTTGCGAGGCGCCTCCGTGTGCCAAAAATAAGCCGCGGGCACAGCCGCGCCAAAAAATAACCTCCAGAAGGCCGGGGCGCCAAGTTCGTCCAGCGGAAAAAGGCCACAAAAACGGGTGGGCTATAGCCTTGGGGGGTGGGGCTAGCCAACTTCGTCCGCCGGACTCGGAATGGCGCGAGACTTTATTAGGTGCCTCCGTGTGCCAAAAATAGGCCGCGGGTGTTGTGCAAATTTTAATGAACTCGCAAGCGCACGAATCTATTGTAGTATAGACTAATGGTGACGAGTGTCGATCCCACGAGGAGGTGGATTTTAATTGTGTAGAATTAATTTTGGAAATGGGTGGTTGGAATTATGGTAGAAATGATTTGGAATATGCTAAAACTTAAATTAAAATGGCGAGAATAAATTGAAGAACTGGAATTGAAATTGCGAGAATGAATTGAAGAGAATTCTATTGAAATGACGTACTTGGGTATCCGGATCCGTATCAACATGCATCATGGGCTAAATAATCCGTATTAATGCCAATTAAATCATGAAGGGGGAATCCACACCTCATGAACCACGCTCTAATCAATATGGTGCTAAGGGCTTATCGTGCCAAATAATAATAACCTTATACTAGAGAGCCGGTGTAACCAAGGCGGTATCTAGACAAGATCAGTATTATTTGTCGACGATAAGTCAAATCATCCACAAAAATTAGAGGGGAAGAGAAAATAAATTTATCAAATTAAGCCCATGACACATGTTGAGACTTCACCTTCAACCCAAGCTTGAAAGAAAATTAGCCACTCATAATTGAACTAGGGGCAAACTGGGAATTTATTAAAATACGAAGAAAATACAAGATGGAGAAGGAATTACAGAAAATGGATCCCAAAAATGGATTCAGAGATATCAAATTAGGGGGGGGAGGCCCCCTTTTTATAGATACATGGAGTAAATCATGGCCATCGGATTAAAAACAGTTTGGACGCTCAGGATTGCGCCACGTCATCAGTCAACAGTCCACGGTTTGACCACGCGGATGAACAGTAACACGGTTTGACCCGGATGAACAGTAACGCGGTTTGGTTGACAATAATCCTGTGTGATGCATGTACCGTACGCGAGATTTTTCGTCCACTGATATGCTGCCACGTCACCATAAACAGTACATAAGAATTTTAGCCCAACAGGATCGTGACACCTCATCAGTCAATGCCACATCATCGGTCAATGCCACGTCATCAATCCGTCTATGTGAACAGTGTCATGAACAGTAACGTAGACAGTACCGTACACGTGAATAGTACCGTACATGTGAATAGTGCCATTTTTCCTTTTATGCCCCTCCTAAGGTTTTCGACCGTCCTGAGTTCAAAAGTGATGTCCGTTTTGCCGTCTGATCTCTCCTTTATTGTGAAATGACTATAATGCCCCTAAAATACATAAAATACTTAATTAAAATAACACACACGTAATTACATCACAAGAAGGTTAAATACATAAAAGTAAGAGTTGTTAGTGATACTTGAAATGTAAAATGATGGTTTTCTCCTTTATAAATATGCATTTTCTAACACTCAACACACCCCCCAACCAGCTTATTGCTAGTCCCTAGCAAATAAAGCGAAAACAAAATTCAAATTCAAAATGATTTTTTTTTTTTTTTTTTAGAAACACTCGTGTTTATTCAATCAGATTAATGATAGCAATCAAATCAAAGTATAAGCATTATCTCCAGTCTAAAACAACATCACACCCATATCAACCATCCACATGAATCGGCCCGGTAGACTTTGTTATAGCTACTTTCAAGAATGACATGTCAAACCCCAAAATCTCACTGGAAGTAGTGACGCTCTCACAAAGAAATTAAACCCAATAAAAATAATCACTCCAATGAATGGTAATTGAGAGGAAATAATAAAGAAGTGATATCACATGCTCTCAGCAAAATGAAATAAATATGCCCTCAGCTTAGAAATAATACGATCTCAAGTCAATTAAAAAATGTTAGTCAACCCAATTTATTTATTTATTTATTTTTTTTATATGCACCACTACATCTTTTTAGCCCATATAACCAGCTTCTACTTCAGATTATAATTCCCTAAAATCAGGAAGGACTTTTATTAGGATGTAACGTAGGCTAGGGACATGGTTAACAAAGAAAGGAAATAAAGAAAACAAAGTGTATGTTTGAGAAAAATGCAGAGAAATGTTTTTTTTTTTTTTTTTTTTTTTTTTGGAAGTTGCAAGGTGGATTTCACCTATTATTGTTATTTTTATTCTTTTGAAACAACAACTTTTGTTTTGTTGTTTTTTTTTTTTTCTCTTTTTTTTTTTTGGCATAACTTCACTGAACAAAATAATTATTTACATTTTTCTCAAACATAAATAGGTGATGGAACTTATAAGACATCGGGTAATACTCCAAATCGGAGTGGGTCAAGATGATAAGTTGACAAAGAAAAGTTTTTTTTTTTTTTTTTTAAAGGCTCAAAAGGGTTAACTATGGATATTTAATAAAAGGGATGGCTAGAAAGGCTCAAACGGATCAAAGATGGCCTTTCCATCGTCTTTTAGGGCTCTAAATAATCATCCATATCTACTAGTTAGATGGGCCTCCCAATGTAGCAACACACATTTTTTTTTCTTTTTTTTTTTTTGATTTTACCATTTTTTTTAAGGGTTAACTCAAAAGAAATCTAGAGATCATGTATAAAATAATAAACTGCTAAGCTGTATAGAGAATGGGCAAAAGGGTTACTCTCCAAGAAAATGATAGGCTCAACAACTCACTTGGCATTTATTTATGACATGTTCATTCTTTCAAGCAACTCATATTTGTCTCCGACATCAACATGTAAAGTAGCAAACATAGCGTAACATCACTTAAGACCAAAGATAATACAAATACTAAAATTTGAAATTAATCATGTCATCCAATGTTAAAACAAATCACACAAAATTATTATTATTATATTTTTTTTTTCAAACAATATTCTACCCCCCAACCTATTCTAAACATGAAAGGAAAATATGTATGCAGAGATGTGAAAATGATGCATAAAAACTAATTAGAAAAGTTACACTTAAAATGATAGAAAACGAAAATGGTTTTTTTTTTTTTTTTTTTTTTTAACTTAGAAGATGCGTTTCTAGAGGCACTACTCTCCATATTCAGCCATCTTCGACTCAAAAGTTGGAAAATGTATATTCATAGAGGAGAAATTAAAAGAAACATAAAAACTTAATAAAGAAAAAGAAAATGTCTGCAAATTTTTTTTTTTTTTTTTTTTTTTTTTTTTTTCAAACGATGAAGATGCGTTTCTAGAGTCACTACACTCCATATTCAGCCATCTTCAACACACAATGTTAGCAACAGTTAGTTTCTACAACAAAAAAATTAGTAAAAACTTAACCAAGATTCCACAATTGTCGACTATTCCCTCCCCCCAACCAGAACGAAACATTGTCCTCAATGTTGTAAAGGAAAGAAGTAGAGTTTAGAAGACATCACCTGGGTGGTGCAACACAGAAGAAAATATTTACAGGCGGAGAGTTAAATCTAATTTGTACTTCTTATCACTGCTCATCATTACCATCATTATTTGGTCGCTCCAACACAAAGGTCCAGTGGTCTGCTCGGTTTTATAAGCTTGTAGCATATCAAGTAGCTCATTAGCAAAGCAGTGAGCACAAATAAAGAGTTTTTTTACATGAGAAGGAATGAAATAGTTTTTTATTGCATGGTTAAGAAATGCGATAAAGCCATCATAAAAGTTATTGACATTTAACAAACCGATGGGTTTCTGGTGAATGTGTAGATGGGCCCAAGATGCTAGTGTCATAAGTGCCTCTAGTGTTGCAAGATCTCCTGGAAGGAAAATAAAAGCATCAGCATGGTTAAGCATTTCAGTTATTCTTTCTTGCATACCTGAGACGACTAACTCTTCTCCAGTTGATGAGTCAGACGAACTGCCCAATGGTTTTAGAACTCTTGGGATGATGCCTAACACTTGGCTGCCTCTGATAA
The DNA here is from genome assembly GCA_030448935.1 of Citrus cavaleriei. Taxonomy (NCBI): domain Eukaryota; kingdom Viridiplantae; phylum Streptophyta; class Magnoliopsida; order Sapindales; family Rutaceae; genus Citrus; species Citrus cavaleriei. Next base: position 189,758 of record JAUJEM010000391.1, on the reverse strand, counting down.
AAGCTGCTTCTGAGACCATTTTCGATAACCCTCGATTACCTCCTCCATACACCAAGTGTAATTTTCTCGCTGCTATGCTTCGGCCAAGATCAATGGCTGCCTCAACGAACTCTTTATGTTTGCCATAGGTAAATCCAGAAAGCACACAAATGTTCTTGAATTGTCTATTAGGAGTAGCTGCCATTGTGATACTTCTCAAAAACAATTGGTGAGTTCGTAACAAAAAGTTATATTTAAAAATCTTGGTGACAATGGATCATAGCTGTGAATGAGGTAACATGTCAGTGTCAAATAACGCGTAAAAAGCACGTGGCTCATGAGTCAAAAAGGAAAAACAGAAAAAGGAAAAAGCAAACAAGAATAAAATTATTAAAGACAATAATGCAAACAATAAAACAACAAGTGAAATGAAATAAAATAACAAGAAAGTAAAAGGATATTTACACGTAGTTGCGATCGTGGCTCACATCTTCCTCTGGTTTTACGTCCGTAAACGGCTGAACGCCCTCTGGGGTCGAGGATAGGCTTCCCATCCAGTTTTCTTATAAACTGGCAAACAGGGTCGTTTATAGTCAGATTCCCGAGACTATATCGTGCATGCTCTTTCTGGAATAATGGCCATAACTGGAGAATCGCTCCTTGCACATATCCACTGGGATGCGTTTCAAGAGACAAAAGAATATCATCCAATGACTCCTTATTCAAGCCATCCCTAATGAATTGAATCTTATCTTCCCTGTTATCAGACACCATTCCTAAAGAACATGGGTTTTTATCGCAACTCATTCTGGCACACTTATGACAAGCAACAGAAATTTTTCGAGCTCGTCGTTTTCTTGCATAATTTCCTTTACCACAACCAGGCATGAATGCAATAAATTTTGGAGGTAACTCACCTGCCGATCGTACTTTAGCCTCGATTAACCAACGGATGTCCGCAGGTATGTTATTCCTCATGAGTAATCGCATGCGTTCGGACCGAGCTTTATAGATCGTAAGGAGGGCATTCTGAGGAAGTGAAGGGAATCGCTTGTGAAGCTTCGCTAGAATCTCATTTCTGTCCATACTTTCGCCTCAGAATGTCAGTTATTGTGGGAAACTGAAGTAACCGACTTGATTGTCACGGAGTACCGTTATCCGCCATTTCACCGGGGTAACAAACTAAAGCACACAAACAGAAAAACAAATTAAAACACACAAAGAAAATTAAAATCGTCCTCTTATTGAATTTACCTCAAGCTCCAACTGGATGTCGTAAACACTTCTCTCAATGTCTCTGAGTTGGCGTTCTAAACCCTCAACATAGGCTACTAACTCTGGTGGTTGTAGAGCCCAAATGCGTTGTGCTTTACAAAATTGAATCTGCTTTTTGAGATGAGTTTTGACACGTTGAAGTGGTTTAAGAATGTTCAGGAGGAACGGTCTAAGTATGATACTCATGATTAACAATGATAAGAAAAAAAAAAAAACTTAATGGTAAAACAAACACACTTATGCAAAAATAATTTCAATTAGCAAAAGAATAATAAAAAGAAAGAAAGAAAAATCAAATCAACAAAAAGAAAAAAATCAATTCAAATCTGGTGGGTCACTCAAATTTATTTCGGTGTCTTCTCCATGTGGTTGGTACTCTAGATATGGCTTTAATCTTTGACCATTAACTTTAAACGTGACACCGTTTTTTGGGTCCTTAATTTCAATTGCCCCATGTGGAAAAACAGTATGAACAATAAAGGGACCAGACCATCGAGAGCGTAACTTACCTGGGAATAGGTGCAAACGAGAATTGAATAAAAGCACTTTCTGACCTGGAGTGAAAGATTTTCTCATAACGTGCTTGTCGTGGAAGACTTTCATCCGCTGCTTGTAAATTTTGGCATTTTCATATGCATCATTGCGAATTTCTTCAAGTTCTGCCAGTTGTAATCTTCTTTCTGAGCTGGCTTGCTGCATGTCAAAGTTGAATTTCTTGATGGCCCAATACGCACGATGCTCGAGTTCCACAGGTAGGTGGCAAGCTTTTCCATACACTAGCCTGTAGGGTGACATCCCAATCGGGGTCTTGAAAGCCGTTCTATATGCCCATAATGCATCATCAAGTCGTAATGACCAATCTTTCCTGTCTGGCCTCACCGTTTTTTCTAATATGTGCTTTATTTCTCGATTGGATATCTCAACTTGGCCACTGGTTTGCGGATGATACGGAGTCGCCACTTTGTGAGTGATTGAATACTTTGTCAAAAGAGCTTTGAATGCTTTGTTACAAAAGTGGGCACCACCATCACTGATTATCGCTCGAGGGAATCCAAAGCGTGAAACAATGTTGCTTTTCAAAAATCCTATCACCACTTTGTGATCATTGGTTCTGCATGGAATTGCTTCTACCCATTTCGATACGTAGTCAACACCAACCAATATGTATTGATGGCCAAAAGAAGGGGGAAAGGGTCCCATGAAGTCGATACCCCATACGTCAAAAATCTCAACCACTAAAATTGGATTTAGTGGCATCATGTTCCTTCGTGTAATGCTCCCCATTCGTTGACACCTATCACATGAAGAACAAAAAGTGTAAGCATCTCGAAATATAGTTGGCCAATAAAAACCACATTGTAAAACTTTAGTCGCTGTTTTCTTAGCGCTGAAATGGCCTCCACATGCTTGTTCATGGCAGAATGAAAGGATATTCTGAATTTCACTTTCTGGGACACATCGTCTAACAATTTGGTCTGCACAATACTTGAACAAATACGGGTCATCCCAAAAGAAATTCTTTATTTCTGCAAAGAATTTAGCCTTGTCTTGCTTGGTCCAATGCTCTGGAAATTTACCTGTAACAAGATAATTAACTATATCAGCATACCAAGGTAATACTTCCACATTCATCAATTGTTCATCTGGGAATGACTCATTTAATGGTAATGGCTCTGTAATTGTGTCAAAATGGAGACGAGAGAGGTGGTCCGCCACAACATTTTCTGTCCCTTTCTTATCTTTGAATTCCAAGTCAAATTCCTGCAAAAGTAACACCCAACGAATTAGTCTAGCTTTTGCATCTTTCTTTGTGAGAAGATATTTAAGAGCAGCATGATCTGTGAACACAATTATTTTACAACCAATGAGATAAGATCGAAATTTCTCTAATGCAAACACTACTGCTAGCATTTCTTTTTCAGTAGTTGAATAGTTCAACTGTGCATCATTCAATGTCATACTAGCATAGTAAATAACATGGGGAATTCGATCAACTCTTTGTCCTAATACTGCTCCTACGGCATAATCAGATGCATCACACATGAGCTCAAATGGTAAGCTCCAGTTTGGGGCCTGAATGATGGGTGATGATGTCAACAACTGCTTTAATTTTTCAAACGCCATGAGACATGAATCATTAAAGATAAAAGGTACATCCTTAGCAAGTAAATTGCATAAGGGTCTAGAAACTTTGCTAAAATCTTTAATGAAACGTCTATAAAAACCAGCATGCCCAAGGAAAGATCTTACTTCTCTGACTGTTTTGGGTGGAGGAAGATTAGAAATGAGATCCACCTTGGCTTTGTCAACCTCAATACCTTTGCTCGAAATGATGTGACCGAGAACAATACCTTGTTTTACCATAAAATGGCACTTCTCCCAATTTAAGACTAAGCTCTTCTCGGTACATCTCTGCAGAACTAGCGTTAGATGATGTAAACATTGATCAAACGAGTCACCAAAGACAGAAAAATCATCCATAAAGACTTCAAGGAATCGTTCAACCATATCAGAAAAAATGCTCAACATGCATCGTTGAAATGTGGCAGGTGCATTACATAATCCAAATGGCATTCTCCTATATGCAAAAGTGCCAAAAGGGCAAGTGAAAGTAGTTTTCTCTTGATCTTTTGGTGCTATGGGAATCTGATTATATCCTGAGTAGCCATCTAGAAAGCAATAAAATTCATGGCCTGCTAATCTATCAAGCATTTGATCAATAAATGGTAAAGGAAAATGGTCTTTACGTGTGACAGAATTCAACTTTCTATAATCAATGCATACACGCCATCCTGTAGTTACTCTAGTGGGTATCAATTCATTATCAGCATTGGTAACTACTGTGACTCCTGACTTTTTGGGGACAACTTGTACAGGACTGACCCATGAACTATCAGAAATGGGGTAAATGATACCTGCATCTAATAGCTTAAGGACTTCAGTTCTAACAACTTCTTTCATGTTAGGATTTAACCGACGTTGCATTTCCCTAGTAGATTTGGCATTTTCATCGAGGTGAATGTAATGCATGCAATCTGCAGGGTTTATACCTTTTATGTCTGCTATGGTCCATCCTAATGCCCCTTTGTGCTCTTTTAAAACATCCAACAACTTACCTTTTTGTTCGTCATTGAGGGATGATGAGATGATTACCGGCAGAGTGCTTTCTTGTCCCAAAAATGCATATTCCAATGTGTTGGGCAATGGTTTGAGCTCGAGTTGCGGTGGTGATTCAGATGATGGGATGAGTTTCTTTTCTGATGGTGCTAGTTGTTCAACTCTTGACTTCCATTGATTAGTGTCCATAGATGGTGCTGAGTCAAGTAGGGCGTTGACCTCTTCGACCGATCTGTCAATATCAAAATCAAAACCAAAGTGAGTTAAGCATGTCTGTAAAGGATCATCACTAAGGTTTGAAATAAATGTGTCATCAACTAATGCTTCAATTAAATCCACATCAACAATTCCATCATCTGCACTGTGAGGTTGTTTGGCAATGTTGAAAATATTTAGCTCCATAGTCATGTTGCCGAAGGACAACTGCATATTTCCAGTCCTACATTGAATGTGAGCATCCGCAGTTGCCAAGAAAGGTCGGCCTAGAATAATGGGGATGTGCTTCCTTGAATCCTGTATAGGTTGAGTGTCAATTACAATGAAATCAACAGGAAAATAAAACTTGTCTACCTGGATAAGCACGTCCTCCACAATACCACGAGGTATTTTTGTGGACCGATCTGCAAGTTGTAACACCACTGGAGTTGGGTGTAATTCTCCCAGTCCAAGTTTCACAAATACTGAATAAGGCAACAAATTTACACTAGCTCCTAAATCCAACAAAGCATTCTCAATTGTGTGGTTCCCTATGCTACATGAGATAGTGGGGGAGCCTGGATCTTTACATTTTAGAGGAATTTTATGTTGGAGTATAGAACTAACGTTTTCTGTTAAAAATGCCTTCTTTTGAACATGCATATTTCTCTTTTTAGTACAAAGGTCTTTAAGAAACTTGGCATAAGATGGAACTTGTTTAATAGCATCAAGCAAAGGGATGTTAACACTTACCTGTTTGAAGATTTCAAGAATCTCACCTGTGGATTTTCCCTTCTTTCCTTTCACTAACCTCTGAGGAAATGGAGCTTTAGGAACATATTCTCGTGGGTTGGTTTCTTCTTTTTCCTCCGGTGGTGAGTCCTCAACATTCACAGGTACAATTTGATTTTCTTTTGTCACCGGCATCTCCACTTTGTTGTCGACTTCCTTTCCTTTTCGTAAGGTCATGACTGCTTTGACCTCTCCATGCTGCTGTGGTGAACTGGTACTTGCTTCATGTACTCCTTTAGGATTAGGCACTGGTTGACTTGGAAATTTACCTTTCTCAACGGTCATTGCCAAGGTCCGAATCAAAGAAGCAAGTTGCCCCACCATCTTTTCGAGGCTTGAAACTGATTGGGCTTGTGAGTTAAAGCCTGCTCTTAACTCATTTCGTAGTCCATCAATGGTGCGGTTCTGTTGCTCAATCGTGGAGTGAGTAACATTCTTGAAATTCTGGAATGAATCCTCCCATGGTCTGGGTTGAGTGTAGTTCTGGTTCTGATTGTATGGTCTAAATGGGGGCTGAGAGGCTTGAGGATTTTGAGGAATTTGTTGCATTGGTGGAGCTGGAGCTGCTGGTCCATTCTGTTGGAGTCCTTGAGACCATGAAAAATTGGGGTGGTCTCTCCATCCAGGGTTATATGTGTTGGAGTATGGGTTGTAATTCGATGGTTTTCTCATTACACCTATGGCATTGGCTTGATCGGAGTATGAGTCATGGTCATGTGGTTCTGTTGATTTAGCAGTCGACAACGATGCTATTTGTCGAGCAAGACCTTCAACCATCTCCTTGACTTCTTTGATTCCCGAAGTTGACTCGCCAATTTGAACCTCATTTACTCCTTTAATTCTTCTGGTATTCCTGAGTGACCGACTCCGTTGTTGGGAATTATCCGCTTGTCGCTGGAAGAATTCCCAAATCTCTGATGCACTTTTTGACATTAGCTCTCCTCCACTTGTTGCCATTAGCCATTCTTGCACATTCGGCAATAATCCCTCCAAAAAGTATTGGCATTGGTGCCATTTCTCGTACCCATGATGTGGACACTTCAAGAGTAGCCCATTGAATCGCTCCCAAGTTTCGAAAAACTGCTCGTCCTCTCTTTGTGTAAACTCTGAAATTTCCCTGCGAATAGAATTTGTTTTATGCACTGGGAAATATTTATTTAGAAATTTTGTAACCATTTGTTCCCATGATGCAATGCTATTAGCAGGCAAAGTATTTAACCATGAACGAGCTCTATCCTTTAAAGAAAATGGGAATAATCTAAGTTTAACATCATCGTCTGAAAAATTTTCATATTTAAAAGTTTGACAAATGGCATGAAAATCATTCAGATGATTATATGGGTCCTCATTTTCTAGGCCATAGAATGTGGGGAGACAATTTAGCACACTAGGTTTTAATTCAAAACTCCTAGCAGCTACATTTGGGTATCTTATGCAGGATGTGCTCAAATTAGCTAAGGGACTAAAATAGTCCTTAAATGGCCTCTCTTGTGGTGCTTGTAAATCCATTCCAAATTTATTTTTAATGTGCTTTTGTGTGCGAAGTGTTTTTTCTAATTCAAGGTCTATAGGTTCAAGATTAGGTAATAATGACCTACGACCATGCATACAAAACAAATAAAATAAAAATAAAGATGGGAACAAAACAAATAAAAATAAAGAAGAGGGAGAAATTACGATACTAACCTTATTGCGCTATTACAACCTTTCTATAAAAATACACAAAAACAAATACGTGAAATAAATTAACTAAAAATTAAATTAATAAAATAAACAAAAATTACAAAGAAAAAATAAATTGAAAATTAAATTACAGAATTTTAAAGAAGAGAAAAAGAAAAGAAATACTAACCTTTAAATGTAGATTTACTTTTTTTTTTTTTTAATAATTAAAAAAAATACAAGAAAACAAATAAAAGAAATTATTCACAAAAATTAATTCTATGAATTAAAATTACTTACCTCCCCGGCAACGGCGCCAAAAACTTGTTGTGCAAATTTTAATGAACTCGCAAGCGCACGAATCTATTGTAGTATAGACTAATGGTGACGAGTGTCGATCCCACGAGGAGGTGGATTTTAATTGTGTAGAATTAATTTTGGAAATGGGTGGTTGGAATTATGGTAGAAATGATTTGGAATATGCTAAAACTTAAATTAAAATGGCGAGAATAAATTGAAGAACTGGAATTGAAATTGCGAGAATGAATTGAAGAGAATTCTATTGAAATGACGTACTTGGGTATCCGGATCCGTATCAACATGCATCATGGGCTAAATAATCCGTATTAATGCCAATTAAATCATGAAGGGGGAATCCACACCTCATGAACCACGCTCTAATCAATATGGTGCTAAGGGCTTATCGTGCCAAATAATAATAACCTTATACTAGAGAGCCGGTGTAACCAAGGCGGTATCTAGACAAGATCAGTATTATTTGTCGACGATAAGTCAAATCATCCACAAAAATTAGAGGGGAAGAGAAAATAAATTTATCAAATTAAGCCCATGACACATGTTGAGACTTCACCTTCAACCCAAGCTTGAAAGAAAATTAGCCACTCATAATTGAACTAGGGGCAAACTGGGAATTTATTAAAATACGAAGAAAATACAAGATGGAGAAGGAATTACAGAAAATGGATCCCAAAAATGGATTCAGAGATATCAAATTTGGTTGTGGAGGCACCCTTTTTATAGATACATCGATTAAATCATGACCATCGGATTAAAAACAGTTTGGACGCTCAGGATTGCGCCACGTCATCAGTCAACAGTCCACGGTTTGACCACGCGGATGAACAGTAACACGGTTTGACCCGGATGAACAGTAACGCGGTTTGGTTGACAATAATCCTGTGTGATGCATGTACCGTACGCGAGATTTTTCGTCCACTGATATGCTGCCACGTCACCATAAACAGTACATAAGAATTTTAGCCCAACAGGATCGTGACACCTCATCAGTCAATGCCACATCATCGGTCAATGCCACGTCATCAATCCGTCTATGTGAACAGTGTCGTGAACAGTAACGTAGACAGTACCGTACACGTGAATAGTACCGTACATGTGAATAGTGCCATTTTTCCTTTTATGCCCCTCCTAAGGTTTTCGACCGTCCTGAGTTCAAAAGTGATGTCCGTTTTGCCGTCTGATCTCTCCTTTATTGTGAAATGACTATAATGCCCCTAAAATACATAAAATACTTAATTAAAATAACACACACGTAATTACATCACAAGAAGGTTAAATACATAAAAGTAAGAGTTGTTAGTGATACTTGAAATGTATTCGTCCGCCGGACTCGGAATGACGCGAGACTTTACGAGGCGCCTCCGTGTGCCAAAAAAATAGGCCAAAAAGCCGCGCCAAAAATACCCGACCAAGGCCGGGCGCCAAGTTCGTCCAGCGGAAAAAGGCCACAAAACGGGTGGGCTATAGCCTTGGTGGAGCTGGCCAACTCCGTCCGCCGGACTGGAATGGCGCAAGACTTGCGCGGCGCCTCCGTGTGCCAAAATATAGGCGCCCAAAATACCGTGGCCGGGCGCCAAGTTCATCCAGCGGAAAAAGGGCAGTCAAAACGGGTGGGCTATAGCCTTGGGTGGTGTGGCTTGCCAAAAATGGCTCGAGACTTTGATGGTGCCTCCATGGGCGCCAGCCGTTCATCCAAATGGAAAAAGGGAAAATGCCACAAAACGGGTGGGCAAAAAACGGCACAAAACTTCGTGGGCTATAGCCTTGGGGGCCTGGGGCTGGCCAAGTTACCCACCCGGGCGCCAACTCGGAATGGCGCGAGACTTTGCGAGGCCTCCATGTGGCCAAAAATAGGCCTCCAGGCACAGCCGCTCCGCGCAAAAATACACGCCCGAAGGCCGGGGCGCCAAGTTCGTCCAGCGGAAAAAGGCCACAAAAACGGGTGGGCTATAGCCTTGGGGGGTGGGGCTGGCCGACTTCGTCCGCCGGACTCGGAATGGCGCGAGACTTTGCGAGGCGCCTCCGTGTGCCAAAAATAGGCCGCGGCCACAGCTGCGCAACAAAATACCCGGCCAAAGGCCGGGGCGCCAAGTTCGTCCAGGATAGGAAGGCCACAAAAACGGGTGGGCTATAGCCTTGGGGGGTGGGGCTGGCCGACTTCGTCCGCCGGACTCGGAATGGCGCGAGACTTTGCGAGGCGCCTCCGTGTGCCAAAAATAGGCCGCGGGCACAGCCGCGCCCAAAAATACCCGCCCGAAGGCCGGGGCGCCAAGTTCGTCCAGCGGAAAAAGGCCACAAAAACGGGTGGGCTATAGCCTTGGGGGGTGGGGCTGGCCAACTGCGAGGCGCCTCGTCCGCCGCGGGCGGACTCGCCCGAATGGCGCGAGACTTTGCGAGGCACCTCAAAACGGGTGGGCTATAGCCTGGGGTGGGGCTGGCCAACTAGGCCGGAATGGGACTTTACACAGCCGCGACCAAAAATACCCGCCCAAAAATACCCGCCCGAAGGCCGGGGCGCCAAGTTCGTCCAGCGGAAAAAGGCCACAAAAACTGGTGGGCTATAGCCTTGGGGTGTGGGGCTGGCCAACTTCGTCCGCCGGACTCGAAATGCCGCGAGACTTTGCGAGGCACCTCCGTGTGCCAAAAATAGGCCGCGGGCACAGCCGCGCCCAAAAATACCCGCCAGAAGGCCGGGGCGCCAAGTTCGTCCAGCGGAAAAAGGCCACAAAAACGGGTGGGCTATAGCCTTGGGGGTGGGGCTGGCCGACTATAGCGTCCGCCGGACTCGGAATGGCGCGAGACTTTGCGAGGCGCCTCCGTGTGCCAAAAATAGGCCGCGATACAGCCGCGCCCAAAAATACCCGCCCGAAGGCCGGGGCGCCAAGTTCGTCCAGCGGAAAAAGGCCACAAAAACGGGTGGGCTATAGCCTTGGGGGGTGGGGCTGGCCAACTTCGTCTGCCCGACTCGGAATGGCGCGAGACTTTGCGAGGCGCCTCCGTGTGCCAAAAATAGGCCGCGGGCACAGCCGCTCCCAAAAATACCCACCAGAAGGCCGGGGCGCCAAGTTCGTCCAGCGGAAAAAGGCCACAAAAACGGGTGGGCTATAGCCTTGGGGGGTGGGGCTGGCCAACTTCGTCCGCCGGACTCGGAATGGCGTGAGACTTTGCGAGGCGCCTCCGTGTGCCAAAAATAGGCCGCGGGCACAGCCGCTCCCAAAAATACCCACCCGAAGGCCGGGGCGCCAAGTTCGTCCAGCGGAAAAAGGCCACAAAAACGGGTGGGCTATAGCCTTGGGGGGTGGGGCTGGCCAACTTCGTCTGCCCGACTCGGAATGGCGCGAGACTTTGCGAGGCGCCTCCGTGTGCCAAAAATAGGCCGCGGGCACAGCCGCTCCCAAAAATACCCACCCGAAGGCCGGGGCGCCAAGTTCGTCCAGCGGAAAAAGGCCACAAAAACGGGTGGGCTATAGCCTTGGGGGGTGGGGCTGGCCAACTTCGTCCGCCCGACTCGGAATGGCGCGAGACTTTGTGAGTCACCTCCGTGTGCCAAAAATAGGCCGCGGGTACAGCCGCGCCCAAAAATACCCGCCCGAAGGCCGGGGCGCCAAGTTCGTCCAGCGGAAAAAGGCCACAAAAACGGGTGGGCTATAGCCTTGGGGGGTGGGGCTGGCCAACTTCGTCCGCCGGACTCGGAATGGCTCGAGACTTTGCGAGGCGCCTCCGTGTGCCAAAAATAGGCCGCAGGCATAGCCGCGCCCAAAAATACCCGTCCGAAGGCCGGGGCGCCAAGTTCGTCCAGCGGAAAAAGGCCACAAAAACGGGTGGGCTATAGCCTTGGGGGGTGGGGCTGGCCAACTTCGTCCGCCGGACTCGGAATGGCGCGAGACTTTGTGAGGCACCTCCGTGTGCCAAAAATAGGCCGCGGGCACAGCGGCGCCCAAAAATACCCGCCCGAAGGCCGGGGCGCCAAGTTCGTCCAGCGGAAAAAGGCCACAAAAATGGGTGGGCTATAGCCTTGGGGGGTGGGGCTGGCCGACTTCGTCCGCCGGACTCGGAATGGCTCGAGACTTTGCAAGGCGCCTCCGTGTGCCAAAAATAGGCCGCAGGCATAGCCGCGCCCAAAAATACCCGTCCGAAGGCCGGGGCGCCAAGTTCGTCCAGCGGAAAAAGGCCACAAAAACGGGTGGGCTATAGCCTCGGGGGGTGGGGCTGGCCAACTTCGTCCGCCGGACTCGGAATGGCGCGAGACTTTACGAGGCGCCTCCGTGTGCCAAAAATAGGCCGCGGGCACAGCCGCTCCCAAAAATACCCACCCGAAGGCCGGGGCGCCAAGTTCGTCCAGCGGAAAAAGATCACAAAAACGGGTGGGCTATAGCCTTGGGGGGTGGGGCTGGCCAACTTCGTCCGCCGGACTCGGAATGGCGTGAGACTTTGCGAGGCGCCTCCGTGTACCAAAAATAGGCCGCGGGCACAGCCGCTCCCAAAAATACCCACCCGAAGGCCGGGGCGCCAAGTTCGTCCAGCGGAAAAAGGCCACAAAAACGGGTGGGCTATACCCTTGGGGGGTGGGGCTGGCCAACTTCGTCCGCCCGACTCGGAATGGAGCGAGACTTTGCGAGGCACCTCCGTGTGCCAAAAATAGGCCGCGGGCAAAGCCGCTCCCAAAAATACCCACCCGAAGGCCGGGGCGCCAAGTTCGTCCAGCGGAAAAAGGCCACAAAAACGGGTGGGCTATAGCCTTGGGGGGTGGGGCTGGCCAACTTCGTCCGCCGGACTCGGAATGGCGCGAGACTTTACGAGGCGCCTCCGTGTGCCAAAAATAGGCCGCGGGCACAGCCGCTCCAAAAAATACCCACCCGAAGGCCGGGGCGCCAAGTTCGTGCAGCGGAAAAAGGCCACAAAAACGGGTGGGCTATAGCCTTGGGGGGTGGGGCTGGCCAACTTCGTCCGCCGGACTCGGAATGGCGTGAGACTTTGCGAGGCGCCTCCGTGTGCCAAAAATAGGCCGCGGTCACAGCCGTTCCCAAAAATACCCACCCGAAGGCCGGGGCGCCAAGTTCGTCCAGCGGAAAAAGGCCACAAAAACGGGTGGGCTATAGCCTTGGGGGGTGGGGCTGGCCAACTTCGTCCGTCCGACTCGGAATGGCGCGAGACTTTGCGAGGCGCCTCCGTGTGCCAAAAATAGGCCGCAGGCACAGCCGCGCCCAAAAATACCCGACCGAAGGCCGGGGCGCCAAGTTCGTCCAGCGGAAAAAGGCCACAAAAACGGGTGGGCTATAGCCTTGGGGGGTGGGGCTGGCCCACTTCGTCCGCCGGACTCGGAATGGCGTGAGACTTTGTGAGGCACCTCCGTGTGCCAAAAATAGGCCGCGGGCATAGCCGCGCCCAAAAATACCCGCCCGAAGGCCGGGGCGCCAAGTTCGTCCAGCGGAACATGCCACAAAAACGGGTGGGCTATAGCCTTGGGGGGTGGGGCTGGCCAACTTCGTCCGCCGGACACGGAATGGCGTGAGACTTTGTGAGGCACCTCCGTGTGCCAAAAATAGGCCGCGGGCACAGGCGCGCCCAAAAATACCCGCCCGAAGGCCGGGGCGCCAAGTTCGTCCCAGCGGAAAAAGGCCACAAAACGGGTGGGCTATAGCCTTGGGGGTGGGGCTGGCCAACTCAATCCGCCGGACACGGAATGGCGCGAGACTTTGCGAGGCACCTCCGTGTGCCAAAAATAGGCCGCGGGCACAGGCGCGCCAAAAATACCCGCCCGAAGGCCGGGCGCCAAGTTCGTCCCAGCGGAAAAAGGCCACAAAACGGGTGGGCTATAGCCTTGGGGGTGGGGCTGGCCAACTCGTCCGCCGGACTCGGAATGGCGCGAGACTTTGCGAGGCACCTCCGTGTGCCAAAAATAGGCCGCGGGCACAGCCGCGCCAAAAATACCCGCCCGAAGGCCGGGCGCCAAGTTCGTCCCAGCGGAAAAAGGCCACAAAAACGGGTGGGCTATAGCCTTGGGGGTGGGGCTGGCTAACTTCGTCCGCCGGACTCGGAATGGCGTGAGACTTTGCGAGGCGCCTCCGTGTGCCAAAAATAGGCCGCGGGCACAGCCGCGCCCAAAAATACCCGCCCGAAGGCCGGGGCGACAAGTTCGTCCAGCGGAAAAAGGCCACAAAAACGGGTGGGCTATAGCCTTGGGGGGTGGGGCTGGCCAACTTCGTCCGCCGGACTCGGAATGGCGCGAGACTTTGCGAGGCACCTCCGTGTGCCAAAAATAGGCCACGGTCACAGCCGTGCCCAAAAATACCCGCCCGAAGGCCGGGGCGCCAAGTTCGTCCAGCGGAAAAAGGCCACAAAAACGGGTGGGCTATAGCCTTGGGGGGTGGGGCTGGCCAACTTCGTCCGCCGGACTCGGAATGGCTCGAGACTTTACGAGGCGCCTCTGTGTGCCAAAAATAGGCCGCAGGCATAGCCGAGCCCAAAAATACCCGCCCGAAGGCCGGGGCGCCAAGTTCGTCCAGCGGAAAAAGTCCACAAAAACGGGTGGGCTATAGCCTTGGGGGGTGGGGCTGGCCAACTTCGTCCGCCGGACTCGGAATGGCGCGAGACTTTGCGAGGTGCCTCCGTGTGCCAAAAATAGGCCGCGGGCACAGCCGCGCCCAAAAATACCCGCCCGAAGGCCGGGGCGCCAAGTTCGTCCAGCGCAAAAAGGCCACAAAAACGGGTGGGCTATAGCCTTGGGGGGTGGGGCTGACCAACTTCGTCCGCCGGACTCGGAATGGCGCAAGACTTTGCGAGGGGCCTTCGTGTGCCAAAAATAAGCCGCAGGCACAGCCGCGCCCAAAAATAACCACCCGAAGGCCGGGGCGCCAAGTTCGTCCAGCCGAAAAAGGCCACAAAAACGGGTGGGCTATAGCCTTGAGGGGTGGAGCTGGCCAACTTCGTCCGCCGGACTCGGAATGGCACGAGACTTTACGAAGGGCCTCCGTGTGCCAAAAATAGGCCGCGATCGCCGACGCGCCCAAAAATAACCGCCCGAAGGCCAGGGCGCCAAGTTCGTCCAGCTGAAAAAGGCCACAAAAACGGGTGGGCTATAGCCTTGGGGGGTGGGGCTGGCCAACTTCGTCCGCCGGACTCGGAATGGCGCGAGACTTTACGAGGGGCCTCCATGTGCAAAAAATAGGCCGCGGGCACAGCGGCGCCCAAAAATAACCGCCCGAAGGCCGGGCAGCCAAGTTCGTCCAGCGGAAAAAGGCCACAAAAACGGGTGGGCTATAGCCTTGGGGGGTGGGGCTGGCCAACTTCGTCCGCCGGACTCGAAATTGCGCAAGACTTTGCGAGGGGCTTCCGTGTGCCAAAACTAAGCCACAGACACAGCCGCGTCCAAAAATATCCGCCCAAAGGCCGTGGCGCCGAGTTCGTCCAGCGGAAAAAGGCCACAAAAACGGGTGGGCTATAGCCTTGGGGGGTGGGGCTGGCCAACTTCGTCCGCCGGACTCGGAATGGCGCGAGACTTTGCAAGGCGCCTCCGTGTACTAAAAATAGGCCGCGGGCACAGCCGCGCCCAAAAATACCCGCCCGAAGACCGGGGCGCCAAGTTCGTCCAGCGCAAAAAGGCCACAAAAACGGGTGGGCTATAGCCTTGGGGGGTGGGGCTGGCCAACTTCGTCCGCCGGACTCGGAATGGCGCGAGACTTTGCGAGGGGCCTCCTTGTGCAAAAAATAGGCCGCGGGCACAGCCGTGCCCAAAAATAACCGCCCGAAGGCCGGGGCGCCAAGTTCGTCCAGCGGAAAACGGCCACAAAAACGGGTGGGCTATAGCCTTGGGGGGTGGGGCTGGCCAACTTCGTCCGCCGGACGCGGAATGGTGCGAGACTTTGCGAGGGGCCTCGGTGCGCCAAAAATAGGCCACGGGCACAGCCGCGCCCAAAAATAACTGCCCGAAGGCCGGGGCGCCAAGTTCGTCCAGCGCAAAAAGGCCACAAAAACGGGTGGGCTATAGCCTTGGGGGGTGCGGCTGGCCAATTTCGTCCGCCGGACTCGGAACGGTGCGAGACTTTGCGAGGTGCCTCTGTGTGCCAAAAATAGGCCGCGGGCACAGCCGCACCCAAAAATACCCGCCCGAAGGCCGGGGCGACAAGTTCGTCCAGCGGAAAAAGGCCACAAAAACGGGTGGGCTATAGCCTTGGGGGGTGCGGCTGGCCAATTTCGTCCGCCGGACTCGGAACGGTGCGAGACATTGCGAGGTGCCTCTGTGTGCAAAAAATAGGCCGCGGGCACAGCCGTGCCCAAAAATAACCGCCCGAAGGCCGGGGCGCCAAGTTCGTCCAGCGGAAAACGGCCACAAAAACGGGTGGGCTATAGCCTTGCGGGGTGGAGCTCGCCAACTTCGTCCGCCGGACTCGGAATGGCACGAGACTTTACGAAGGGCCTCCGTGTGCCAAAAATAGGCCGCGATCGCCGACGCGCCCAAAAATAACCGCCCGAAGGCCAGGGCGCCAAGTTCGTCCAGCTGAAAAAGGCCACAAAAACGGGTGGGCTATAGCCTTGGGGGGTGGGGCTGGCCAACTTCGTCCGCCGGACTCGGAATGGCGCGAGACTTTGCGAGGGGCCTCCTTGTGCAAAAAATAGGCCGCGGGCACAGCCGTGCCCAAAAATAACCGCCCGAAGGCCGGGGCGCCAAGTTCGTCCAGCGGAAAACGGCCACAAAAACGGGTGGGCTATAGCCTTGGGGGGTGGGGCTGGCCAACTTCGTCCGCCGGACGCGGAATGGTGCGAGACTTTGCGAGGGGCCTCGGTGTGCCAAAAATAGGACACGGGCACAGCCGCGCCCAAAAATAACTGCCCGAAGGCCGGGGCGCCAAGTTCGTCCAGCGCAAAAAGGCCACAAAAACGGGTGGGCTAGGGGGTGCGGCTGGCCAATTTCGTCCGCCGGACTCGGAACGGTGCGAGACTTTGCGAGGTGCCTCTGTGTGCCACAAATAGGCCGCGGGCACAGCCGCACCCAAAAATACCCGCCCGAAGGCCGGGGCGACAAGTTCGTCCAGCGGAAAAAGGCCACAAAAACGGGTGGGCTATAGCCTTGGGGGGTGGGGCTGGCCAACTTCGTCCGCCGGACTCGGAATGGCGCGAGACTTTGCGAGGGGCCTCGGTGCGCCAAAAATAGGCAGCGGGCGCAGCCGCGCCCAAAAATAACAGCCCGAAGGCCGGGGCGCCAAGTTCGTCCAGCGGAAAAAGGCCACAAAAACGGGTGGGCTATAGCCTTGGGGGGTGGGGCTGGCCAACTTCGTCCGCCGGACTCGGAATGGCGCGAGACTTTGCGAGGGGCCTCCGTGTGCCAAAAATAGGCCGCGGGGGCAGCCGCGCCCAAAAATAACTGCCCGAAGGCCGGGGCGCGAAGTTCGTCCAGCGCAAAAAGGCCACAAAAACGGGTTGGCTATAGCCTTGGGGGGTGGGGCTGGCCAACTTCGTCCGCCGGACTCGGAATGGCGTGAGACTTTACGAGGCGCCTCCGTGTGCCAAAAATAGGCCGCGGGCACAGCCGCGCCCAAAAATACCCGCCTGAAGGCCGGGGCGCCAAGTTCGTCCAGCGGAAAAAGGCCACAAAAACGTGTGGGCTATAGCCTTGGGGGGTGGGGCTGGCCAACTTCGTCCGCCGGACTTGGAATGGCGCGAGACTTTGCGAGGGGCCTCTGTGTGCCAAAAATAGGCCGCGGGCACAGCCGCGCCCAAAAATACCCGCCCGAAGACCGGGGCGCCAAGTTCGTCCGGCGCAAAAAGGCCACAAAAACGGGTGGGCTATAGCCTTGGGGGGTGGGGCTGGCCAACTTCGTCCGCCGGACTCGGAATGGCGCGAGACTTTGCGAGGGGCCTCCTTGTGCAAAAGATAGGCCGCGGGACAGCCGTGCCCAAAAATAACCGCCCGAAGGCCGGGGCGCCAAGTTCGTCCAGCGGAAAACGGCCACAAAAACGGGTGGGCTATAGCCTTGGGGGGTGGGGCTGGCCAACTTCGTCCGCCGGACGCGGAATGGTGCGAGACTTTGCGAGGGGCCTCGGTGCGCCAAAAATAGACCGCGGGCACAGCCGCGCCCAAAAATAACAGCCCGAAGGCCGGGACGCCAAGTTCGTCCAGGGGAAAAAGGCCACAAAAACGGGTGGGCTATAGCCTTGGGGGGTGGGGCTGGCCAACTTCGTCCGCCGGACGCGGAATGGTGCGAGACTTTGCGAGGGGCCTCCGTGTGCCAAAAATAGGCCGCGGGGGCAGCCGCGCCCAAAAATAACCGCCCGAAGGCCGGGGCGCCAAGTTCGTCCAGCGGAAAAAGGCCACAAAAACGTGTGGGTTATAGGATTGGGGGGTGGGGCTGGCCAACTTCGTCCGCCGGACTTGGAATGGCGCGAGACTTTGCGAGGGGCCTCCGTGTGCCAAAAATAGGCCGCGGGCACAGCCGCGCCCAAAAATACCCGCCCGAAGACCGGGGCGCCAAGTTCGTCCGGCGCAAAAAGGCCACAAAAACGGGTGGGCTATAGCCTTGGGGGGTGGGGCTGGCCAACTTCGTCCGCCGGACCCGGAATGGTGCGAGACTTTGCGAGGGGCCTCGGTGCGCCAAAAATAGGCCACGGGCACAGCCGCGCCCAAAAATAACTGCCCGAAGGCCGGGGCGCCAAGTTCGTCCAGCGCAAAAAGGCCACAAAAACGGGTGGGCTATAGCCTTGGGGGGTGGGGCTGGCCAACTTCGTCCGCCGGACTCGGAATGGCGTGAGACTTTACGAGGCGCCTCCGTGTGCCAAAAATAGGCCGCGGTCACAGCCGCGCCCAAAAATACCCGCCTGAAGGCCGGGGCGCCAAGTTCGTCCAGCGGAAAAAGGCCACAAAAACGGGTGGGCTATAGCCTTGGGGGGTGCGGCTGGCCAATTTCGTCCGCCGGACTCGGAACGGTGCGAGACTTTGCGAGGTGCCTCTGTGTGCCAAAAATAGGCCGCGGGCACAGCCGCACCCAAAAATACCCGCCCGAAGGCCGCTGGGCGACAAGTTCGTCCAGCGGAAAAAGGCCACAAAAACGGGTGGGCTATAGCCTTGGGGGGTGGGGCTGGCCAACTTCGTCCGCCGGACTCGGAATGGCGCGAGACTTTGCGAGGGGCCTCGGTGCGCCAAAAATAGGCAGCGGGCGCAGCCGCGCCCAAAAATAACAGCCCGAAGGCCGGGGCGCCAAGTTCGTCCAGCGGAAAAAGGCCACAAAAACGGGTGGGCTATAGCCTTGGGGGGTGGGGCTGGCCAACTTCGTCCGCCGGACTCGGAATGGCGCGAGACTTTGCGAGGGGCCTCCGTGTGCCAAAAATAGGCCAGCGGGGCAGCCGCGCCAAAAATAACTGCCCGAAGGCCGGGCGCCAAGTTCGTCCAGCGCAAAAAGGCCACAAAACCGGGTGGGCTATAGCCTTGGGGGGTGGGGCTGGCCAACTTCGTCCGCCGGACTCGGAATGGCGTGAGACTTTACGAGGCGCCTCCGTGTGCCAAAAATAGGCCGCGGGCACAGCCGCGCCCAAAAATACCCGCCCGAAGGCCGGGGCGCCAAGTTCGTCCAGCGGAAAAAGGCCACAAAAACGGGTGGGCTATAGCCTTGGGGGGTGGGGCTGGCCAACTTCGTCCGCCGGACTCGGAATGGCGTGAGACTTTTCGAGGGGTCTCGGTGCGCCAAAAATAGGCCGTGGACACAGCCGCGCCCAAAAATAACTGCCCGAAGGCCGGGGCGCCAAGTTGTCCAGCGGAAAAAGGCCACAAAATTGGGTGGGCGATAGCCTTGGGGGGTGGGGCTGGCCAACTTCGTCCGCCGGACTCGGAATGGCGCGAGACTTTGCGAGGGGCCTCCGTGTGCCAAAAATAGGCCGCGGGCACAGCCGCACCCAAAAATAACTGCCCGAAGGCCGGGGCGCCAAGTTCGTCCAGCGGAAAAAGGCCACAAAAACGGGTGGGCTATAGCCTTGCGGGGTGGGGCTGGCCAACTTCGTCCGCCGGAGTCGGAATGGCACGAGACTTTGCGAGGGCCTCCGTGTGCCAAAAATAGGCCACAGGCACAGCCGCGCCCAAATATAACCGCCCGAAGGCCGGGGCGCCAAGTTCGGCCAGCGGAAAAAGGCCACAAAAACGGGTGGGCTATAGCCTTGGGGGGTGGGGCTGGCCAACTTCGTCCGCCGGACTCGGAATGGCGCGAGACTTTGCGAGGGGCCTCCGTGTGCCAAAAATAGGCTGCAGGGGCAGCCGCGCCAAAAAATAGACGCCCGAAGGCCGGGGCGCCAAGTTCGTTCAGCGGAAAAAGGCCACAAAAACGGGTGGGCTATAGCCTTGGGGGTGGGGCTGGCCAACTCGTCCGCCGGACTCGGAATGGCGCGAAACTTTACGAGGCCTCTCCGTGTGCCAAAAATAGGCCGCGGGCACAGCAGCGGCCAAAAATAACCGCCCGAAGGCCGGGGCGCCAAGTTCGTCCAGCGGAAAAAGGCCACAAAAACGGGTGGGCTATAGCCTTGGGGGGTGGGGCTGGCCAACTTCGTCCGCCGGACTCGGAATGGCACGAGACTATGCGAGGGGCCTCCGTGTGCCAAAAATAGGCCGCAGGCACAGCCGCGTCCAAAAATAACCGCCCGAAGGCCGGGGCGCCAAGTTCGTCCAGCGGAAAAAGGCCACAAATACGGGTGGGCTATAGCCTTGGGCGGTGGGGCTGGCCAACTTCGTCCGCCGGACTCGGAATGGCGCGAGAGTTTGCGAGGGGCCTCAGTGTGCCAAAAATCATCCGCGGCCATAGGCGCGCCCAAAAATAACTGCCCGAAGGCCGGGGCGCCAAGTTCGTCCAGCGGAAAAAGGCCACAAAAACGGGTGGGCTATAGCCTTGGGGGGTGGGGCTGGCCAACTTTGTCCGCCGGACTCGGAATGGCGCGAGACTTTGCGAGGGGCCTCCGTGTGCCAAAAATAGGCCGCGGGCACAGACGCGCCAAAAAATAACCGCCCGAAGGCCGGGGCGCCAAGTTCGTCCAGCGGAAAAAGGCCACAAAAACGGGTGGGCTATAGCCTTGGGGGGTGGGGCTGGCCAACTTGGTCCGCCGGACTCGGAATGGCGCGAGACTTTGCGAGGGGCCTCCGTGTGCCAAATATAGGCCGCGGACACAGCCGCGCCCAAATATAACCGCCCGAAGGCCGGGGCGCCAAGTTCGTCCAGCGGAAAAAGGCCACAAAAACGGGTGGCCTATAGCCTTGCGGGGTGGGGCTGGCCAACTTCGTCCGCCGGACTCGGAATGGCACGAGACTATGCGAGGGGCCTCCGTGTGCCAAAAATAGGCCGCAGGCACAGCCGCGTCCAAAAATAACCGCCCGAAGGCCGGGGCGCCAAGTTCGTCCAGCGGAAAAAGGCCACAAATACGGGTGGGCTATAGCCTTGGGCGGTGGGGCTGGCCAACTTCGTCCGCCGGACTCGGAATGGCGCGAGAGTTTGCGAGGGGCCTCAGTGTGCCAAAAATCATCCGCGGCCATAGGCGCGCCCAAAAATAACTGCCCGAAGGCCGGGGCGCCAAGTTCGTCCAGCGCAAAAAGGCCACAAAAACGGGTGGGCTATAGCCTTGGGGGGTGGGGCTGGCCAACTTCGTCCGCCGGACTCGGAATGGCGTGAGACTTTACGAGGCGCCTCCGTGTGCCAAAAATAGGCCGCGGGCACAGCCGCGCCCAAAAATACCCGCCCGAAGGCCGGGGCGCCAAGTTCGTCCAGCGGAAAAAGGCCACAAAAACGGGTGGGCTATAGCCTTGGGGGGTGGGGCTGGCCAACTTCGTCCGCCGAACTCGGAATGGCGCGAGACTTTGCGAGGGGTCTCGGTGCACCAAAAATAGGCCGCGGACGCAGCCGCGCCCAAAAATAACAGCCCGAAGGCCGGGGCGCCAAGTTCGTCCAGCGGAAAAAGGCCACAAAAACGGGTGGGCTATAGCCTTGGGGGGTGGTGCTGGCCAACTTCGTCCGCCGGACTCGGAATGGCGCGAGACTTTGCGAGGGGCCTCCGTGTGCCAAAAATAGGCCGCGGGCACAGCCGCACCCAAAAATAACTGCCCGAAGGCCGGGGCGCCAAGTTCGTCCAGCGGAAAAAGGCCACAAAAACGGGTGGGCTATAGCCTTGCGGGGTGGGGCTGGCCAACTTCGTCCGCCGGAGTCGGAATGGCACGAGACTTTGCGAGGGCCTCCGTGTGCCAAAAATAGGCCACAGGCACAGCCGCGCCCAAATATAACCGCCCGAAGGCCGGGGCGCCAAGTTCGGCCAGCGGAAAAAGGCCACAAAAACGGGTGGGCTATAGCCTTGGGGGGTGGGGCTGGCCAACTTCGTCCGCCGGACTCGGAATGGCGCGAGACTTTGCGAGGGGCCTCCGTGTGCCAAAAATAGGCTGCAGGGGCAGCCGCGCCAACAAATAGACGCCCGAAGGCCGGGGCGCCAAGTTCGTTCAGCGGAAAAAGGCCACAAAAACGGGTGGGCTATAGCCTTGGGGGGTGGGGCTGGCCAACTTCGTCCGCCGGACTCGGAATGGCGCGAAACTTTACGAGGGGCCTCCTTGTGCCAAAATTAGGCCGCGGGCACAGCCGCGCCCAAAAATAACCGCCCGAAGGCCGGGGCGCCAAGTTCGTCCAGCGGAAAAAGGCCACAAAAACGGGTGGGCTATAGCCTTGGGGGGTGGGGCTGGCCAACTTCGTCCGCCGGACTCGGAATGGCACGAGACTATGCGAGGGGCCTCCGTGTGCCAAAAATAGGCCGCAGGCAAAGCCGCGTCCAAAAATAACCGCCCGAAGGCCGGGGCGCCAAGTTCATCCAGCGGAAAAAGGCCACAAATACGGGTGGGCTATAGCCTTGGGCGGTGGGGCTGGCCAACTTCGTCCGCCGGACTCGGAATGGCGCGAGAGTTTGCGAGGGGCCTCAGTGTGCCAAAAATCATCCGCGGCCATAGGCGCGCCCAAAAATAACTGCCCGAAGGCCGGGGCGCCAAGTTCGGCCAGCGGAAAAAGGCCACAAAAACGGGTGGGCTATAGCCTTGGGGGGTGGGGCTGGCCAACTTTGTCCGCCGGACTCGGAATGGCGCGAGACTTTGCGAGGGGCCTCCGTGTGCCAAAAATAGGCCGCGGGCACAGACGCGCCAAAAAATAACCGCCCGAAGGCCGGGGCGCCAAGTTCGTCCAGCGGAAAAAGGCCACAAAAACGGGTGGGCTATAGCCTTGGGGGGTGGGGCTGGCCAACTTGGTCCGCCGGACTCGGAATCGCGCGAGACTTTGCGAGGGGCCTCCGTGTGCCAAATATAGGCCGCGGACACAGCCGCGCCCAAATATAACCGCCCGAAGGCCGGGGCGCCAAGTTCGTCCAGCGGAAAAAGGCCACAAAAACGGGTGGCCTATAGCCTTGCGGGGTGGGGCTGGCCAACTTCGTCCGCCGGACTCGGAATGGCACGAGACTATGCGAGGGGCCTCCGTGTGCCAAAAATAGGCCGCAGGCACAGCCGCGTCCAAAAATAACCGCCCGAAGGCCGGGGCGCCAAGTTCGTCCAGCGGAAAAAGGCCACAAATACGGGTGGGCTATAGCCTTGGGCGGTGGGGCTGGCCAACTTCGTCCGCCGGACTCGGAATGGCGCGAGAGTTTACGAGGGGCCTCAGTGTGCCAAAAATCATCCGCGGCCATAGGCGCGCCCAAAAATAACTGCCCGAAGGCCGGGGCGCCAAGTTCGTCCAGCGGAAAAAGGCCACAAAAACGGGTGGGCTATAGCCTTGGGGGGTGGGGCTGGCCAACTTTGTCCGCCGGACTCGGAATGGCGCGAGACGTTGCGAGGGGCCTCCGTGTGCCAAAAATAGGCCGCGGGCACAGACGCGCCAAAAAATAACCGCCCGAAGGCCGGGGCGCCAAGTTCGTCCAGCGGAAAAAGGCCACAAAAACGGGTGGGCTATAGCCTTGGGGGGTGGGGCTGGCCAACTTGGTCCGCCGGACTCGGAATGGCGCGAGACTTTGCGAGGGGCCTCCGTGTGCGAAAAATAGGCCGCGGACAAAGCCGCGCTAAAAAATAACTGCCCGAAGGCCGGGGCGCCAAGTTCGTCGAGCGGACAAAGGCCACAAAAACGGGTGGGCTATAGCCTTGGGGGGTGGGGCTGGGCAACTTCGTCCGCCGGACTCGGAATGGTGGGAGACTTTTTGAGGGGCCTCCGTGTACCAAAAATAGGCCATGGAAACAGCTGCGCCCAAAAATAACCACCCGAAGGCCGGAGCGCCAAGTTCGTCCAGCGGAAAAAGGCCACAAAAACGGGTGGGCTATAGCCTTGGGGGGTGGGGCTGGCCAACTTCGTCCGCCGGACTCGGAATGGCGCGAAACTTTACGAGGGACCTCCGTGTGCGAAAAATAGGCTGCGGGCACAGCCGCTCCCAAAAATAACCGCCCGAAGGCCGGGAGCCAAGTTCGTCCAGCGGAAAAAGGCCACAAAAACGGGTGGGATATAGCCTTGGGGGGTGGGGCTGGCCAACTTTGTCCGCCGGACTCGGAATGGCGCGAGACTTTGCGAGGGGCCTCCGTGTGCCAAATATAGGCCGCGGACACAGCCGCGCCCAAATATAACCGCCCGAAGGCCGGGGCGCCAAGTTCGTCCAGCGGAAAAAGGCCACAAAAACGGGTGGCCTATAGCCTTGCGGGGTGGGGCTGGCCAACTTCGTCCGCCGGACTCGGAATGGCACGAGACATTGCGAGGGGCGTCCGTGTGCCAAAAATAGGCCGCGGGCACAGCCGCGTCCAAATATAACCACCCGAAGGCCGGGGCGCCAAGTTCGTCCAGCGTAAAAAAGCCAAAAAAATGGGTGGGCTATAGCTTTGGGGGGTGGGGCTGGGCAACTTCGTCCGCCGGACTCGGAATGGCACGAGACTATGCGAGGGGCCTCCGTGTGCCAAAATTAGGCCGCGGGCACAGCCGCGCCCAAAAATAACCGCCCGAAGGCCGGGGCGCCAAGTTCGTCCAGCGGAAAAAGGTCACAAAAACGGGTGGGCTATAGCCTTGGGGGGTGGGGCTGGCCAACTTCGTCCGCCGGACTCGGAATGGCGCGAGACTTTGCGAGGGTCCTCCGTGTGCCAAAAATAGGCCGTGGACACAGCCGCACTCAAAAATAACCGCCCGAAGGCCGGGGCGCCAAGTTCGTCCAGCGGAAAAAGGCCACAAAAACGGGTGGGCTATAGCCTTGGGGGGTGGGGCTGGCCAACTTCGTCCGCCGGACTCGGAATGGCGCGAGACTTGGTGAGGGGCCTCCGTGTGCCAAAAATAGGCCGCGGACACAGCCGCGCTAAAAAATAACCGCCCGAAGGCCGGGGCGCCAAGTTCGTCCAGCGGAAAAAGGCCACAAAAACGGGTGGGCTATAGCCTTGGGGGGTGGGGCTGGCCAACTTCGTCCGCCGGACTCGGAATAGTGGGAGACTTTGTGAGGGGCCTCCGTGTATGAAAAATAGGCCACGGAAACAGCCGCGCCGAAAAATAACCGCCCGAAGGCCGGGGCGCCAAGTTCGTCCAGCTGAAAAAGGCCACAAAAACGGGTGGGCTATAGCCTTGGGGGGTGGGGCTGGCCAACTTCGTCCGCCGGACTCGGAATGGTGCGAGACTTTGTGAGGGGCCTCCGTGTGCCAAAAATAGGCCGCGGGCACAGCCGCGCCCGAAAATAACCGCTCGAAGGCTGGGGCGCCAAGTTCGTCTAGCGGAAAAAGGCCACAAGAACGGGTGGGCTATAGCCTTGGTGTGTGGGGCTGGCCAACTTCGTCCCCCGGACTCGTAATGGTGTGAGACTTTGCGAGGGGCCTCCGTGTGCCAAAAATAGGCCGCAGGCACAGCGGCGCCCAAAAATAACCGCCCGAAGGCCGGGGCGTCAAGTTTGTCCAGCGGAAAAAGTCCACAAAAACGGGTGGGCTATAGCCTTGGGGGTTGGGGCTGGCAAACCTCGTCCGCCGGACTCGGAATGGCGCGAGACTTTGCGAGGGGCCTCCGTGTGCCAAAAATAGGCCGCGGGCACAGCCGCGCCCAAAAATAACCGCCCGAAGGCCCGGGCGCCAAGTTCGTCCAGCGGAAAAAGGCCACAAAAACGGGTGGGCTATAGCCTTGGGGGGTGGGGCTGGCCAACTTCGTCCGCCGGACTCGGAATGGTGCGAGACTTTGTGAGGGGCCTCCGTGTGCCAAAAATATGGCGCGGGCACAGCCGCACCCAAAAATAACCGCTCGAAGGCTGGGGCTCCAAGTTCGTCCAGCGGAAAAAGGCCACAAAAACGGGTGGGCTATAGCCTTGGGGGGTGGGGCTGGCCAACTTCGTCCGCCGGACTCGGAATGGTGCGAGACTTTGCGAGGGGCCTCCGTGTGCCAAAAATAGGCCACGGGCACAGCTGCGCCCAAAAATAACCGCTCGAAGGCCGGGGCGCCAAGTTCGTCCAGCGGAAAAAGGCCACAAAAACGGGTGGGCTATAGCATTGGGGGGTGGGGCTGGCCAACTTCGTCCGCCGGACTCGGAATGGCGCGAGACTTTCCGAGGGGCCTCCGTGTGCCAAAAATAGGCCGCGAGCACAGCCGCGCCCAAAAATAACGGCCCGCAGGCCGGGGCGCCAAGTTCGTCCAGCGGAAAAAGGCCACAAAAACGGGTGGGCTATAGCCTCTGGGGGTGGGGCTGGCCGACTTCGTCCGCCGGACTCGGAATGGTGCGAGACTTTACGAGGGGCCTCCGTGTGCCAAAAATAGGCCGCGGCCACAGCCGCGCCCAAAAATAACTGCGCGAAGGCCGGGGCGCCAAGTTCGTCCAGCGGAAAACGGCCACAAAAACGAGTGGGCTATAGCCTTGGGGGGTGGGGCTAGCCAACTTCGCCCCCCGGACTCGGAATGGCGCGAGACTTTGCGAGGCACCTCCTTTGCCACAAATAGGCCGCGGGCACAGCCGCGCCCAAAAATACCCGCACGAAGGCTGGGGCGCCAAGTTCGTCCAGCGGAATAAGGCCACAAAAACGGCTGGGCTATAGCCTTGGGGGGTAGGGCTGGCCAACTTCGTCCGCCGGACTCGGAATGGCGCGAGACTTTGCGAGGCACCTCCGTGTGCCAAAAATAGGCCGCGGTACCAGTCGCGCCCAAAAATACCCGCCCGAAGGCCGGGGCGCCAAGTTCGTCCAGCGGAAAAAGGCCACAAAAATGGGTGGGCTATAGCCTTGGGGGGTGGGGCTGGCCAACTTCGTCCGCCGGACTCGGAATGGCGCGAGACTTTACGAGGCGCCTCCGTGTGCCAAAACTAGGCCGCGGGCACTGCCGCGCCCAAAAATACCCGCCCGAAGGCCGGGGCGCCAAATTCGTCCAGCGGAAAAAGGCCACAAAAATGGGTGGGCTACAGCCTTGGGGGGTGGGGCTGGCCAACTTTGTCCGCCGGACTCGGAATGGCGCGAGACTTTGCGAGGCGCCTCCGTGTGCCAAAAATAGGCCGCGGACACAGCCGCGCCCAAAAATACCTGCCCGAAGGCTGGGGCGCCAAGTTCGTCCAGCGGAATAAGGCCACAAAAACGGGTGGGCTATAGCCTTGGGGGGTGGGGCTGGCCAACTTCGTCCGCCGGACTCGGAATGGCGCGAGACTTTGCGAGGCGCCTCCGTGTGCCAAAAATAGGCCGTGGGCACAGCCGCGCCCAAAAATACCCGCCCGAAGGCCGGGGCGCCAAGTTCGTCCAGCGGAAAAAGGCCACAAAAACGGGTGGGCTATAGCCTGGGGGGTGGTGCTGGCCAACTTCGTCCGCCGGACTCGGAATGGCGCGAGACTTTGCAAGGCGCCTCCGTGTGCCAAAAATAGGCCGCGGTACCAGTCTTGCCCAAAAATACCCGCCCGAAGGCCGGGTCGCCAACTTCGTCCAGCGGAAAAAGGCCACAAAAATGGGTGGGCTATAGCCTTGGGGGGTGGGGCTGGCCAACTTCGTCCGCCGGACTCGGAATGGCGCGAGACTTTGCGAGGCGCCTCCGTGTGCCAAAAATAGGCCGCGGGCACAGCCGCGCCCAAAAATACCCGCCCGAAGGCTGGGGCGCCAAGTTCGTCCAGCGGAATAAGGCCACAAAAACGGGTGGGCTATAGCCTTGGGGGGTGGGGCTGGCCAACTTCGTCCGCCGGACTCGGAATGGCGCAAGACTTTGCGAGGCGCCTCCGTGTGCCAAAAATAGGCCATGGGCACAGCCGCGCCCAAAAATACCCGCCCGAAGGCCGGGGCGCCAAGTTCGTCCAGCGGAAAAAGGCCACAAAAACGGGTGGGCTATAGCCTGGGGGGTGGGGCTGGCCAACTTCGTCCGCCGGACTCGGAATGGCGCGAGACTTTGCAAGGCGCCTCCGTGTGCCAAAAATAGGCCGCGGTACCAGTCTTGCCCAAAAATACCCGCCCGAAGGCCGGGGCGCCAAGTTCGTCCAGCGGAAAAAGGCCACAAAAATGGGTGGGCTATAGCCTTGGGGGGTGGGGCTGGCCATCTTCGTCCGCCGGACTCGGAATGGCGTGAGACTTTGCGAGGTGCCTCCGTGTACCAAAACTAGGCCGCGGGCACTGCCGCGCCCAAAAATACCCGCCCGAAGGCCGGGGCGCCAAGTTCGTCCAGCGGAAAAAGGCCACAAAAATGGGTGGGCTATAGCCTTGGGGGGTGGGGCTGGCCATCTTCGTCCGCCGGACTCGGAATGGCGCGAGACTTTGCGAGGTGCCTCCGTGTGCCAAAACTAGGCCGCGGGCACTGCCGCGCCCAAAAATACCCGCCCGAAGGCCGGGGCGCCAAGTTCGTCCAGCGGAAAAAGGCCACAAAAATGGGTGGGCTATAGCCTTGGGGGGTGGGGCTGGCCAACTTCGTCCGCCGGACTCGGAATGGCGCGAGACTTTGCGAGGCGCCTCCGTGTGCCAAAAATAGGCCGCGGACACTGGCGCGCCCAAAAATACCCGCCCGAAGGCCGGGGCGCCAAGTTCGTCCAGCGGAAAAAGGCCACAAAAACGGGTGGGCTATAGCCTTGGGGGATGGGGCTGGCCAACTTCGTCCGCCGAACTCGGAATGGCGCGAGACTTTGCGAGGCACCTCCATGTGCCAAAAATAGGCCGCGGGCACAGCCGCGCCCAAAAATACCCGCCCGAAGGCCGGGGCGCTAAGTTCGTCCAGCGGAAAAAGGACACAAAACCCGGGGGGCTTTAGCCTTGGGGGTGGGGCTGGCCAACTTCGTCCGCCGGACTCGGAAGGGCGCGAGACTTTGTGAGGCGCCTCCGTGTGCTGGGCCAAATAGGCTGCGGGCACAGCCGCGCCCAAAAATACCCGCCCAAAGGCCGGGGCGCCAAGTTCGTCCAGCGGAAAAAGGCCACAAAAACGGGTGGGCTGTAGCCTTGGGGGGTGGGGCTGGCCAACTTCGTCCGCCGGACTCGGAATGGCGGGAGACTTTGCGAGGCGCATCCGTGTGCCAAAACTAGGCCTCGGGCCCGGACAGCCGCGCCCAAAAATACCCGCCCGAAGGCCGGGGCGCCAAGTTCGTCCAGCGGAAAAAGGCCACAAAAACGGGTGGGCTATAGCCTTGGGGGGTGGGGCAGGCCAACTTAGTCCGCCGGACTCGGAATGGCGCGAGACTTTACGAGGCACCTCCGTGTGCCAAAAATAGGCCGCGGGCACAGCCGCGCCGAAAAATACCCGCCCGAAGGCCGGGGTGCCAAGTTCGTCCAGCGGAAAAAGGCCACAAAAACGGGTGGGCTATATTCTTCCAAAGCGCGCCGCATTCGTTCCGCTCGTAACAATCCAATCAGTTCGCCGGGTAAAAAAATATTAGACATTCCATCTTTGGAAACTAAAACTTTTGATGTTATTTGACGTACAATAATTTCTATATGCCTATTATGGATCTGCACGCCCTGCGATCGATAAACCTTTTGGATCTTATTAACCAAAGAGATACGACTTTGCACTATAGTTAGCTCAGCACCAATCAAGAATCCCCAGGGAATCCCAAGAATTCTTGTTATACTCGCGTTCCAACCCTCAACTCTCTTTTCTAGGTTCATCGATATTGAATCAAGCGAACGCACTTCTAACACCTGTTCTACTTTTGGAAGACCCTGCGTTATATCAACAGATCTCGATTTTTCATATATAAATGTAACTAATGTATCCCCTTCGGAAAGGATTGCTCCATAATGCCCATGAACAGTTCCTCCAGGAGTAGCCAAATAAGGCTTAGCTGATCGTATTACTACAGAGTTAACTTGAACAATTAAAACTTGACCGGATTTTAGGTATGGTCCCCTTTTGGTTATACGTACATTTTCACAAAGAAACTGCCCAAGACTAATTATCGGGGACATTTCCTCACAATAATTAGGCTGGAGAAAATACCAATTCAAATTAAATGGATTCAAAAGGATCTTACTATCTGTATCGGATTATAAATTTCACCGGTTTCGTCCATTAAATAATATTTAAGTACTTGAAAAGGCTGTTTTAAATTGTCAAGTTTCAAATATTTAGTTACCGAGATATGATTATGAGTTATTAAATAGTAAAATGAATAAAAATTCGCAATTTGAAGGAATGTTCCTAAGGGTCCCAACGAAGTCTTAATTGGAGTTAGCGAATCTTTTTGAATTGGAATTAATTGTTTTATCACATTGTGATATTTTACATCGTTCAATGGACCCATTCGAAAATAATTAGATGATGATAAAATTATCAAAACTTGGCATTCCTTATTTTTATTCAACAACGTACGAATAGTTCCTTGATTTTGTCTAAGCGATTGTTCAACCCCTGCCTTGCCAAACACGGAATAAAACGGATTGCTATTGGTGCGAGCTGAACCATTATCAGAAATTAATCCTGAACCCGACGGATGATCCCTTTTTCTGAGATACGAAATATTGGATTTCACTAAGTTGATTCTTAGGAAATCTCGAATCAGACCATTTGTACGTACTTCAACAAAGGAAGCACAAACCTCTTCGACAGAAGAGCTTTTGTTGTCTTGGTCCCAATTCAACACTAAACACGTCCGAACTAATTGAAGACTTGTATCAGAAATTCCCCCAGCGGCTTTGCCCTTCCCAGAAAGGACATAATTGACAACTCGAAATTGCATATTATCCTTTTCCCGCAGCGGATCCTGGGGAAAGAGTGTTGCTAAATTTATACCGTTCGCTATTTCATATGTGACTACGGGTCGAACCAAAACAAAAGACTTTTTCTTTGTAGGTGTGATCCGTTGAACATAGATCCACTTTTTCAATTTTTTTGATTCCTTAGTGGCTTCCTTAAGTTTTTTTTTTTCACTTTCTGGCGGTATCAGGATGCCACTATGTCGGGATATCTTATCTATCTCTCCGGGAAAATGGATATCTCCCGAAAATATTTTTAGTTCAACCCCTCCCCTTTTTCTCTCCATTCGGACCAATCCGCCCACCCGGCTTCGTATATTTAAAGTGATTTGTGTGTCTACTCCAATGATACTATTATTCCGTACCATTAGGTAAGAAGATTCGGGAAAAATATGCACTTCCTCCGGAATGAAAAAAGGCGATCTATTTTCATTTGGTATTTTGGCTTAATTTTTTTGAGTCCTCGATACAAAATCAAGTCCTCTTTTTTAACGATTGAATGCGCCCCCAGAGCCCCCCATATAGTAATTCCGGAACTCTTTCTTCTGTATCGAGGATCCTCGAAATAAGCAAGAATACTATTTCTACGGAAAATACCCCTTACGGGTATTTCAATCGAGATACCTGAATGGGGCGTTAGCTCTTTCTCTTGCTCTTGAATCGAGTGGAATGGAATAATAAATCCATTTCTTTGCCTTTTTGCCAATAAATCCGAATTTGCGTGGAGAATTGCAGGATGGATGAGATTACAATGACCAGTACCTATGATTCTATTAAATCCCGAATAATCAGACATCTCAAGAATTCGACCTTTTTTTTTAGCAGAAAAATCAGAACTAAAAAATTTGTGTCCCGTTTGATCATTATTCACTGAGAGCGAGAGGCTCGAAATCTCTCTTCGTTCGACAGAAAGAGAATGAATATTCATTTGATCTTGATCCTTGTGGAGTGAAAAAGAAACTACACTAGATCTGCGTGAACCCCCCGACAATATCCATAAATGGCTTGTTTTTGGCAAGAGGTGGACATTACTATATGTAAATTCGGGTGCATGGTACACATCAGTACTCCAGTGCATTTCTCCCTCTGAATCAGAATAAATATGTTTTCGAACCCTCTCTTTAAAATTCAAAGTGTATGCTCCCGCCCGAATCTCAGCAATCACTTGTTCTGATTCGACATATTGATCATTTTGATCTAAAAGAAAACTTTTTGGTGGAATAGTCACATTGTGCATAATATCTTCACCCTCAATAATTACATCCAAATCTATAGAACATAGAAAAGCCGGATGCCCGTGACGTGTGCGTGTGGGATGAACCAAATCCTCATTGAATTTGATTTTACCATTAGAAGGGGCTCGTACATGTTCTGCAGTGCCCCCCGTAAATACGCCGCCGGTATGAAAAGTTCTTAATGTTAGTTGAGTCCCTGGTTCTCCAATAGATTGACCCGCAATAATACCTACGGCTTCCCCCAATTCAACCAGGTCACCATGAGTCGGACTCCGACCATAACATAATCGACAGATCCACGATGTACTCCTACAAGTAAAGGGGGTTCGAATAGATATTGCTTGTGTTCGAAGGGTTATGAGTCGATTGACAAGTCCAATCCCAATATCTTGATTTCTAATGGCAATGGATCGCTGGCCCATATATATATCGTCCGCTAATACACGACCAATTAATGTTTGGCTAAAAACCCTTTCCGACATCATCCTATTTTGATTTTGAGGACTCACAGAAATTCCTCGGACAGAGCCACAATCTGTTCTACGTACAATAATGTGTTGAACTACTTCAACAAGTCTGCGCGTAAGATATCCAAAGATCTCGATGTTCGGACAGCGGTATCGACAACCCCTTTGCGGGCTCCATAGCAAGAAATGATATATTCTGTTAAAAGAAAGCCCTTCGCGTAAATTACTTTGAATGGGTAAATCAATCATTTGCCCTTGGGGATCGACATTAATCCTCTCATACCCACCAATTGGTGTACTTGAGATGCATTTCCTCTAGCCCCCGAAAAAGACATTATATGGACTGGATTAAAAGGCTCAGTCATCCTAAAATTAGGATTCATTTCTTGTCGCAAATATTCACTTGTAGCATACCATATCTCAATGGATTGTCGTAGTTTTTCTATCGCGTGTACATTCCCATAATGATAGTGTTTTTCCAAAATAAAACTTTGTTGTTCAGCATCTTGGACTAGCCATCGCTTAGAAGGCATCGTTAAAAGATCATCAATGCCTAATGAAATAGATGTAGCAAATGGCTTGCTAGAACCCCGGTCTTTACTTGATCCAGGATGTGGGATGTATATGCCATTACGAAGTGATCTATTAAGCTGCTAATAAGTCGTTTAATGGCAGTTCCATCTATCATTTTATTGTGAAAGACCGAGACTCACCCGTTCTGCCATAAGTACCTCCGTATTCCGCTGAGTAGGATTCGCCAATGGATTTTAGTCAATGAGTGGAAAACTTCCTTTTCTCGATCTTGATTCGCGTAGAAAGGTCAGCAATGGTGGTCATACTTGAACCGGAAAGGCCCAAGGAGTCGTAGAATTACTTAGTTTAGACACCAGATGATTAGGTACCATATGAGCAGGCCCGGCAAAACCCTTGTATAGCTTCTTCGATTTCTCGATAAAGAGAAATATGGCCCACGGTGGTTCGAATGTATATAGAAAGAATTTCTTTTTTTACACTTCGTACTATTAGATAATGCCCATAAATCTCATGAGAGGTACCCAAAGATTCATAGTGAACTTCGATGGGAGCTTCCCTTGAAGCAATAAGGCGTTGATCTAATCGCCACCGAAGCCACAACGGACTATCTAAATTGATTCTTTTCTGCCGATAAGCTCCAATTGCATCATAGGAATTACAAAAAAGGGGTTCTTTCGTATACTTATAGCTATTATCGTCAATTCTTTCATCTGGATAATTTCTTCGATTCCATGTATTATACCTATTTGCACAAATACCTCGACGATTCCCGCTCGTTAATACATAGAGCCCAATAAGCATATCTTGAGTCGGTATGGAAATGGGATCTCCAATAGTAGGAGACAAGAGATTCATATGAGAAAACATAAGTAAACGAGCCTCTGCTTGAGCCTCTAAAGATAAGGGTACATGAACAGCCATTTGATCCCCATCAAAGTCTGCGTTGAATCCCTTACAAACTAATGGATGTAAACAAATAGCGCGCCCTTCCACTAAAATGGGCTGGAATGCCTGTACGCCCAATCTATGCAGAGTAGGCGCTCTATTCAGCAATACTGGATGTCCCTGCATAACTTCCTGCAGTATTTCCCAGATAATCGGCCCTTTTTCCCGAATTTTACTCTTAGCAACTCCTATGTTCGAAGCAAGGTGTTGTCTAATTAGCCCACAAATTACAAAAGTCTGGA
The DNA here is from genome assembly GCA_030448935.1 of Citrus cavaleriei. Classification (NCBI taxonomy): domain Eukaryota; kingdom Viridiplantae; phylum Streptophyta; class Magnoliopsida; order Sapindales; family Rutaceae; genus Citrus; species Citrus cavaleriei. The sequence continues at coordinate 155,878 of JAUJEM010000391.1, read as the reverse complement.
AAAGCTCTATTGCAATTTCGCGAGGCAATCCACATTGATGTAATGAAAGTGAGGGGCCCACAACAATGACAGACCGCCCCGCATAATCGACCCGTTTGCCAAGCAGAGTCTCACGAAATCTTCCCTCTTTTCCTTCAATTACATCTGAAAACGACTTATAAATCTTATTATGACCATCCCTCATTGGCTGTCCACGGATTCCATTATCAAGAAGCGTATCCACGGCTTCTTGTACCAATTTCTCCTGACACATTACTAATTCCCCTGGCGTAGATCTACTTGTTGTTAATAGGTCGATAAGAGTATTGTTCCGATAGATAACTCTTCTATAGAGTTCATTAATATCTGAACTCATTAGTTTACCTCCATCTATTTGAATGATAGGCCTCAACTCGGGAGGAAGAACAGGTAATAGACATAAAACCATCCACTCCGGTTCTATATTTGTTCGAAGAAAATGCTTAGCTAATTCCATGCGTCTAACCAAAAAATCCCTTCTTCGTCCAATTTTTCGATCTTCCCAGTCATTACCGGCGGGCCCTTCTTCCCCTAATTCTTTCCATTCTAACAAGGAATTATCTAGAATAATTCGCAAATCTAGATCGGCTAATTGTTCCCGGATAGCAACTGCTCCAGTAGAAATTTCTCGGTTACGAAATTTATCGAAACCTTGGGTCGTAAAAAAAAAAAAGGGATGCTGTTTTTCCAGTTTTGTATTTCATATTCGTTTGAACCGCGTGTCGTAAAAAAGTCGGTTTTTTTTCGCTATAGGCCTAGCAAAAGAAAAATTGGGATAGGACCCTATCCTATGGGATCTCCCCCCCATCAAAATCGGACATGAGCGTTTCTTCTCATCCGGCTCAAGTAGTTACGCCAAATAAGGATAAAGAAAGGGATTCTCGCTTTCAAATTCTATAAAAAACCCCATACCCAAAACAACTACTCCTTACTCAAGTTCCCAGTAAAGACCAAGCAACATTTCATTGATTCATTCTTCTTTTCCTTTTATTGAGATTTTCGAAATTCTTTATTCAATTATAAATGACGAAACTGAAATGTGAAATTCTTGAGTAGTCTACTTCCCCCCGAATGACAAATCCCCTTACCTTAAATTAAATAAATTAAAGGAAAGAAGTGCCTTGGAATTCATAAGGGATTTTTTTGTCTATGTATCGTTCCTTTCGATCTTTTAGGTCCTGCTTCACCTCGACGGTTATGCCACGATATACTTAAAGCCTATATGCGATGTATAGACTCCCCCAACCATGACATATTTGCGAACAGAATTTCATTTTTTTTTTCACGAGGTACAACTAGAAATTCTTATTTATTTTTTACTGAATCGGCCATAGACCAATTCCCCTTTTTCGTTTTTGGGGGGAGTATTGAATACACCCATCGGTCTGAGCTTCATGTGACTCCTCCAAAGAGACATGTCAGGTTCAGGGCATCCCAATTCGATTGCCTGGGATGACAGTTTCATATTTCTAATCTGTAAAATCAAAATTTCGATCAAATCACACATCGCAATATACTAGGCCTTCTAATTCTTTAAGAGGTTTATCTAAAAGATTCGCGATATAACTAGAAAGCCTTGGGGGGTGGGGCTGGCCCACTTCGTCCGCCGGACTCGGAATGGCGCGAGACTTTGCGAGGCACCTCCGTGTGCCAAAAATAGGCCGCGGGCACAGCTGCGCCCAAAAATACCCGCCCGAAGGCCGGGGCACCAAGTTCGTCCAGCGGAAAAAGGCCACAAAAACGGGTGGGCTATAGCCTTGGGGGGTGGGGCTGGCCAACTTCGTCCGCCGGACTCGGAATGGCGCGAGACTTTACGAGGCACCTCCGTGTGCCAAAAAAGATAGGCCATGGGGCACAGCCGCGCCCAAAAATACCCGCCCGAAGGCCGGGGCGCCAAGTTCGTCCAGCGGAAAAAGGCCACAAAAACGGGTGGGCAATAGCCTTGGGGGGTGGGGCTGGCCAACTTCGTCCGCCGGACTCGGAATGGCGCGAGACTTTGCGAGGCGCCTCCGTGTGCCAAAAATAGGCCGCGGGCACAGCCGCGCCCAATAATACCCACCCGAAGGCCGGGGCGCCAAGTTCGTCCAGCGGTAAAAGGCCACAAAAACGGGTGGGCTATAGCCTTGGGGGGTGGGGCTGGCCAACTTTGTCCGCCGGACTCGGAATGGCGCGAGACTTTGCGAGGCACCTCCGTGTGCCAAAAATAGGCCGCGGGCACAACCGCGCCCAAAAATACCCGCCCGAAGGCCGGGGCGCCAAGTTCGTCCAGCGCTAAAAGGCCACAAAAACGGGTGGGCTATAGCCTTGGGGGGTGGGGCTGGCCAACTTCGTTCGCCGGACTCGGAATGGCGCGAGACTTTGCGAGGCACCTCCGTGTGCCAAAAATAGGCCGCGGGCACAGCCGCGCCCAAAAATACCCGCCCGAAGGCCGGGGCGCCAAGTTCGTCCAGCGCTAAAAGGCCACAAAAACGGGTGGGCTATAGCCTTGGGGGGTGGGGCTGGCCAACTTCGTCCGCCGGACTCGCAATGGCGCGAGACTTTGCGAGGCCCCTCCGTGTGCCAAAAATAGGCTGCGGGCACAGCCGCGCCCAAAAATACCCGCCCGAAGGCCGGGGCGCCAAGTTCGTCCAGCGCTAAAAGGCCACAAAAACAGGTGGGCTATAGCCTTGGGGGGTGGGGCTGGCCAACTTCGTCCGCCGGACTCGGAATGGCGCGAGACTTTGCGAGGCACCTCCGTGTGCCAAAAATAGGCCGCGGCCACAGCCGCTCCCAAAAATACCCGTCCGAAGGCCTGGGCGCCAAGTTCGTCCAGCGGAAAAAGGCCACAAAAACGGGTGGGCTATAGCCTTGGGGGTGGGGCTGGCCCACTTCGTCCGCCGGACTCGGAATGGCGCGAGACTTTGCGAGGCACCTCCGTGTGCCAAAAATAGGCCGCGGGCGCAGCCGCGCCCAAAAATACCCCCCCGAATGCCGAGGCGCCAAGTTCGTCCAACGGAAAAAGGCCACAAAAACGGGTGGGCTATAGCCTTGGGTGGTGGGGCAGGCCAACTTCGTCCGCCGGACTCGGAATGGCGCGAGACTTTACGAGGCGCCTCCATGTGCCAAAAATAGGCCGTCGGCTCAGCCGCGCCCAAAAATACCCGACCGAAGGCCGGGGCGCCAAGTTCGTCCAGCGGAAAAAGGACACAAAAACAGGTGGGCTATAGCCTTGGGGGGTGGGGCTGGCCAACTTCGTCCGCCGGACTCGGAATGGCGCGAGACTTTGGGAGGCGCCTCCGTGTGCCAAAACTAGGCCGCGGGCACAGCCGCGCCCAAAAATACCCGCCCGAAGGCCGGGGCGCCAAGTTCGTCCAGCGGTAAAAGGCCACAAAAACGGGTGGGCTATAGCCTTGGGGGGTGGGCTGGCCCACTTCGTCCGCCGGACTCAGAATGGCGCGAGACTTTGCGAGGCGCCTCCGTGTGCCAAAAATAGGCCGCGGGCACAGCCGCGCCCAAAACTACCCGCCCGATGGCCGGGGCGCCAAGTTCGTCCCGCGGTAAATGGCCACAAAAACGGGTGGGCTATAGCCTTGGGGGGTGGGGCTGGCCAACTTCGTTCGCCGGACTCGTAATGGCGCGAGACTTTGCGAGGCCCCTCCGTGTGCCAAAAATAGGCCGCGGGCACAGCCGCGCCCAAAAATACCCGCCCGAAGGCCGGGGCGCCAAGTTCGTCCAGCGGAAAAAGGCCACAAAAACGGGTGGGCAATAGCCTTGGGGGGTGGGGCTGGCCAACTTAGTCCGCCGGACTCGGAATGGCGCGAGACTTTGCGAGGCGCCTCCGTGTGCCAAAAATAGGCCGCGGGCACAGCCGCGCCCAATAATACCCACCCGAAGGCCGGGGCGCCAAGTTCGTCCAGCGGTAAAAGGCCACAAAAACGGGTGGGCTATAGCCTTGGGGGGTGGGGCTGGCCAACTTTGTCCGCCGGACTCGGAATGGCGCGAGACTTTGCGAGGCACCTCCGTGTGCCAAAAATAGGCCGTGGGCACAGCCGTAACCAAAAATACCCAACCGAAGGCCGGGGCGCCAAGTTCGTCCAGCGCTAAAAGGCCACAAAAACGGGTGGGCTATAGCCTTGGGGGGTGGGGCTGGCCAACTTCGTTCGCCGGACTCGGAATGGCGCGAGACTTTGCGAGGCACCTCCGTGTGCCAAAAATAGGCCGCGGGCACAGCCGCGCCCAAAAATACCCGCCCGAAGGCCGGGGCGCCAAGTTCGTCCAGCGCTAAAAGGCCACAAAAACGGGTGGGCTATAGCCTTGGGGGGTGGGGCTGGCAAACTTCGTCCGCCGGACTCGCAATGGCGTGAGACTTTGCGAGGCCCCTCCGTGTGCCAAAAATAGGCTGCGGGCACAGCCGCGCCCAAAAATACCCGCCCGAAGGCCGGGGCGCCAAGTTCGTCCAGAGCTCAAAGCCCACAAGAACAGGTGGGCTATAGACTTGGGGGTGGGGGCTGGCCAACTTCGTCCGCCGGACTCGGAGTGGCGCGAGACTTTGCGAGGCACCTCCGTGTGCCAAAAATAGGCCAGCGGCCACAGCCGCTCCCAAAATGACCCGACCGAAGGACGGGGCGCCAAGTTAGTCCAGCGGAAAAAGGCCACAAAACGGGTGGGCTATAGCCTTGGGGGTGGGGCTGGCCCACTTCGTCCGCCGGACTCGGAATGGCGCGAGACTTTGCGAGGCACCTCCGTGTGCCAAAAATAGGCCGCGGGCGCAGCCGCGCCCAAAAATACCCCCCCGAATGCCGAGGCGCCAAGTTCGTCCAACGGAAAAAGGCCACAAAAACGGGTGGGCTATAGCCTTGGGTGGTGGGGCAGGCCAACTTCGTCCGCCGGACTCGGAATGGCGCGAGACTTTACGAGGCGCCTCCATGTGCCAAAAATAGGCCGTCGGCTCAGCCGCGCCCAAAAATACCCGACCGAAGGCCGGGGCGCCAAGTTCGTCCAGCGGAAAAAGGACACAAAAACAGGTGGGCTATAGCCTTGGGGGGTGGGGCTGGCCAACTTCGTCCGCCGGACTCGGAATGGCGCGAGACTTTGGGAGGCGCCTCCGTGTGCCAAAACTAGGCCGCGGGCACAGCCGCGCCCAAAAATACCCGCCCGAAGGCCGGGGCGCCAAGTTCGTCCAGCGGTAAAAGGCCACAAAAACGGGTGGGCTATAGCCTTGGGGGGTGGGCTGGCCCACTTCGTCCGCCGGACTCAGAATGGCGCGAGACTTTGCGAGGCGCCTCCGTGTGCCAAAAATAGGCCGCGGGCACAGCCGCGCCCAAAACTACCCGCCCGATGGCCGGGGCGCCAAGTTCGTCCCGCGGTAAATGGCCACAAAAACGGGTGGGCTATAGCCTTGGGGGGTGGGGCTGGCCAACTTCGTTCGCCGGACTCGTAATGGCGCGAGACTTTGCGAGGCCCCTCCGTGTGCCAAAAATAGGCCGCGGGCACAGCCGCGCCCAAAAATACCCGCCCGAAGGCTGGGGCGCCAGGTTCGTCTAGCGGAAAAAGGCCACAAAAACGGGTGGGCTATAGCCTTGGGGGGTGGGGCTGGCCAACTTCGTCCGCCGGACTCGGAATGGCGCGAGACTTTGCGAGGCGCCTCCGTGTGCCAAAAATAGGCCGCGGGCACAGCCGCGCCCAAAAATACCCGCCCGAAGGCCGGGGCGCCAAGTTCAAAGGCCACAAAAACGGGTGGGCTATAGCCTTGGGGGGTGGGGCTGGCCAACTTCGTCCGCCGGACTCGTAATGGCGCGAGACTTTGCGAGGCCCCTCCGTGTGCCAAAAATAGGCCGCGGGCACAGCCGCGCCCAAAAATACCCGCCCGAAGGCTGGGGCGCCAGGTTCGTCTAGCGGAAAAAGGCCACAAAAACGGGTGGGCTATAGCCTTGGGGGGTGGGGCTGGCCAACTTCGTCCGCCGGACTCGGAATGGCGCGTGACTTTGCGAGGCGCCTCCGTGTGCCAAAAATAGGCCGCGGGCACAGCCGCGCCCAAAAATACCCGCCCGAAGGCCGGGGCGCCAAGTTCGTCCAGCGGAAAAAGGCCACAAAAACGGGTGGGCTATAGCCTTGGGGGGTGGGGCTGGCCAACTTCGTCCGCCGGACTCGGAATGGCGCGTGACTTTGCGAGGCGCCTCCGTGTGCCAAAAATAGGCCGCGGACACAGCCGCGCCCAAAAATACCCGCCCGAAGGCTGGGGCGCCAGGTTCGTCTAGCGGAAAAAGGCCACAAAAACGGGTGGGCTATAGCCTTGGGGGGTGGGGCTGGCCAACTTCGTCCGCCGGACTCGGAATGGCGCGAGACTTTGCGAGGCGCCTCCGTGTGCCAAAAATAGGCCGCGGGCACAGCCGCGCCCAAAAATACCCGCCCGAAGGCCGGGGCGCCAAGTTCGTCCAGCGGTAAAAGGCCACAAAAACGGGTGGGCTATAGCCTTGGGGGGTGGGCTGGCCCACTTCGTCCGCCGGACTCAGAATGGCGCGAGACTTTGCGAGGCGCCTCCGTGTGCCAAAAATAGGCCGCGGGCACAGCCGCGCCCAAAAATACCCGCCCGAAGGCCGGGGCGCCAAGTTCGTCCCGCGGTAAATGGCCACAAAAACGGGTGGGCTATAGCCTTGGGGGGTGGGGCTGGCCAACTTCGTTCGCCGGACTCAGAATGGCGCGAGACTTTGCGAGCAGCCTCCGTGTGCCAAAAATAGGCCGCGGGCACAGCCGCACCCAAAAATACCCGCCCGAAGGCCGGGGCGCCAAGTTCGTCCAGCGGAAAAAGGCCACAAAAACGGGTGGGCTATAGCCTTGGGGGGTGGGGCTGGCCAACTTCGTCCGCCGGACTCGGAATGGCGCGAGACTTTACGAGGCGCCTCCATGTGCCAAAAATAGGCCGCGGGCACAGCCGCGCCCAAAAATTCCCGCCCGAAGGCCGGGGCGCCAAGTTCGTCCAGCGGAAAAAGGCCACAAAAACGGGTGGGCTATAGCCTTGGGGGGTGGGGCTGGCCGACTTCGTCCGCCGGACTCGGAACGGCACGAGACTTTGCGAGGCGCCTCCGTGTGCCAAAAATAGGCCGCGGGCCCAGCAGCGCCCAAAAATACCCGCTCGAAGGCCGGGGCGCCAAGTTCGTCCAGAGGAAAAAGGCCACAAAAGCGGGTGGGCTTTAGCCTTGGGGGGTGGGGCAGGCCAACTTCGTCCGCCGGACTCGGAATGGCGCGAGACTTTGCGAGGCGCCTCCGTGTGCCAAAAATAGGCCGCGGGCACAGCCGCGCCCACAAATACCCGCCCGAAGGCCGGGGCGCCAAGTTCGTCCAGCGGAAAAAGGCCACAAAAACGGGTGGGCTATAGCCTTGGGGGGTGGGGCTGGCCGACTTCGTCCGCCGGACTCGGAACGGCACGAGACTTTGCGAGGCGCCTCCGTGTGCCAAAAATAGGCCGCGGGCCCAGCAGCGCCCAAAAATACCCGCTCGAAGGCCGGGGCGCCAAGTTCGTCCAGAGGAAAAAGGCCACAAAAGCGGGTGGGCTTTAGCCTTGGGGGGTGGGGCAGGCCAACTTCGTCCGCCGGACTCGGAATGGCGCGAGACTTTGCGAGGCGCCTCCGTGTGCCAAAAATAGGCCGCGGGCACAGCCGCGCCCAAAAATACCCGCCCGAAGGCCGGGGCGCCAAGTTCGTCCAGCGGAAAAAGGCCACAAAAACGGGTGGGCTATAGCCTTGGGGGGTGGGGCTGGCCGACTTCGTCCGCCGGACTCGGAACGGCACGAGACTTTACGAGGCGCCTCCGTGTGCAAAAAATAGGCCGCGGGCCCAGCTACGCCCAAAAATACACGCTCGAAGGCCGGGGCGCCAAGTTCGTCCAGAGGAAAAAGACCACAAAAACGGGTGGGCTTTAGCCTTGGGGGGTGGGGCAGGCCAACTTCGTCCGCCGGACTCGGAATGGCGCGAGACTTTGCGAGGCGCCTCCGTGTGCCAAAAATAGGCCGCGGGCACAGCCGCGCCCAAAAATACCCGCCCGAAGGACGGGGCGCCAAGTTCGTCCAGCGGAAAAAGACCACAAAAACGGGTGGGCTATAGCCTTGGGGGGTGGGGCTGGCCAACTTCGTCCGCCGGACTCGAAATGGCGCGAGACTTTGCGATGCGCCTCCGTGTGCCAAAAATAGGCCGCGGGCACAGCCGCGCCCAAAAATACCCGCCCGAAGGCCGGGGCGCCAAGTTCGTCCAGCGGTAAAAGGCCACAAAAACGGGTGGGCTATAGCCTTGGGGGGTGGGGCTGGCCAACTTCGTCCGCCGGACTCGGAATGGCGCGAGACTTTGCGAGGCGCCTCCGTGTACCAAAAATAGTCCGCGGGCACAGCCGCGCCCAAAAATACCCGCCCGAAGGCCGGGGCGCCAAGTTCGTCCAGCGGTAAAAGGCCACAAAAACGGGTGGGCTATAGCCTTGGGGGGTGGGGCTGGCCCAATTCGTCCGCCTGACTCGGAAGGGTGCGAGACTTTGCGAGGCGCCTCCGTGTGACAAAAATAGGCCACGGGCACAGCCGCGCCCAAAAATACCTGCCCGAAGGCCGGGGCGCCAAGTTCGTCCAGCGGTAAAAGGCCACAAAAACGGGTGGGCTATAGCCTTGGGGGGTGGGGCTGGCCAACTTCGTCCGCCGGACTCGGAATGGCGCGAGACTTTGCGAGGCGCCTCCGTGTGCCAAAAATAGGCTGCGGGCACAGCCGCGCTCTAAAATACCTGCCCGAAGGCCGGGGCGCCAAGTTCGTCCAGCGGGAAAAGGCCACAAAAACGGGTGGGCTATAGCCTTGGGGGGTGGGGCTGGCCAACTTCGTCCGCCGGACTCTGAATGGCGGGAGACTTTGCGAGGCGCCTCCGTGTGCCAAAAATAGGCCGCGAGCACAGCCGCGCCCAAAAATACCCGCCCGAAGGCCGGGGCGCCAAGTTCGTCCAGCGGAAAAAGGCCACAAAAATGGGTGGGCTATAGCCTTGGGCGGTGGGGCTGGCCAACTTCGTCCGCCGCACTCGGAATGACGCGAGACTTTGCGAGGCGCCTCCGTGTACCAAAAATAGGCCGGGGACACAGCCGCACCCAAAACTACCCGCCCGAAGGCCGGGGCGCCAAGTTCGTCCAGCGGAAAAAGGCCACAAAAACGGGTTGGCTATAGCCTTGGGGGGTGGGGCTGGCCAACTTCGTCCGCCGGACTCGGAATGGCGCGAGACTTTGCGAGGCACCTCCGTATGCCAAAAATAGCTGTGGGCACAGCCGCGCCCAAAAATACCCACCCGAAGGCCGGGGCGCCAAGTTCGTCCAGCGGAAAATGACCACAAAAACGGGTGGGCTATAGCCTTGGGGGGTGGGGCTGGCCAACTTCGTTCGCCTGACTCGGAATGGCGCAAGACTTTGCGAGGCGCCTCCGTGTGCAACAAATAGGCCGCGGGCACAGCCGCGCCCAAGAATACCCGCCCGAAGGCCCGGGCGCCAAGTTCGTCCAGCGGAAAAAGGCCACAAAAACGGGTGGGCTATAGCCTTGGGGGGTGGGGCTGGCCAACTTCGTCCGCCGGACTCGGAATGGCGCGAGACTTTGCGAGGCGCCTCCATGTGCCAAAAATAGGCCGCGGTCACAGCCGCGCACAAAAATACCCGCCCGATGGCCGGGGCGCCAAGTTCGTCCAGTAGAAAAAGGCCACAAAAACGGGTGGGCTATAGCCTTGGGGGGTGGGGCTGGCCAACTTCGTCCGCCGGACTCGCAATGGCGTGAGACTTTGTGAGGCGCCTCCGTGTGCCAAAAATAGGCTACAGGCACAGCCGCGCTCTAAAATACCTGCCCGAAGGCCGGGGCGCCAAGTTCGTCCAGCGGGAAAAGGCCACAAAAACGGGTGGGCTATAACCTTGGGGGGTGGGGCTGGCCCACTTCGTCCGCCGGACTCGGAATGGCGTAAGACATTTCGAAGCGCCTCCGTGTGCCAAAAATAGGCCGCGGACACAGCCGCGCCCAAAAATACCCGCCCGAAGGCCGGGGCGCCAAGTTCGTCCAGCGGAAAAAGGCCAGAAAAACATGTGGGCTATAGCCTTGGGGGGTGGGGCTGGCCAACTTCGTCCGCCGGACTCGGAATGGCGCGAGACTTTGCGAGGCGCCTCCGTGCGCCAAAGATTGGCCGCGGGCACAGCCGCGTCCAAAAATACCCGCCCGAAGGCCGGGGCGCCAAGTTCGTCCAGCGGTAAAAGGCCACAAAAACGGGTGGGCTATAGCCTTGGGGGGTGGGGCTGGCCAACTTCGTCCGCCGGACTCGGAATGGCGCGAGACTCTGCGAGGCACCTCCGTGCGCCAAAAATAGGCCGTGGGTACAGCCGCGCCCAAAAATAACGTCCCGAAGGCCGGGGCGCCAAGTTCGTCCAGCGGTAAAAGGCCACAAAAACGGGTGGGCTATAGCCTTGGGGGGTGGGGCTGGCCAACTTCGTCCGCCGGGCTCGGAATGGCGCGAGACTTTGCGAGGCACCTCCGTGTGCCAAAAATAGGCCGTGGGCGCAGCCGCCCCCAAAAATACCACCTGAAGGCCGGGGCGCCATGTTCGTCCAGCGGTAAAAGGCCACAAAAACGGGTGGGCTATAGCCTTGGGGGGTGGGGCTGGCCCACTTCGTCCGCCTGACTCGGAATGGCGCGAGACTTTGCGAGGCGCCTCCGTGTGCCAAAAATAGGCCGCGTGCACAGCCGCGCCCAAAAATACCCGACCGAAGGCCGGGGCGCCAAGTTCGTCCAGCGGTAAAAGGCCACAAAAACGGGTGGGCTATAGCCTAGGGGGGTGGGGCTGGCCAACTTCGTCCGCCGGACTCGGAATGGCGCGCGACATTGCGAGGCGCCTCCGTGTGGCAAAAATAGGCCGCGGGCACAGCCGCGCCGAAAAATACCCGCCCGAAGGCCGGGGCGCCAAGTTCGTTCAGTGGTAAAAGACCACAAAAACGGGTGGGCTATAGCCTTGGGGGGTGGGGCTGGCCGACTTCGTCCGCCGGGCTCGGAATGGCGCGAGACTTTGCGAGGCACCTCCGTGTGCCAAAAATAGGACGCGGGCACAGCCGCGCCCAAAAATACCCGCCCGAAGGCCGGGGCGCCAAGTTCGTCCAGCGGAAAAAGGTCACAAAAACGGGTGGGCTATAGCCTTGGGGTGTGGGGCTGGCCAACTTCGTCCGCCGGACTCGGAATGGCACGAGACTTTGCGAGGCGCCTCCGTGTGCCAAAAATAGGCCGCGGGCACTGCCGCGCCCAAAAATACCCGCCCGAAGGCCGGGGCGCCAAGTTCGTCCAGCGGAAAAAGGCCACAAAAACGGGCGGGCTATAGCCTTGGGGGGTGGGGCTGGCCAACTTCGTCCGCCGGACTCGGAATGGCGCGAGACTTTGCGAGGCGCCTCCGTGTGCCAAAAATAGGCCGCGGGCACAGCCCCACCCACAAATCCCCGCCCTACGGCCGGGGCGCCACGTTCGTCCAGCGTAAAACGGCCACAAAACCGGGTGGGCTTTTGCCTGGGGGGTGGGGCTGGCCAACTTCGTCCGCCGGACTCGGAATGGCGCGAGACTTTGCGAGGCACCTCCGTGTGCCAAAAATAGGCCGCGGTAACAGCCGCGCCCAAAAATACCCGCCCGAAGGCCGGGGCGCCAAGTTCGTCCAGCGGAAAAAGGCCACAAAAACGGGTGGGCTATAGCCTGGGGGGTGGGGCTGGCCAACATCGTACGCCGGACACGGAATGGCGCGAGACTTTGCGAGGCGCCTCCGTGTGCCAAAAATAGGCCGCGGGCACAGCCGCGCCCAAAAATACCCGCCCGAAGGCCGGGGCGCCAAGTTCGTCCAGCGGAAAAAGGCCACAAAAACGGGTGGGCTATTGCCTGGGGGGTGGGGCTGGCCAACTTCGTCCGCCGGACTCGGAATGGCGCGACACTTTGCGAGGCACCTCCGTGTGCCAAAAATAGGCCGCGGTAACAGCCGCGCCCAAAAATACCCGCCCGAAGGCCGGGGCGCCAAGTTCGTCCAGCGGAAAAAGGCCACAAAAACGGGTGGGCTATAGCCTTGGGGGGTGGGGCTGGCCAACTTCGTCCGCCGGACTTGGAATGGCGCGAGACTTTGCGAGGCACCTCCGTGTGCCAAAAATAGGCCGCGGGCACAGCCGCGCCCAAAAATACCCGCCCGAAGGCCGGGGCGCCAAGTTCGTCCAGCGGAAAAAGGCCACAAAAACGGGTGGGCTATAGCCTTGGGGGGTGGGGCTGGCCAAGTTCGTCCGCCGGACTCGGAATGGCGCGAGAGTTTGCGACGCGCCTCCGTGTGCCAAAAATAGGCCGCGGGCACAGCCGCGCCCAAAAATACCCGCCCGAAGGCCGGGGCGCCAAGTTCGTCCAGCGGAAAAAGGCCACAAAAACGGATGGGCTATAGCCTTGGGGGGTGGGGCTGGCCAACTTCGTCCGCCGGACTCGGAATGGCGCGAGACTTTACGAGGCACCTCCGTGTGCCAAAAATAGGCCGCGGCACAGCCGCGCCCAAAAATACCCGCCCGAAGGCCGGGGCGCCAAGTTCGTCCAGCGGAAAAAGGCCACAAAAACGGGTGGGCTATAGCCTTGGGGGGTGGGGCTGGCCAACTTCGTCCGCCGGACTCGGAATGGCGCGGGACTTTGCGAGGCACCTCCGTGTGCCAAAAATAGGCCGCGGGCACAGCCGCGCCCAAAAATACCCGCCCGAAGGCCAGGGCGCCAAGTTCGTCCAGCGGTAAAAGGCCACAAAAACGGGTGGGCTATAGCCTTGGGGGGTGGGGCTGGCCAACTTCGTCCGCCGGACTCGGAATGGCGCGAGACTTTACGAGGCGCCTCCGTGTGCCAAAAATAGGCCGCGGCACAGCCGCGCCCAAAAATACCCGCCCGAAGGCCGGGGCGCCAAGTTCGTCCAGCGGAAAAAGGCCACAAAAACGGGTGGGCTATAGCCTTGGGGGGTGGGGCTGGCCAACTTCGTCCGCCGGACTCGGAATGGCGCGAGACTTGGCGAGGCACCTCTGTGTGCCAAAATTAGGCCGCGGGCAAAGTCGCGCCAAAAAATACCCGCCCGAAGGCCGGGGCGCCAAGTTCGTCCAGCGGAAAAAGGCCACAAAAACGTGTGGGCTATAGCCTTGGGGGGTGGGGCTGGCCAACTTCGTCTGTCGGACTCGGAATGGCGCGAGACTTTGCGAGGTGTCTCCGTGTGCCAAAAATAGGCCCCGGGCACAGCCGCGCCCAAAAATACCCGCCCGAAGGCCGGGGCGCCATGTTCGTCCAGCGGAAAAAGGCCACAAAAACGGGAGGGCTATAGCCTTCGGGGGTGGGGCTGGCCCACTTCGTCCGCCGGACTCGGAATGTCGCGAGACTTTGCGAGGCGCCTCCGTGCGCCAAAAATAGGCCGCGGGCACAGCCGCGCCCAAAAATACCCGCCCGAAGGCCGGGGCGCCAAGTTCGTCCAGCGGAAAAAGGACACAAAAACAGGTGGGCTATAGCCTTGGGGGGTGGGGCTGGCCAACTTCGTCCGCCGGACTCGGAATGGCGCGAGACTTTGCGAGGTGCCTCCTTGTGCCAAAAATAGGCCGCGGGCACATCCGCGCCCAAAAATACCCGCCCGAAGGCCGGGGCGCCAAGTTCGTCCAGCGGAAAAAGGCCACAAAAACGGGTGGGCTATAGCCTTGGGGGGTGGGGCTGGCCAACTTCGTCCGCCGGACTCGGAATGGCGCGAGACTTTTCGAGGCGCCTCCGTGTGCCAAAAATAGGCCGCGGGCAGAGTCGTGGCCAAAAATACCCGCCCGAAGGCCGGGGCGCCAAGTTCGTCCAGCGGAAAAAGGCCACAAAAACGTGTGGGCTATAGCCTTGGGGGGTGGGGCTGGCCAACTTCGTCTGTCGGACTCGGAATGGCGCGAGACTTTGCGAGGTGTCTCCGTGTGCCAAAAATAGGCCCCGGGCACAGCCGCGCCCAAAAATACCCGCCCGAAGGCCGGGGCGCCATGTTCGTCCAGCGGAAAAAGGCCACAAAAACGGGAGGGCTATAGCCTTCGGGGGTGGGGCTGGCCCACTTCGTCCGCCGGACTCGGAATGTCGCGAGACTTTGCGATGCGCCTCCGTGCGCCAAAAATAGGCCGCGGGCACAGCCGCGCCCAAAAATACCCGCCCGAAGGCCGGGGCGCCAAGTTCGTCCAGCGGAAAAAGGACACAAAAACAGGTGGGCTATAGCCTTGGGGGGTGGGGCTGGCCAACTTCGTCCGCCGGACTCGGAATGGCGCGAGACTTTGCGAGGCACCTCCGTGTGCCAAAAATAGGCCGCGGGCACAGCCGCGCCCAAAAATACCTGCCCGAAGGCCGGGGCGCCAAGTTCGTCCATCGGAAAAAGGCCACAAAAACGGGTGGGCTATAGCCTTGGGGGGTGGGGCTGGCCAACTTCGTCCGCCGGACTCGGAATGGCGCGAGACTTTGCGAGGCACCTCCGTGTGCCAAAAATAGGCCGCGGACACAGCCACGACCAAAAATAACCGCCCGAAGGCCGGGGCGCCAAGTTCGTCCAGCGGAAAAAGGCCACAAAAACGGGCGGGCAATAGCCTTGGGGGGTGGGGCTGGCCAACTTCGTCCGCCGGACTCGGAATGGCGCAAGACTTTGCGAGGGGCCTCCGTGTGCCAAAAATAGGCCGCGGGTACAGCCGCGCCATAAAATAAATGCCCGAAGGCCGGGGCGCCAAGTTCGTCCAGCGGAAAAAGGCCACAAAAACGGGTGGGCTATAGCCTTGGGGGGTGGGGCTGGCCAACTTCGTCCGCCGGATTCGGAATGGCGCGAGACTTTGCGAGGGGCCTCCGTGTGCCAAAAATACACCGTGGGCACAGCCGCGCCCAAAAATAACCGCCCGAAGGCCGGGGCGCCAAGTTCGTCCAGCGGAAAAAGCCCACAAAAACGGGCGGGCTATAGCCTTGGGCTGTGGGGCTGGCCTACTTCGTCCGCCGGACTCGGAATGGCGCGAGACTTTGCGAGGGGCCTCCGTGTGCCAAAAATAGGCCGCGGGTACAGCCGCGCCATAAAATAAATGCCCGAAGGCCGGGGCGCCAAGTTCGTCCAGCGGAAAAAGGCCACAAAAACGGGCGGGCTATAGCCTTGGGGGGTGGGGCTGGCCAACTTTGTCCGCCGGACTCGGAATGGCGCGAGACTTTGCGAGGCACCTCCGTGTGCCAAAAATAGGCCGTGGTCACAGCCGCGCCAAAAATACCCGCCCGAAGGCCGGGGCGCCAAGTTCGTCCAGCAGAAAAAGGCCACAAAAACGGGTGGGCTATAGCCTTGGGGGGTGGGGCTGGCCAACTTCGTCCGCCGGACTCGGAATGGCGCGAGACTTTGCGAGGCACCTCCGTGTGCTAAAAATAGGCCGCGGGCACAGCCGCGCCCAAAAATACCCGCCCGAAGGCCGGGGCGCCAAGTTCGTCCAGCGGAAAAAGGCCACAAAAACGGGTGGGCTATAGCCTTGGGCGGTGGGGCTGGCCTACTTCGTCCGCCGGATTCGGAATGGCGCGAGACTTTGCGATGGGCCTCCGTGTGCCAAAAATACACCGTGGGCACAGCCGCGCCCAAAAATAACCGCCCGAAGGCCGGGGCGCCAAGTTCGTCCAGCGGAAAAAGGCCACAAAAACGGGCGGGCTATAGCCTTGGGCTGTGGGGCTGGCCTACTTCGTCCGCCGGACTCGGAATGGCGCGAGACTTTGCGAGGGGCCTCCGTGTGCCAAAAATAGGCCGCGGGTTCAGCCGCGCCATAAAATAAATGCCCGAAGGCCGGGGCGCCAAGTTCGTCCAGCGGAAAAAGGCCACAAAAACGGGCGGGCTATAGCCTTGGGGGGTGGGGCTGGCCAACTTTGTCCGCCGGACTCGGAATGGCGCGAGACTTTGCGAGGCACCTCCGTGTGCCAAAACTAGGCCGCGGGCACAGCCGCGGCCAAAAATACCCGCCCGAAGGCCGGGGCGCCAAGTTCGTCCAGCGGAAAAAGGCCACAAAAACAGGTGGGCTATAGCCTTGGGGGGTGGGGCTGGCCAACTTCGTCCGCCGGACTCGGAATGGCGCGAGAGTTTGCGACGCGCCTCCGTGTGCCAAAAATAGGCCGCGGGCACAGCCGCGCCCAAAAATCCCCGCCCGAAGGCCGGGGCGCCAAGTTCGTCCAGCGGAAAAAGGCCACAAAAACAGGTGGGCTATAGCCTTGGGGGGTGGGGCTGGCCAACTTCGTCCGCCGGACTCGGAATGGCGCGAGACTTTGTGAGGCACCTCCGTGTGCCAAAAATAGGCCGCGGGCACAGCCGCGCCCAAAAATACCCGCCCGAAGGCCGGGGCGCCAAGTTCGTCCAGCGGAAAAAGGCCACAAAAACGGGTGGGCTATAGCCTTGGGCGGTGGGGCTGGCCTACTTCGTCCGCCGGACTCGGAATGGCGCGAGACTTTGCGAGGGGCCTCCGTGTGCCAAAAATAGGCCGCGGACACAGCCACGACCAAAAATAACCGCCCGAAGGCCGGGGCGCCAAGTTCGTCCAGCGGAAAAAGGCCACAAAAACGGGCGGGCAATAGCCTTGGGGGGTGGGGCTGGCCAACTTCGTCCGCCGGACTCGGAATGGCGCAAGACTTTGCGAGGGGCCTCCGTGTGCCAAAAATAGGCCGCGGGTACAGCCGCGCCATAAAATAAATGCCCGAAGGCCGGGGCGCCAAGTTCGTCCAGCGGAAAAAGGCCACAAAAACGGGTGGGCTATAGCCTTGGGGGGTGGGGCTGGCCAACTTCGTCCGCCGGATTCGGAATGGCGCGAGACTTTGCGAGGGGCCTCCGTGTGCCAAAAATACACCGTGGGCACAGCCGCGCCCAAAAATAACCGCCCGAAGGCCGGGGCGGCCAAGTTCGTCCAGCGGAAAAAGGCCACAAAAACAGGTGGGCTAAAGCCTTGGGGGGTGGGGCTGGCCAACTTCGTCCGCCGGACTCGGAATGGCGCGGGACTTTGCGAGGCACCTCCGTGTGCCAAAAATAGGCCGCGGGCACAGCCGCGCCCAAAAATACCCGCCCGAAGGCCAGGGCGCCAAGTTCGTCCACCGGTAAAAGGCCACAAAAACGGGTGGGCTATAGCCTTGGGGGGTGGGGCTGGCCAACTTCGTCCGCCGGACTCGGAATGGCGCGAGACTTTACGAGGCGCCTCCGTGTGCCAAAAATAGGCCGCGGCACAGCCGCGCCCAAAAATACCCGCCCGAAGGCCTGGGCGCCAAGTTCGTCCAGCGGAAAAAGGCCACAAAAACGGGTGGGCTATAGCCTTGGGGGGTGGGGCTGGCCAACTTCGTCCGCCGGACTCGGAATGGCGCGAGACTTGGCGAGGCACCTCTGTGTGCCAAAATTAGGCCGCGGGCAAAGTCGCGCCAAAAAATACCCGCCCGAAGGCCGGGGCGCCAAGTTCGTCCAGCGGAAAAAGGCCACAAAAACGTGTGGGCTATAGCCTTGGGGGGTGGGGCTGGCCAACTTCGTCTGTCGGACTCGGAATGGCGCGAGACTTTGCGAGGTGTCTCCGTGTGCCAAAAATAGGCCCCGGGCACAGCCGCGCCCAAAAATACCCGCCCGAAGGCCGGGGCGCCATGTTCGTCCAGCGGAAAAAGGCCACAAAAACGGGAGGGCTATAGCCTTCGGGGGTGGGGCTGGCCCACTTCGTCCGCCGGACTCGGAATGTCGCGAGACTTTGCGAGGCGCCTCCGTGCGCCAAAAATAGGCCGCGGGCACAGCCGCGCCCAAAAATACCCGCCCGAAGGCCGGGGCGCCAAGTTCGTCCAGCGGAAAAAGGACACAAAAACAGGTGGGCTATAGCCTTGGGGGGTGGGGCTGGCCAACTTCGTCCGCCGGACTCGGAATGGCGCGAGACTTTGCGAGGCACCTCCGTGTGCCAAAAATAGGCCTTGGGCACAGCCGCGCCCAAAAATACCTGCCCGAAGGCCGGGGCGCCAAGTTCGTCCATCGGAAAAAGGCCACAAAAACGGGTGGGCTATAGCCTTGGGGGGTGGGGCTGGCCAACTTCGTCCGCCGGACTCGGAATGGCGCGAGACTTTGCGAGGCACCTCCGTGTGCCAAAAATAGGCCGCGGACACAGCCACGACCAAAAATAACCGCCCGAAGGCCGGGGCGCCAAGTTCGTCCAGCGGAAAAAGGCCACAAAAACGGGCGGGCAATAGCCTTGGGGGGTGGGGCTGGCCAACTTCGTCCGCCGGACTCGGAATGGCGCAAGACTTTGCGAGGGGCCTCCGTGTGCCAAAAATAGGCCGCGGGTACAGCCGCGCCATAAAATAAATGCCCGAAGGCCGGGGCGCCAAGTTCGTCCAGCGGAAAAAGGCCACAAAAACGGGTGGGCTATAGCCTTGGGGGGTGGGGCTGGCCAACTTCGTCCGCCGGATTCGGAATGGCGCGAGACTTTGCGAGGGGCCTCCGTGTGCCAAAAATACACCGTGGGCACAGCCGCGCCCAAAAATAACCGCCCGAAGGCCGGGGCGCCAAGTTCGTCCAGCGGAAAAAGCCCACAAAAACGGGCGGGCTATAGCCTTGGGCTGTGGGGCTGGCCTACTTCGTCCGCCGGACTCGGAATGGCGCGAGACTTTGCGAGGGGCCTCCGTGTGCCAAAAATAGGCCGCGGGTACAGCCGCGCCATAAAATAAATGCCCGAAGGCCGGGGCGCCAAGTTCGTCCAGCGGAAAAAGGCCACAAAAACGGGCGGGCTATAGCCTTGGGGGGTGGGGCTGGCCAACTTTGTCCGCCGGACTCGGAATGGCGCGAGACTTTGCGAGGCACCTCCGTGTGCCAAAACTAGGCCGCGGGCACAGCCGCGGCCAAAAATACCCGCCCGAAGGCCGGGGCGCCAAGTTCGTCCAGCAGAAAAAGGCCACAAAAACGGGTGGGCTATAGCCTTGGGGGGTGGGGCTGGCCAACTTCGTCCGCCGGACTCGGAATGGCGCGAGACTTTGCGAGGCACCTCTGTGTGCTAAAAATAGGCCGCGGGCACAGCCGCGCCCAAAAATACCCGCCCGAAGGCCGGGGCGCCAAGTTCGTCCAGCGGAAAAAGGCCACAAAAACGGGTGGGCTATAGCCTTGGGCGGTGGGGCTGGCCTACTTCGTCCGCCGGATTCGGAATGGCGCGAGACTTTGCGATGGGCCTCCGTGTGCCAAAAATACACCGTGGGCACAGCCGCGCCCAAAAATAACCGCCCGAAGGCCGGGGCGCCAAGTTCGTCCAGCGGAAAAAGGCCACAAAAACGGGCGGGCTATAGCCTTGGGCTGTGGGGCTGGCCTACTTCGTCCGCCGGACTCGGAATGGCGCGAGACTTTGCGAGGGGCCTCCGTGTGCCAAAAATAGGCCACGGGTTCAGCCGCGCCATAAAATAAATGCCCGAAGGCCGGGGCGCCAAGTTCGTCCAGCGGAAAAAGGCCACAAAAACGGGCGGGCTATAGCCTTGGGGGGTGGGGCTGGCCAACTTTGTCCGCCGGACTCGGAATGGCGCGAGACTTTGCGAGGCACCTCCGTGTGCCAAAACTAGGCCGCGGGCACAGCCGCGGCCAAAAATACCCGCCCGAAGGCCGGGGCGCCAAGTTCGTCCAGCGGAAAAAGGCCACAAAAACAGGTGGGCTATAGCCTTGGGGGGTGGGGCTGGCCAACTTCGTCCGCCGGACTCGGAATGGCGCGAGAGTTTGCGACGCGCCTCCGTGTGCCAAAAATAGGCCGCGGGCACAGCCGCGCCCAAAAATCCCCGCCCGAAGGCCGGGGCGCCAAGTTCGTCCAGCGGAAAAAGGCCACAAAAACAGGTGGGCTATAGCCTTGGGGGGTGGGGCTGGCCAACTTCGTCCGCCGGACTCGGAATGGCGCGAGACTTTGTGAGGCACCTCCGTGTGCCAAAAATAGGCCGCGGGCACAGCCGCGCCCAAAAATACCCGCCCGAAGGCCGGGGCGCCAAGTTCGTCCAGCGGAAAAAGGCCACAAAAACGGGTGGGCTATAGCCTTGGGCGGTGGGGCTGGCCTACTTCGTCCGCCGGACTCGGAATGGCGCGAGACTTTGCGAGGGGCCTCCGTGTGCCAAAAATAGGCCGCGGACACAGCCACGACCAAAAATAACCGCCCGAAGGCCGGGGCGCCAAGTTCGTCCAGCGGAAAAAGGCCACAAAAACGGGCGGGCAATAGCCTTGGGGGGTGGGGCTGGCCAACTTCGTCCGCCGGACTCGGAATGGCGCAAGACTTTGCGAGGGGCCTCCGTGTGCCAAAAATAGGCCGCGGGTACAGCCGCGCCATAAAATAAATGCCCGAAGGCCGGGGCGCCAAGTTCGTCCAGCGGAAAAAGGCCACAAAAACGGGTGGGCTATAGCCTTGGGGGGTGGGGCTGGCCAACTTCGTCCGCCGGATTCGGAATGGCGCGAGACTTTGCGAGGGGCCTCCGTGTGCCAAAAATACACCGTGGGCACAGCCGCGCCCAAAAATAACCGCCCGAAGGCCGGGGCGCCAAGTTCGTCCAGCGGAAAAAGGCCACAAAAACAGGTGGGCTATAGCCTTGGGGGGTGGGGCTGGCCAACTTCGTCCGCCGGACTCGGAATGGCGCGAGACTTTGTGAGGCACCTCCGTGTGCCAAAAATAGGCCGCGGGCACAGCCGCTCCCAAAAATACCCGCCCGAAGGCCGGGGCGCCAAGTTCGTCCAGCGGAAAAAGGCCACAAAAACGGGTGGGCTATAGCCTTGGGGGGTGGGGCTGGCCTACTTCGTCCGCCGGACTCGGAATGGCGCGAGACTTTGCGAGGCGCCTCCGTGTGCCAAAAATAGGCCGCGGACACAGCCACGACCAAAAATAACCGCCCGAAGGCCGGGGCGCCAAGTTCGTCCAGCGGAAAAAGGCCACAAAAACGGGCGGGCAATAGCCTTGGGGGGTGGGGCTGGCCAACTTCGTCCGCCGGACTCGGAATGGCGCGAGACTTTGCGAGGGGCCTCCGTGTGCCAAAAATAGGCCGCGGGCACAGCCGCGCCCAAAAATACCCGCCCGAAGGCCGGGGCGCCAAGTTCGTCCAGCGGAAAAAGGCCACAAAAACGGGTGGGCTATAGCCTTGGGGGGTAGGGCTGGCAAACTTCGTCCGCCGGACTCGGAATGGCGCTAAACTTTGCGAGGCGCCTCCGTGTGCCAAAAATAGGCCGCGGGCACAGCCGCGCCTAAAAATACCCGCCCGAAGGCCGGGGCGCCAAGTTCGTCCAGCGGAAAAAGGCCACAAAAACGGGTGGGCTATAGCCTTGGGGGGTGGGGCTGGCCAATTTCATCCGCCGGACTCGGAATGGCGCGAGACTTTGTGAGGCGCCTCCGTGTGCCAAAAATAGGCCGCGGGCACAGCCGCGGCCAAAAATAACCGCCCGAAGGCCGGGGCGCCAAGTTCGTCCAGCGGAAAAAGGCCACAAAAACGGGTGGGCTATAGCCTTGGGGGGTGGGGCTGGCCAACTTCGTCCGCCGGACTCGGTATGGCGCGAGACTTTGCGAGGCGCCTCCGTGCGCCAAAAATAGGCCGCGGGCACAGCCGCGCCCAAAAATACCCAGCCGAAGGCCGGGGAGCCATCTTCGTCCAGCGGAAAAAGGCCACAAAAACGGGTGGGCTATAGCCTTGGGGGGTGGGGCTGGCCAACCGTCCGCCCGGACTCGGAATGGCGCTAGACTTTGCGAGGCACCTCCGTGTGCCAAAAATAGGCCGCGGGCACAGCCGCGCCTAAAAATACCCGCCCGAAGGCCGGGGCGCCAAGTTCGTCCAGCGGAAAAAGGCCACAAAAACGGGTGGGCTATAGCCTTGGGGGGTAGGGCTGGGCAACTTCGTCCGCCGGACTCGGAATGGCGCTAGACTTTGCGAGGCGCCTCCGTGTGCCACAAATAGGCCGCGGCCACAGCCGTGCCCAAAAATACCCGCCCGAAGGCCGGGGCGCCAAGTTCTTCCAGCGGAAAAAGGCCACAAAAACGGGTGGGCTATAGCCTTGGGGGGTGGGGCTGGCCAACTTCGTCCGCCGGACTCGGAATGGCGCGAGACTTGGCGAGGCACCTCTGTGTGCCAAAATTAGGCCGCGGGCAAAGTCGCGCCAAAAAATACCCGCCCGAAGGCCGGGGCGCCAAGTTCGTCCAGCGGAAAAAGGCCACAAAAACGTGTGGGCTATAGCCTTGGGGGGTGGGGCTGGCCAACTTCGTCCGCCGGACTCGGAATGGCGCGAGACTTTGCGAGGCATCTCCGTGTGCCAAAAATAGGCCATGGGCACAGCCGCGCCAAAAATACCCGCCCGCAGGCCGGGGCGCCAAGTTCGTCCAGCGGAAAAAGGCCACAAAACCGGGTGGGCTATAGCCTTGGGGGGTAGGGCTGGCAAACTTCGTCCGCCGGACTCGGAATGGCGCTAAACTTTGCGAGGCGCCTCCGTGTGCCAAAAATAGGCCGCGGGCACAGCCGCGCCTAAAAATACCCGCCCGAAGGCCGGGGCGCCAAGTTCGTCCAGCGGAAAAAGGCCACAAAAACGGGTGGGCTATAGCCTTGGGGGGTGGGGCTGGCCAACTTCGTCCGCCGGACTCGGAATGGCGCGAGACTTTGCGAGGCACCTCCGTGTACCAAAAATAGGCCGCGGGCACAGCCGCGCCAAAAAATACCCGCCCGAAGGCCGGGGCGCCAAGTTCGTCCAGCGGAAAAAGGCCACAAAAACGGGTGGGCTATAGCCTTTGGGGGTGGGGTTGGCGAACTTCGTCCGCCGGAGTCGGAATGGCGCGAGGCTTTGCGACGCGCCTCCGTGTGCCAAAAATAGGCCGCGGGCACGGCCGCGCCCAAAAATACCCGCCCGAAGGCCGGGGCGCCAAGTTCGTCCAGCGGAAAAAGGCCACAAAAACGGGTGGGCAATAGCCTTGTGGGGTGGGGCTGGCCAACATCGTCCGCCGGACTCGGAATGGCGCGAGACTTTGCGAGGTGCCTCCGTGTGCCAAAAATAGGCCGCGGGCACAGCCGCGGCCAAAAATAACCGCCCGAAGGCCGGGGCGCCAAGTTCGTCCAGCGGAAAAAGGCCACAAAAACGGGTGGGCTATAGCCTTGGGGGGTGGGGCTGGCCAACTTCGTCCGCCGGACTCGGTATGGCGCGAGACTTTGCGAGGCGTCTCCGTGCGCCAAAAATAGGCCGCGGGCACAGCCGCGCCCAAAAATACCCGGCCGAAGGCCGGGGAGCCATGTTCGTCCAGCGGAAAAAGGCCACAAAAACGGGTGGGCTATAGCCTTGGGGGGTGGGGCTGGCCAACTTCGTCCGCCGGACTCGGAATGGCGCAAGACTTTGCGAGGGGCCTCCGTGTGCCAAAAATAGGCCGCGGGTACAGCCGCGCCATAAAATAAATGCCCGAAGGCCGGGGCGCCAAGTTCGTCCAGCGGAAAAAGGCCACAAAAACGGGTGGGCTATAGCCTTGGGGGGTGGGGCTGGCCAACTTCGTCCGCCGGATTCGGAATGGCGCGAGACTTTGCGAGGGGCCTCCGTGTGCCAAAAATACACCGTGGGCACAGCCGCGCCCAAAAATAACCGCCCGAAGGCCGGGGCGGCCAAGTTCGTCCAGCGGAAAAAGGCCACAAAAACAGGTGGGCTATAGCCTTGGGGGGTGGGGCTGGCCAACTTCGTCCGCCGGACTCGGAATGGCGCGAGACTTTGTGAGGCACCTCCGTGTGCCAAAAATAGCCAGGGCACAGCCGCGCCCAAAAATACCCGCCCGAAGGCCGGGGCGCCAAGTTCGTCCAGCGGAAAAAGGCCACAAAAACGGGTGGGCTATAGCCTTGGGCGGTGGGGCTGGCCTACTTCGTCCGCCGGACTCGGAATGGCGCGAGACTTTGCGAGGGGCCTCCGTGTGCCAAAAATAGGCCGCGGACACAGCCACGACCAAAAATAACCGCCCGAAGGCCGGGGCGCCAAGTTCGTCCAGCGGAAAAAGGCCACAAAAACGGGCGGGCAATAGCCTTGGGGGGTGGGGCTGGCCAACTTCGTCCGCCGGAATCGGAATGGCGCGAGACTTTGCGAGGGGCCTCCGTGTGCCAAAAATAGGCCGCGGGCACAGCCGCGCCCAAAAATACCCGCCCGAAGGCCGGGGCGCCAAGTTCGTCCAGCGGAAAAAGGCCACAAAAACGGGTGGGCTATAGCCTTGGGGGGTAGGGCTGGCAAACTTCGTCCGCCGGACTCGGAATGGCGCTAAACTTTGCGAGGCGCCTCCGTGTGCCAAAAATAGGCCGCGGGCACAGCCGCGCCTAAAAATACCCGCCCGAAGACCGGGGCGCCAAGTTCGTCCAGCGGAAAAAGGCCACAAAACGGGTGGGCTATAGCCTTGGGGGTGGGGCTGGCCAATTTCATCCGCCGGACTCGGAATGGCGCGAGACTTTGTGAGGCGCCTCCGTGTGTAAAAAATAGGCCAGGCATGGGCACAGCCGCGGCCAAAAATAACCGCCCGAAGGCCGGGGCGCCAAGTTCGTCCAGCGGAAAAAGGCCACAAAAACGGGTGGGCTATAGCCTTGGGGGGTGGGGCTGGCCAACTTCGTCCGCCGGACTCGGTATGGCGCGAGACTTTGCGAGGCGCCTCCGTGCGCCAAAAATAGGCCGCGGGCACAGCCGCGCCCAAAAATACCCGGCCGAAGGCCGGGGAGCCATCTTCGTCCAGCGGAAAAAGGCCACAAAAACGGGTGGGCTATAGCCTTGGGGGGTGGGGCTGGCCAACTTCGTCCGCCGGACTCGGAATGGCGCTAGACTTTGCGAGGCACCTCCGTGTGCCAAAAATAGGCCGCGGGCACAGCCGCGCCTAAAAATACCCGCCCGAAGGCCGGGGCGCCAAGTTCGTCCAGCGGAAAAAGGCCACAAAAACGGGTGGGCTATAGCCTTGGGGGGTAGGGCTGGGCAACTTCGTCCGCCGGACTCGGAATGGCGCTAGACTTTGCGAGGCGCCTCCGTGTGCCACAAATAGGCCGCGGCCACAGCCGTGCCCAAAAATACCCGCCCGAAGGCCGGGGCGCCAAGTTCTTCCAGCGGAAAAAGGCCACAAAAACGGGTGGGCTATAGCCTTGGGGGGTGGGGCTGGCCAACTTCGTCCGCCGGACTCGGAATGGCGCGAGACTTGGCGAGGCACCTCTGTGTGCCAAAATTACGCCGCGGGCAAAGTCGCGCCAAAAAATACCCGCCCGAAGGCCGGGGCGCCAAGTTCGTCCAGCGGAAAAAGGCCACAAAAACGTGTGGGCTATAGCCTTGGGGGGTGGGGCTGGCCAACTTCGTCCGCCGGACTCGGAATGGCGCGAGACTTTGCGAGGCATCTCCGTGTGCCAAAAATAGGCCGCGGGCACAGCCGCGCCCAAAAAAACCCGCCCGAAGGCCGGGGCGCCAAGTTCGTCCAGCGGAAAAAGGCCACAAAAACGGGTGGGCTATAGCCTTGGGGGGTAGGGCTGGCAAACTTCGTCCGCCGGACTCGGAATGGCGCTAAACTTTGCGAGGCGCCTCCGTGTGCCAAAAATAGGCCGCGGGCACAGCCGCGCCCAAAAATACCCGCCCGAAGGCCGGGGCGCCAAGTTCGTCCAGCGGAAAAAGGCCACAAAAACGGGTGGGCTATAGCCTTGGGGGGTGGGGCTGGCCAACTTCGTCCGCCGGACTCGGAATGGCGCGAGACTTTGCGAGGCACCTCCGTGTACCAAAAATAGGCCGCGGGCACAGCCGCGCCCAAAAATACCCGCCCGAAGGCCGGGGCGCCAAGTTCGTCCAGCGGAAAAAGGCCACAAAAACGGGTGGGCTATAGCCTTTGGGGGTGGGGTTGGCGAACTTCGTCCGCCGGAGTCGGAATGGCGCGAGGCTTTGCGAGGCGCCTCCGTGTGCCAAAAATAGGCCGCGGGCACGGCCGCGCCCAAAAATACCCGCCCGAAGGCCGGGGCGCCAAGTTCGTCCAGCGGAAAAAGGCCACAAAAACGGGTGGGCTATAGCCTTGGGGGGTGGGGCTGGCCACCTTCGTCCGCCGGACTCGGAATGGCGCGAGACTTTGTGAGGTGCCTCCGTGTGCCAAAAATAGGCCGCGGGCACAGCCGCGGCCAAAAATAACCGCCCGAAGGCCGGGGCGCCAAGTTCGTCCAGCGGAAAAAGGCCACAAAAACGGGTGGGCTATAGCCTTGGGGGGTGGGGCTGGCCAACTTCGTCCGCCGGACTCGGTATGGCGCGAGACTTTGCGAGGCGCCTCCGTGCGCCAAAAATAGGCCGCGGGCACAGCCGCGCCCAAAAATACCCGGCCGAAGGCCGGGGAGCCATGTTCGTCCAGCGGAAAAAGGCCACAAAAACGGGTGGGCTATAGCCTTGGGGGGTGGGGCTGGCCAACTTCGTCCGCCGGACTCGGAAAGGCGCTAGACTTTGCGAGGCGCCTCCGTGTGCCACAAATAGGCCGCGGCCACAGCCGTGCCCAAAAATACCCGCCCGAAGGCCGGGGCGCCAAGTTTTTCCAGCGGAAAAAGGCCACAAAAACGGGTGGGCTATAGCCTTGGGGGGTGGGGCTGGCCAATTTCATCCGCCGGACTCGGAATGGCGCGAGACTTTGCGAGGCGCCTCCGTGTGCCAAAAATAGGCCGCGGGCACAGCCGCGTCCAAAAATACCCGCCCGAAGGCCGGGGCGCCAAGTTCGTCCAGCGGAAAAAGGCCACAAAAACGGGTGGGCTATAGCCTTGGGGGGTGGGGCGGGCCAACTTCGTCCCCCAGACTCGGAATGGCGCGAGACTTTGCGAGGCATCTCCGTGTGCCAAAAATAGGCCGCGGGCATAGCCGTGCCCAAAAATACCCGCCCGAAGGCCGGGGCGCCAAGTTCGTCCAGCGGAAAAAGGCCACAAAAACGGGTGGGCTATAGCCTTTGGGGGTGGGGTTGGCGAACTTCGTCCGCCGGAGTCGGAATGGCGCGAGGCTTTGCAAGGCGCCTCCGTGTGCCAAAAATAGGCCGCGGGCACGGCCGCGCCCAAAAATACCCGCCCGAAGGCCGGGGCGCCAAGTTCTTCCAGCGGAAAAAGGCTACAAAAACGGGTGGGCTATAGCCTTGGGGGGTGGGGCTGGCCAATTTCATCCGCCGGACTCGGAATGGCGCGAGACTTTGCGAGGCGCCTCCATGTGCCAAAAATAGGCCGCGGGCACAGCCGCGCCCAAAAATACCCGCCCGAAGGCCGGGGCGCCAAGTTCGTCCAGCGGAAAAAGGCCACAAAAACGGGTGGGCTATAGCCTTGGGGGGTGGGGCTGGCCAACTTTGTCCGCCGGACTCGGTATGGCGCGAGACTTTGTGAGGTGCCTCCGTGTGCCAAAAATAGGCCGCGGGCACAGCCGCGGCCAAAAATAACCGCCCGAAGGCCGGGGCGCCAAGTTCGTCCAGCGGAAAAAGGCCACAAAAACGGGTGGGCTATAGCCTTGGGGGGTGGGGCTGGCCAACTTCGTCCGCCGGACTCGGTATGGCGCGAGACTTTGCGAGGCGCCTCCGTGCGCCAAAAATAGGCCGCGGGCACAGCCGCGCCCAAAAATACCCGGCCGAAGGCCGGGGAGCCATGTTCGTCCAGCGGAAAAAGGCCACAAAAACGGGTGGGCTATAGCCTTGGGGGGTGGGGCTGGCCAACTTCGTCCGCCGGACTCGGAATGGCGCTAGACTTTGCGAGGCACCTCCGTGTGCCAAAAATAGGCCGCGGGCACAGCCGCGCCTAAAAATACCCGCCCGAAGGCCGGGGCGCCAAGTTCGTCCAGCGGAAAAAGGCCACAAAAACGGGTGGGCTATAGCCTTGGGGGGTGGGGCTGGCCAACTTCGTCCGCCGGACTCGGTATGGCGCGAGACTTTGCGAGGCGCCTCCGTGCGCCAAAAATAGGCCGCGGGCACAGCCGCGCCCAAAAATACCCGGCCGAAGGCCGGGGAGCCATGTTCGTCCAGCGGAAAAAGGCCACAAAAACGGGTGGGCTATAGCCTTGGGGGGTGGGGCTGGCCAACTTCGTCCGCCGGACTCGGAATGGCGCTAGACTTTGCGAGGCACCTCCGTGTGCCAAATATAGGCCGCGGGCACAGCCGCGCCTAAAAATACCCGCCCGAAGGCCGGGGCGCCAAGTTCGTCCAGCGGAAAAAGGCCACAAAAACGGGTGGGCTATAGCCTTGGGGGGTAGGGCTGGGCAACTTCGTCCGCCGGACTCGGAATGGCGCTAGACTTTGCGAGGCACCTCCGTGTGCCACAAATAGGCCGCGGCCACAGCCGTGCCCAAAAATACCCGCCCGAAGGCCGGGGCGCCAAGTTCTTCCAGCGGAAAAAGGCCACAAAAACGGGTGGGCTATAGCCTTGGGGGGTAGGGCTGGCAAACTTCGTCCGCCGGACTCGGAATGGCGCTAGACTTTGCGAGGCGCCTCCGTGTGCCAAAAATAGGCCGCGGGCACAGCCGCGCCTAAAAATACCCGCCCGAAGGCCGGGGCGCCAAGTTCGTCCAGCGGAAAAAGGCCACAAAAACGGGTGGGCTATAGCCTTGGGGGGTGGGGCTGGCCAACTTCGTCCGCCGGACTCGGATTGGCGCGAGACTTTGCGAGGCACCTCCGTGTACCAAAAATAGGCCGCGGGCACAGCCGCGCCCAAAAATACCCGCCCGAAGGCCGGGGCGCCAAGTTCGTCCAGCGGAAAAAGGCCACAAAAACGGGTGGGCTATAGCCTTTGGGGGTGGGGTTGGCGAACTTCGTCCGCCGGAGTCGGAATGGCGCGAGGCTTTGCGAGGCGCCTCCGTGTGCCAAAAATAGGCCGCGGGCACGGCCGCGCCCAAAAATACCCGCCCGAAGGCCGGGGCGCTAAGTTCGTCTAGCGGAAAAAGGCCACAAAAACGGGTGGGCTATAGCCTTGGGGGGTGGGGCTGGCCAACTTCGTCCGCCGGACTCGGAATGGCGCGAGACTTTGCGAGGTGCCTGCGTGTGCCAAAAATAGGCCGCGGACGCAGCCGCGCCCAAAAATACCCGCACGAAGGCAAGAACGCCAAGTTCGTCCAGCGGAAAAAGGCCACAAAAACGGGTGGGCTATATAGCCTTGGGGGGTGGGGCTGGCCAACTTCGTCCGCCGGACTCGGAATGGTACGAGACTTTGCGAGGTGTCTCCGTGTGCCAAAAATAGGCCGCGGGCACAGCCGCGCCCAAAAATACCCGCCCGAAGGCCGGGGCGCTAAGTTCGTCCAGCGGAAAAAGGCCACAAAAACGGCTGGGCTATAGCCTTGGGGGGTGGGGCTGGCCAACTTCGTCCGCCGGACTCGGAATGGTACGAGACTTTGCGAGGCGCCTCCGTGTGCCAAAAATAGGCCGCGGGCACAGCCGCGCCCAAAAATACCCGCCCGAAGGCAAGAACGCCAAGTTCGTCCAGCGGAAAAAGGCCACAAAAACGGGTGGGCTATATAGCCTTGGGGGGTGGGGCTGGCCAACTTCGTCCGCCGGACTCGGAATGGCGCGAGACTTTGCGAGGCACCTCCGTGTGCCAAAAATAGGCCGCGGGCACAGCCGCGCCCAAAAATACCCGCCCAAAGGCCGGGGCGCCAAGTTCGTCCAGCGGAAAAAGGCCACAAAAACGGGTGGGCTATAGCCTTGGGCGGTGGGGCTGGCCAACTTCGTCCGCCGGACTCGGAATGGCGCGAGACTTTCCGAGGCGCATCCGTGTGCCAAAAATAGGCCGCGGTCGCAGCCGCGCCTAAAAATACCCGCCCGAAGGCCGGGGCGCCAAGTTCATCCAGCGGAAAAAGGCCACAAAAACGGGTGGGCTATAGCCTTGGGGGGTGGGGCTGGCCAACTTCGTCCGCCGGACTCGGAATGGTACGAGACTTTGCGAGGCGTCTCCGTGTGCGAAAAATAGGCCGCGGGCACAGCCGCGCCCAAAAATACCCGCCCGAAGGCAAGGACGCCAAGTTCGTCCAGCGGAAAAAGGCCACAAAAACGGGTGGGCTATATAGCCTTGGGGGGTGGGGCTGGCCAACTTCGTCCGCCGGACTCGGAATGGCGCGAGACTTTGCAAGGCACCTCCGTGTGCCAAAAATAGGCCGCGGGCACAGCCGCGCCCAAAAATACCCGCCCGAAGGCCGGGGCGCCAAGTTCGTCCAGCGGAAAAAGGCCACAAAAACGGGTGGGCTATAGCCTTGGGGGGTGGGGCTGGCCAACTTCGTCCGCCGGACTCGGAATGGTACGAGACTTTGCGAGGCGCCTCCGTGTGCCAAACATAGGCCGCGGGCACAGCCGCACCCAAAAATACCCGCCCGAAGGCAAGAACGCCAAGTTCGTCCAGCGGAAAAATGGCACAAAAACGGGTTGGCTATATAGCCTTGGGGGGTGGGGCTGGCCAACATCGTCCGCCGGACTCGGAATGGCGCGAGACTTTGCGAGGCACCTCCATGTGCCAAAAATAGGCCGCGGGCACAGCCGCGCCCAAAAATACCCGCCCGAAGGCCGGGGCGCCAAGTTCGTCCAGCGGAAAAAGGCCACAAAAACGGGTGGGCTATAGCCTTTGGGGGTGGGGTTGGCGAACTTCGTCCGCCGGAGTCGGAATGGCGCGAGGCTTTGCGAGGCGCCTCCGTGTGCCAAAAATAGGCCGCGGGCACGGCCGCGCCCAAAAATACCCGCCCGAAGGCCGGGGCGCTAAGTTCGTCTAGCGGAAAAAGGCCACAAAAACGGGTGGGCTATAGCCTTGGGGGGTGGGGCTGGCCAACTTCGTCCGCCGGACTCGGAATGGCGCGAGACTTTGCGAGGTGCCTGCGTGTGCCAAAAATAGGCCGCGGGCACAGCCGCGACCAAAAATACCCGCCCGAAGGCAAGAACGCCAAGTTCGTCCAGCGGAAAAAGGCCACAAAAACGGGTGGGCTATATAGCCTTGGGGGGTGGGGCTGGCCAACTTCGTCCGCCGGACTCGGAATGGTACGAGACTTTGCGAGGTGTCTCCGTGTGCCAAAAATAGGCCGCGGGCACATCCGCGCCCAAAAATACCCGCCCGAAGGCCGGGGCGCTAAGTTCGTCCAGCGGAAAAAGGCCACAAAAACGGCTGGGCTATAGCCTTGGGGGGTGGGGCTGGCCAACTTCGTCCGCCGGACTCGGAATGGTACGAGACTTTGCGAGGCGCCTCCGTGTGCCAAAAATAGGCCGCGGGCACAGCCGCGCCCAAAAATACCCGCCCGAAGGCAAGAACGCCAAGTTCGTCCAGCGGAAAAAGGCCACAAAAACGGGTGGGCTATATAGCCTTGGGGGGTGGGGCTGGCCAACTTCGTCCGCCGGACTCGGAATGGCGCGAGACTTTGCGAGGCACCTCCGTGTGCCAAAAATAGGCCGCGGGCACAGCCGCGCCCAAAAATACCCGCCCAAAGGCCGGGGCGCCAAGTTCGTCCAGCGGAAAAAGGCCACAAAAACGGGTGGGCTATAGCCTTGGGCGGTGGTGCTGGCCAACTTCGTCCGCCGGACTCGGAATGGCGCGAGACTTTCCGAGGCACATCCGTGTGCCAAAAATAGGCCGCGGTCACAGCCGCGCCTAAAAATACCCGCCCGAAGGCCGGGGCGCCAAGTTCATCCAGCGGAAAAAGGCCACAAAAACGGGTGGGCTATAGCCTTGGGGGGTGGGGCTGGCCAACTTCGTCCGCCGGACTCGGAATGGTACGAGACTTTGCGAGGCGTCTCCGTGTGCGAAAAATAGGCCGCGGGCACAGCCGCGCCCAAAAATACCCGCCCGAAGGCAAGGACGCCAAGTTCGTCCAGCGGAAAAAGGCCACAAAAACGGGTGGGCTATATAGCCTTGGGGGGTGGGGCTGGCCAACATCGTCCGCCGGACTCGGAATGGCGCGAGACTTTGCGAGGCACCTCCATGTGCCAAAAATAGGCCGCGGGCACAGCCGCGCCCAAAAATACCCGCGCAAAGGCCGGGGCGCCAAGTTCGTCCAGCGGAAAAAGGCCACAAAAACGGGTGGGCTATAGCCTTGGGGGGTGGGGCTGGCCAACTTCGTCCGCCGGACTGTGAATGGCGCGAGACTTTCCGAGGCGCCTCCGTGTGCCAAAAATAGGCCGCGGGCACAGCCGCGCCCAAAAATACCCGCCCGAAGGCCGGGGCGCCAAGTTCGTCCAGCAGAAAAAGGCCACAAAAACGGGTGGGCTATAGCCTTGGGGGGTGGGGCTGGCCAACTTCGTCCGCTGGACTCGGAATGGCGCGAGACTTTGCGAGGCACCTCCGTGTGCCAAAAATAGGCCGCGGGCACAGCCGCGCCCAAAAATACCCGCCCGAAGGCCGGGGCGCCAAGTTCGTCCAGCGGAAAAAGGCCACAAAAACGGGTGGGCTATAGCCTTGGGGGGTGGGGCTGGCCAACTTCGTCCGCCGGACTCGGAATGGTACGAGACTTTGCGAGGCGCCTCCGTGTGCCAAACATAGGCCGCGGGCACAGCCGCACCCAAAAATACCCGCCCGAAGGCAAGAACGCCAAGTTCGTCCAGCGGAAAAATGGCACAAAAACGGGTTGGCTATATAGCCTTGGGGGGTGGGGCTGGCCAACATCGTCCGCCGGACTCGGAATGGCGCGAGACTTTGCGAGGCACCTCCATGTGCCAAAAATAGGCCGCGGGCACAGCCGCGCCCAAAAATACCCGCGCAAAGGCCGGGGCGCCAAGTTCGTCCAGCGGAAAAAGGCCACAAAAACGGGTGGGCTATAGCCTTGGGGGGTGGGGCTGGCCAACTTCGTCCGCCGGACTGTGAATGGCGCGAGACTTTGCGAGGCGCCTCCGTGTGCCAAAAATAGGCCGCGGGCACAGCCGCGCCCAAAAATACCCGCCCAAAGGCCGGGGCGCCAAGTTCGTCCAGCGGAAAAAGGCCACAAAAACGGGTGGGCTATAGCCTTGGGCGGTGGGGCTGGCCAACTTCGTCCGCCGGACTCGGAATGGCGCGAGACTTTCCGAGGCGCGTCCGTGTGCCAAAAATAGGCCGCGGTCACAGCCGCGCCTAAAAATACCCGCCCGAAGGCCGGGGCGCCAAGTTCATCCAGCGGAAAAAGGCCACAAAAACGGGTGGGCTATAGCCTTGGGGGGTGGGGCTGGCCAACTTCGTCCGCCGGACTCGGAATGGTACGAGACTTTGCGAGGTGCCTCCGTGTGCCAAAAATAGGCCGCGGGCACAGCCGCGCCCAAAAATACCCGCCCGAAGGCCGGGGCGCTAAGTTCGTCCAGCGGAAAAAGGCCACAAAAACGGCTGGGCTATAGCCTTGGGGGGTGGGGCTGGCCAACTTCGTCCGCCGGACTCGGAATGGTATGAGACTTTGCGAGGCACCTCCGTGTGCCAAAAATAGGCCGCGGGCACAGCCGCGCCCAAAAATACCCGCCCGAAGGCAAGAACGCCAAGTTCGTCCAGCGGAAAAAGGCCACAAAAACGGGTGGGCTATATAGCCTTGGGGGGTGGGGCTGGCCAACTTCGTCCGCCGGACTCGGAATGGCGCGAGACTTTGCGAGGCACCTCCGTGTGCCAAAAATAGGCCGCGGGCACAGCCGCGCCCAAAAATACCCGCCCAAAGGCCGGGGCGCCAAGTTCGTCCAGCGGAAAAAGGCCACAAAAACGGGTGGGCTATAGCCTTGGGCGGTGGGGCTGGCCAACTTCGTCCGCCGGACTCGGAATGGCGCGAGACTTTCCGAGGCGCGTCCGTGTGCCAAAAATAGGCCGCGGTCACAGCCGCGCCTAAAAATACCCGCCCGAAGACCGGGGCGCCAAGTTCATCCAGCGGAAAAAGGCCACAAAAACGGGTGGGCTATAGCCTTGGGGGGTGGGGCTGGCCAACTTCGTCCCCCGGACTCGGAATGGTACGAGACTTTGCGAGGCATCTCCGTGTGCGAAAAATAGGCCGCGGGCACAGCCGCGCCCAAAAATACCCGCCCGAAGGCAAGGACGCCAAGTTCGTCCAGCGGAAAAAGGCCACAAAAACGGGTGGGCTATATAGCCTTGGGGGGTGGGGCTGGCCAACTTCGTCCGCTGGACTCGGAATGGCGCGAGACTTTGCGAGGCACCTCCGTGTGCCAAAAATAGGCCGCGGGCACAGCCGCGCCCAAAAATACCCGCCCGAAGGCCGGGGCGCCAAGTTCGCCCAGCGGAAAAAGGCCACAAAAACGGGTGGGCTATAGCCTTGGGGGGTGGGGCTGGCCAACTTCGTCCGCCGGACTCGGAATGGTACGAGACTTTGCGAGGCGCCTCCGTGTGACAAACATAGGCCGCGGGCACAGCCGCACCCAAAAATACCCGCCCGAAGGCAAGAACGCCAAGTTCGTCCAGCGGAAAAATGCCACAAAAACGGGTGGGCTATATAGCCTTGGGGGGTGGGGCTGGCCAACATCGTCCGCCGGACTCGGAATGGCGCGAGACTTTGCGAGGCACCTCCATGTGCCAAAAATAGGCCGCGGGCACAGCCGCGCCCAAAAATACCCGCGCAAAGGCCGGGGCGCCAAGTTCGTCCAGCGGAAAAAGGCCACAAAAACGGGTGGGCTATAGCCTTGGGGGGTGGGGCTGGCCAACTTCGTCCGCCGGACTGTGAATGGCGCGAGACTTTGCGAGGCGCCTCCGTCTGCCAAAAATAGGCCGCGGGCACAGCCGCGCCCAAAAATACCCGCCCGAAGGCCGGGGCGCCAAGTTCGTCCAGCGGAAAAAGGCCACAAAAACGGGTGGGCTATAGCCTTGGGGGGTGGGGCTGGCCAACTTCGTCCGTCGGACTCGGAATGGCGCGAGACTTTGCGAGGCGCCTCCGTGTGCCAAAAATAGGCCGCGGGCACAGCCGCGCCCAAAAATACCCGCCCGAAGGCCGGGGCGCTAAGTTCGTCCAGCGGAAAAAGGCCACAAAAACGGGTGGGCTATAGCCTTGGGGGGTGGGGCTGGCCAACTTCGTCCGCCGGACTCGGAATGGTACGAGACTTTGCGAGGCGCCTCCGTGTGCCAAAAATAGGCCGCGGGCACAGCCGCGCCCAAAAATACCCGCCCGAAGGCAAGAACGCCAAGTTCGTCCAGCGGAAAAAGGCCACAAAAACGGGTGGGCTATATAGCCTTGGGGGGTGGGGCTGGCCAACTTCGTCCGCCGGACTCGGAATGGCGCGAGACTTTGCGAGGCACCTCCGTGTGCCAAAAATAGGCCGCGGGCACAGCCGCACCCAAAAATACCCGCCCAAAGGCCGGGGCGCCAAGTTCGTCCAGCGGAAAAAGGCCACAAAAACGGGTGGGCTATAGCCTTGGGCGGTGGGGCTGGCCAACTTCGTCCGCCGGACTCGGAATGGCGCGAGACTTTCCGAGGCACGTCCGTGTGCCAAAAATAGGCCGCGGTCACAGCCGCGCCTAAAAATACCCGCCCGAAGGCCGGGGCGCCAAGTTCATCCAGCGGAAAAAGGCCACAACAACGGGTGGGCTATAGCCTTGGGGGGTGGGGCTGGCCAACTTCGTCCGCCGGACTCGGAATGGTACGAGACTTTGCGAGGTGCCTCCGTGTGCCAAAAATAGGCCGTGGGCACAGCCGCGCCCAAAAATACCCGCCCGAAGGCCGGGGCGCTAAGTTCGTCCAGCGGAAAAAGGCCACAAAAACGGCTGGGCTATAGCCTTGGGGGGTGGGGCTGGCCATCTTCGTCCGCCGGACTCGGAATGGTACGAGACTTTGCGAGGCG
This sequence comes from Citrus cavaleriei, assembly GCA_030448935.1. Lineage (NCBI taxonomy): Eukaryota > Viridiplantae > Streptophyta > Magnoliopsida > Sapindales > Rutaceae > Citrus > Citrus cavaleriei. Next base: position 120,189 of record JAUJEM010000391.1, on the reverse strand, counting down.
CCTCCGTGTGCCAAAAATAGGCCACGGGCACAGCCGCGCCCAAAAATACCCGCCCGAAGGCAAGAACGCCAAGTTCGTCCAGCGGAAAAAGGCCACAAAAACGGGTTGGCTATATAGCCTTGGGGGGTGGGGCTGGCCAACTTCGTCCGCCGGACTCGGAATGGCGCGAGACTTTGCGAGGCACCTCTGTGTGCCAAAAATAGGCCGCGGGCACAGCCGCGCCCAAAAATACCCGCCCAAAGGCCGGGGCGCCAAGTTCGTCCAGCGGAAAAAGGCCACAAAAACGGGTGGGCTATAGCCTTGGGCGGTGGGGCTGGCCAACTGCGTCCGCCGGACTCGGAATGGCGCGAGACTTTCCGAGGCGCGTCCGTGTGCCAAAAATAGGCCGCGGTCACAGCCGCGCCTAAAAATACCCGCCCGAAGGCCGGGGCGCCAAGTTCATCCAGCGGAAAAAGGCCACAAAAACGGGTGGGCTATAGCCTTGGGGGGTGGGGCTGGCCAACTTCGTCCGCCGGACTCGGAATGGTACGAGACTTTGCGAGGCATCTCCGTGTGCCAAAAATAGGCCACGGGCACAGCCGCACCCAAAAATACCCGCCCGAAGGCAAGGACGCCAAGTTCGTCCAGCGGAAAAAGGCCACAAAAACGGGTGGGCTATATAGCCTTGGGGGGTGGGGCTGGCCGACTTCGTCCGCCGGACTCGGAATGGCGTGAGACTTTGCGAGGTGCCTCCGTGTGCCAAAAATAGGCCGCGGGCACAGCCGCGCCCAAAAATACCCGCCCGAAGGCAAGAACGCCAAGTTCGTCCAGCGGAAAAAGGCCACAAAAACGGGTGGGCTATATAGCCTTGGGGGGTGGGGCTGGCCAACTTCGTCCGCCGGACTCGGAATGGCGCGAGACTTTGCGAGGCACCTCCGTGTGCCAAAAATAGGCCGCGGGCACAGCCGAGCCCAAAAATACCCACCCGAAGGCCAGGGCGCCAAGTTCGTCCAGCGGAAAAAGGCCACAAAAACGGGTGGGCTATATCCTTGGGGGGTGGGGCTGGCCAACTTCGTCCGCCGAACTCGGAATGCCGCGAGCCTTTGCGAGGCGCCTCCGTGTGCCAAAAATAGGCTGCGGGCACAGCCGCGCCCAAAAATACCCGCCCGAAGGCCGGGGCGCCAAGTTCGTCCAGCGGAAAAAGGCCACAAAAACGGGTGGGCTATAGCCTTGGGGGGTGGGGCTGGCCAACTTCGTCCGCCGGACTCGGAATGGCGCGAGACTTTGCGAGGCGACTCCGTGTGCCAAAAATAGGCCGCAGGCACAGCCGCGCCCAAAAATAACAGCCCGAAGGCCGGGGCGCCAAGTTCGTCCAGCGGAAGAAGGCCACAAACACGGGTGGGCTATAGCCTTGGGGGGTGGGGCTGGCCAACTTCGTCCGCCGGACTCGGAATAGCGCGAGACTTTGTGAGGCGCCTCCGTGTGCCAAAAATAGGCCGCGGGCACAGCCGCGCCCAAAAATACCCGCCCGAAGGCCGGGGCGCCAAGTTTGTCCAGCGGAAAAAGGCCACAAAAACGGGTGGGCTATAGCCTTGGGGGGTGGGGCTGCCCAACTTCGTCCGCCGGACTCGGAATGGTACGAAACTTTGCGAGGAGCCTCCGTGTGCCAAAAATAGGCCGCGGGCACAGCCGCGCACAAAAATACCCACCCGAAGGCCGGGGCGCCAAGTTCGTCCAGCGGAAGAAGGCCACAAAAACGGGTGGGCTATAGCCTTGGGGGGTGGGGCTGCCCAACTTCGTCCGCCGGACTCGGAATGGCGCGAGACTTTGCGAGGCACCTCCGTGTACCAAAAATAGGCTGCGGGCACGGCCGCGCCCAAAAATAGCCGCCCGAAGGCCGGGGCGCCAAGTTCGTCCAGCGGAAAAAGGCCACCAAAACGGGTGGGCTATAGCCTTGGGGGGTGGGGCTGGCCAACTTCGTCCGCCGGACTCGGAATGGCGCGAGACTTTGCGAGGCGCCTCCGTGTGCAAAAAATAGGCCGCAGGCACAGCCGCGCCCAAAAATACCCGCCCGAAGGCCGGGGCGCCAAGTTCGTCCAGCGGAAAAAGGCCACCAAAACGGGTGGGCTATAGCCTTGGGGGGTGGGGCTGGCCAACTTCGTCCGCCGGACTCGGAATGGCGCGAGACTTTGCGAGGCACCTCCGTGTGCCAAAAATAGGCCGCGGGCACAGCCGAGCCCAAAGATACCCACCCGAAGGCCAGGGCGCCAAGTTCGTCCAGCGGAAAAAGGCCACAAAAACGGGTGGGCTATAGCCTTGGGGGGTGCGGCTGGCCAACTTCGTCCGCCGGACTCGGAATGCCGCGAGCCTTTGCGAGGCGCCTCCGTGTGCCAAAAATAGGCTGCGGGCACAGCCGCGCCCAAAAATACCCGCCCGAAGGCTGGGGCGCCAAGTTCGTCCAGCGGAAAAAGGCCACAAAAACGGGTGGGCTATAGCCTTGGGGGGTGGGGCTGGCCAACTTCGTCCGCCGGACTCGGAATGGCGCGAGACTTTGCGAGGCGCCTCCGTGTGCCAAAAATAGGTCGCAGGCACAGCCGCGCCCAAAAATAACAGCCCGAAGGCCGGGGCGCCAAGTTCGTCCAGCGGAAGAAGGCCACAAACACGGGTGGGCTATAGCCTTGGGGGGTGGGGCTGGCCAACTTCGTCCGCCGGACTCGGAATAGCGCGAGACTTTGTGAGGCGCCTCCGTGTGCCAAAAATAGGCCGCGGGCGCAGCCGCGCCAAAAATACCCACCCGAAGGTCGGGGCGCCAAGTTCGTCCAGCGGAAAAAGGCCACAAAAACGGGTGGGCTATAGCCTTGGGGGGTGGGGCTGGCCAACTTCTTCCGCCGGACTCGGAATGGCGCGAGACTTTGCGAGGCGCCTCCGTGTGCCAAAAATAGGCCGCGGGCACAGCCGCGCCCAAAAAATACCCGCCCGACGGCCGGGGCGCCAAGTTCGTCCAGCGGAAAAAGGCCACAAAAACGGGTGGGCTATAGCCTTGGGGGGTGGGGCTGGCCTACTTCGTCCGCCGGACTCGTAATGGCGCGAGACTTTGCGAGGTGCCTCCGTGTGCCAAAAATAGGCCGTGGGCACAGCCGCGCCCAAAAATACCCTCCCGAAGGCCGGGGCGCCAAGTTCGTCCAGCGGAAAAAGGCCACAAAAACGGGTGGGCTATAGCCTTGGGGGGTGGGGCTGGCCAACTTCGTCAGCCGGACTCGGAATGGCGCGAGACTTTGCGAGGCGCCTCCGTGTGCCAAAAATAGGCCGCGGGCACAGCCGCGCCCAAAAATACCCTCCCAAAGGCCGGGGCGCCAAGTTCGTCCAGCGGAAAAAGGCCACAAAAACGGGTGGGCTATAGCCTTGGGGGGTGGGGCTGGCCAACTTCGTCCGCCGGACTCGGAGTGGCGCGAGACTTTGCGAGGCGCCTCCGTGTGCCAAAAATAGGCTGCGGCCACAGCCGCGCCCAAAAATACCAGCCGGAAGGCCGGGGAGCCAAGTTCGTCCAGCGGAAAAAGGCCACAAAAACGGGTGGGCTATAGCCTTGGGGGGTGGGGCCGGCCATCTTCGTCCGCCGGACTCGGAATGGCGCGAGACTTTGCGAGGCACCTCCGTGTGCCAAAAATAGGCCGCGGGCACAGCCGCGCCCAAAAATAGCCGCCCGAAGGACGGGGCGCCAAGTTCGTCCAGCGGAAAAAGGGCACAAAAACGGGTGGGATATAGCCTTGGGGGGTGGGGCTGGGCAACTTCGTCCGCCGGACTCGGAATGGCGCGAGACTTTGCGAGGCGCCTCCAAGTGCCAAAAATAGGCCGCAGACACAGCCGCGCCCAAAAATACCCGCCCGAATGCCGGGGCGCCAAGTTCGTCCAGCGGAAGAAGGCCACAAAAACGGGTGGGCTATAGCCTTGGGGGGTGGGGCTGGCCAACTTCGTCCGCCGGACTCGGAATGGCGCGAGACTTTGCGAGGTGCCTCCATGTGCCAAAAATAGGCCGCGGACACAGCCGCGCCCAAAAATACCCGCCCGAAGGCCGGGGAGCCAAGTTCGTCCAGCGGAAAAAGGCCACAAAAACGGGTGGGCTATAGCCTTGGGGGGTTGGGCCGGCCAACTTCGTCCGCTGGACTCGGAATGGCGCGAGACTTTGCGAGGCACCTCCGTGTGCCAAAAATAGGCCGCGGGCACAGCCGCGTCCAAAAATAGCCGCCCGAAGGCCGGGGCGCCAAGTTCGCCCAGCGGAAAAAGGCCACAAAAACGGGTGGGCTATAGCCTTGGGGGGTGGGGCCGGCCAACTTCGTCCGCTGGACTCGGAATGGCGCGAGACTTTGCGAGGCACCTCCGTGTGCCAAAAATAGGCCGCGGGCACAGCCGCGCCCAAAAATACCCGCCCGAATGCCGGGGCGCCAAGTTCGTCCAGCGGAAGAAGGCCACAAAAACGGGTGGGCTATAGCCTTGGGGGGTGGGGCTGGCCAACTTCGTCCGCCGGTCTCGGAATGGCGTGAGACTTTGCGAGGCGCCTCCGTGTGCCAAAAATACCAGCCCGAAGGCCGGGGTGCCAAGTTCGTCCAGCGGAAAAAGGCCACAAAAATGGGTGGGCTATAGCCTTGGGGGGTGGGGCTGGCCAACTTCGTCCGCCGGACTCGGAATGGTGCGAGACTTTGCGAGGCGCCTCCATGTGCCAAAAATAGGCCGCGGGCACAGCCGCGCCCAAAAATACCCGCCCGAAGGCCGGGGCGCCAAGTTCATCCAGCGGAAAAAGGCCACAAAAACGGGTGGGCTATAGCCTTGGTGGGTGGGGCTGGCCAACTTCGTCCGCCGAACTCGGAATGGCGCGAGACTTGGCGAGGCACCTCCGTGTGCCAAAAATAGGCCGCGGACACAGCCGCGCCCAAAAATACCCGCCCGAAGGCCGGGGCGCCAAGTTCGTCGAGCGGGAAACGGCCACAAAAATGGGTGGGCTATAGCCTTGGGGGGTGGGGCTGGCTAACCGTCCGCCCGGACTCGGAATGGCGCGAGACTTTGCGAGGCGCCTCCGTGTGCCAAAACTAGGCCGCGGTCACAGCCGCGTCCAAAAATACCCGCCCGAAGGCCGGGGCGCCAAGTTCGTCCAGCGGAAAACGGCCACAAAAACGGGTGGGCTATAGCCTTGGGGGGTGGGGCTGGCCAACTTCGTTTGCCGGACTCGGAATGGCGCGAGACATTGTGTGGCGCCTCCGTGTGCCAAAAATAGGCCGCGGGCACAGCCGCGCCCAAAAATACCCGCCCGAAGGCCGGGGCGCCAAGTTCGTCCAGCGGAAAAAGGCCACAAAAACGGGTGGGCTATAGCCTTGGGGGGTGGGGCTGGCCAACTTCGTCCGCCGGACTCGGAATGGCGCGAGACTTTGCGAGGCGCCTCCGTGTGCCAAAAATAGGCTACGGCCACAGCCGAGCCCAAAAATACCCCCCCGAAGGCCGGGGAACCAAGTTCGTCCAGCGGAAAAAGGCCACAAAAATGGGTGGGCTATAGCCTTGGGGGGTGGGGCTGGCCAACTTCGTCCGCCGGACTCGGAATGGCGCAAGACTTTGCTAGGCGCCTCCGTGTGCCAAAACTAGGCCGCGGGCACAGCCGCGTCCAAAAATACCCGCCCGAAGGCCGGGCCGCCAAGTTCGTCCAGCGCAAAACGGCCACAAAAACGGGTGGGCTATAGCCTTGGGGGGTGGGGCTGGCCAACTTCGTTTGCCGGACTCGGAATGGCGCGAGACATTGTGTGGCGCCTCCGTGTGCCAAAAATAGGCCGCGGGCACAGCCGCGCCCAAAAATACCCGCCCGAAGGCCGGGGCGCCAAGTTCGTCCAGCGGAAAAAGGCCACAAAAACGGGTGGGCTATAGCCTTGGGGGGTGGGGCTGGCCAACTTCGTCCGCCGGACTCGGAATGGCGCGAGACTTTGCGAGGCGCCTCCGTGTGCCAAAAATAGGCTACGGCCACAGCCGAGCCCAAAAATACCCCCCCGAAGGCCGGGGAACCAAGTTCGTCCAGCGGAAAAAGGCCACAAAAATGGGTGGGCTATAGCCTTGGGGGGTGGGGCTGGCCAACTTCGTCCGCCGGACTCGGAATGGCGCGAGACTTTGCTAGGCGCCTCCGTGTGCCAAAACTAGGCCGCGGGCACAGCCGCGTCCAAAAATACCCGCCCGAAGGCCGGGCCGCCAAGTTCGTCCAGCGCAAAACGGCCACAAAAACGGGTGGGCTATAGCCTTGGGGGGTGGGGCTGGCCAACTTCGTTCGCTGGACTCGGAATGGCGCGAGACATTGCGAGGCACCTCCGTGTGCCAAAAATAGGCCGCGGGCACAGCCGCGCCCAAAAATAACCGCCCGAAGGCCGGGGCGCCAAGTTCGTCCAGCGGAAAAAGGCCACAAAAACGGGTGGGCTATAGCCTTGGCGGGTGGGGCTGGCCAACTTCGTCCGCCGGACTCGGAATGGCGCGAGACTTTGCGAGGCACCTCCGTGTGCCAAAAATAGGCTACGGCCACAGCCGAGCCCAAAAATACCCCCCAGAAGGCCGGAGAGCCAAGTTCGTCCAGCGGAAAAAGGCCACAAAAACGGGTGGGCTATAGCCTTGGGGGGTGGTGCTGGCCAACTTCGTCCGCCGGACTCGGAATGGCGCGACACTTTGCGAGGCACCTCCGTGTGCCAAAAATAGGCCGCGGGCACAGCCGCGCCCAAAAATACCCGCCCGAAGGCTGGGGCGCCAAGTTCGTCCAGCGGAAAAAGGCCACAAAAACGGGTGCGCTATAGCCTTGGGGGGTCGGGCTGGCCAACTTCGTCCGCCGGACTCGGAATGGCGCGAGACTTTGCGAGGTACCTCCGTGTGCCAAAAATAGGCCGCGGGCACAGCCGCGTCCAAAAATACCCACCCGAAGGCCGGGGCGCCAAGCTCGTCCAGCGGAAAAAGGCCACAAAACTGGTGGGCTATAGCCCTGGGGGGTGGGGCTGGCCAACTTCGTCCGCCGGACTCGGAATGGCGCGAGACTTTGCGAGGCGCCTCCGTGTGCCAAAAATAGGCCGCGGGCACAGCCGCGCCCAAAAATACCGGCCCGAAGGCCGGGGCGCCAAGTTCGTCGAGCGGTAAAAGGCCAGAAAAACGGGTGGGCTATAGCCTTGGGGGGGGGGGGCTGGCCAACTTCGTCCGCCGGACTCGGAATGGCGTGAGACTTTGCGAGGTACCTCCGTGTGCCAAAAATAGGCCGCGGACACAGCCGCGACCAAAAATACCGGCCCGAAGGCCGGGGCGCCAAGTTCGTCCAGCGGAAAAAGGCCACAAAAACGGGTGGGCTATAGCCTTGGGGGGTGGGGCTGGCCAACTTCGTCCGCCGGACTCGGAATGGCGCGAGACTTTGCGAGGCGCCTCCATGTGCAAAAAATAGGCCGCGGGCACAGCCGTGCCCAAAAATACCCGCCCGAAGGCCGGGGCACCAAGTTCGTCCAGCGGAAAAAGGCCACAAAAACGGGTGGGCTATGGCCTTGGGGGGTGGGGCTGGCCAACTTCGTCCGCCGGACTCGGAATGGCGCGAGACTTTGCGAGGTGCCTCCGTGTGCCAAAAATAGGCCGCGGACACAGCCGCGACCAAAAATACCCGCCCGAAGGCCGGGGCGCCAAGTTCGTCCAGCGGAAAAAGGCCACAAAAACGGGCGGACTATAGCCTTGGGGGGTGGGGCTGGCCAACTTCGTCCGCCGGACTCGGAATGGCGCGAGACTTTGCGAGGCACCTCCTTGTGCCAAAAATAGGCCGCGGCCGCAGCCGCGCCCAAAAATACCCGCCCGAAGGCCGGGGCGCCAAGTTCGTACAGCGGAAAAAGGACACAAAAACGGGTGGGCTATAGCCTTGGGGGGTGGGGCTGGACAACTTCGTCCGCCGGACTCGGAATGGCGCGAGACTTTGCGAGGCACCTCCGTGTGCCAAAAATAGGCCGCGGGCACAGCCGCGCCCAAAAATACGCTCCCGAAGGCCGGGGCGCCAAGTTCGTCCAGCGGAAAAAGGCCACAAAAACGGGTGGGCTATTGCCTTGGGGGGCGGGGCTGGCAAACTTTGTCTGACGGACTCGGAATGGCGCGAGACTTTGCGAGGCGCCCCCGTTTGCCAAAAATAGGCCGAGGGCACGGCCGCGCCCAAAAATACCCGCCCGAAGGCCGGGGCGCCAAGTTCGTCCAGCGGAAAAAGGCCACAAAAACGGGTGGGCTATAGCCTTGGTGGGTGGGGCTGGCCAACTTCGTCCGCCGAACTCGGAATGGCGCGAGACTTGGCGAGGCGCCTCCGTGTGCCAAAAATAGGCCGCGGACACAGCCGCGCCCAAAAATACCCGCCCGAAGGCCGGGGCGCCAAGTTCGTCCAGCGGAAAAAGGCCACAAAAACGGGTGGGCTATAGCCTTGGGGGGTGGGGCTGGCCAACTTCGTCCGCCGGACTCGGAATGGTGCGAGACTTTGCGAGGCGCCTCCGTGTGCAAAAAATAGGCCGCGGGCACAGCCGTGCCCAAAAATACCCGTACGAAGGCCGGGGCACCAAGTTCGTCCAGCGGAAAAAGGCCACAAAAACGGGTGGGCTATAGCCTTGGGGGGTGGGGCTGGCCAACTTCGTCCGCCGGACTCGGAATGGCGCGAGACTTTGCGAGGTGCCTCCGTGTGCCAAAAATAGGCCGCGGACACAGCCGCGACCAAAAATACCCGCCCGAAGGCCGGGGCGCCAAGTTCGTCCAGCGGAAAAAGGCCACAAAAACGGGTGGACTATAGCCTTGGGGGGTGGGGCTGGCCAACTTCGTCCGCCGGACTTGGAATGGCGCGAGACTTTGCGAGGCACCTCCGTGTGCCAAAAATAGGCCGTGGGCGCAGCCGCGCCCAAAAATACCCGCCCGAAGGCCGGGGCGCCAAGTTCGTACAGCGGAAAAAGGCCACAGAAACGGGTGGGCTATAGCCTTGGGGGGTGGGGCTCGACAACTTCGTCCGCCGGACTCGGAATGGCGCGAGACTTTGCGAGGCACCTCCGTGTGCCAAAAATAGGCCGCGGGCACAGCCGCGCCCAAAAATACCCTCCCGAAGGCCGGGGCGCCAAGTTCGTCCAGCGGAAAAAGCCCACAAAAACGGGTGGGCTATTGCCTTGGGGGGCGGGGCTGGCAAACTTCGTCTGACGGACTCGGAATGGCGCGAGACTTTGCGAGGCGCCCCCGTGTGCCAAAAATAGGCCGAGGGCACGGCCGCGCCCAAAAATACCCGCCCGAAGGCCGGGGCGCCAAGTTCGTCCAGCGGAAAAAGGCCACAAAAACGGGTGGGCTATAGCCTTGGTGGGTGGGGCTGGCCAACTTCGTCCGCCGAACTCGGAATGGCGCGAGACTTGGCGAGGCGCCTCCGTGTGCCAAAAATAGGCCGCGGACACAGCCGCGCCCAAAAATACCCGCCCGAAGGCCGGGGCGCCAAGTTCGTCCAGCGGGAAACGGCCACAAAAATGGGTGGGCTATAGCCTTGGGGGGTGGGGCTGGCCAACTTCGTCCGCCGGACTCGGAATGGCGCGAGACTTTGCGAGGCGCCTCCATGTGCTAAAACTAGGCCGCGGTCACAGCCGCGTCCAAAAATACCCGCCCGAAGGCCGGGCCGCCAAGTTCGTCCAGCGGAAAACGGCCACAAAAATGGGTGGGCTATAGCCTTGGGGGGTGGGGCTGGCCAACTTCGTTCGCCGGACTCGGAATGGCGCGAGACATTGCGAGGCGCCTCCGTGTGCCAAAAATAGGCCGCGGGTACAGCCGCGCCCAAAAATACCCGCCCGAAGGCCGGGGCGCCAAGTTCGTCCTGTGGAAAAAGGCCACAAAAACGGGTGGGCTATAGCCTTGGGGGGTGGGACTGGCCAACTTCGTCCGCCGGACTCGGAATGGCGCGAGACTTGGCGAGGCGCCTCCGTGAGCCAAAAATAGGCCGCGGACACAGCCGCGCCCAAAAATACCCGCCCGAAGGCCGGGGCGCCAAGTTCGTCCAGCGGGAAACGGCCACAAAAATGGGTGGGCTATAGCCTTGGGGGGTGGGGCTGGCCAACTTCGTCCGCCGGACTCGGAATGGCGCGAGACTTTGCGAGGCGCCTCCATGTGCCAAAACTAGGCCGCGGGCACAGCCGCGTCCAAAAATACCCGCCCGAAGGCCGGGCCGCCAAGTTCGTCCAGCGGAAAACGGCCACAAAAATGGGTGGGCTATAGCCTTGGGGGGTGGGGCTGGCCAACTTCGTTCGCCGGACTCGGAATGGCGCGAGACTTTGCGAGGCGCCTCCATGTGCCAAAAATAGGCCCCGGGCACAGCCGCGTCCAAAATTCCCGCCCGAAGGCCGGGCCGCCAAGTTCGTCCAGCGGAAAACGGCCACAAAAACGGGTGGGCTATAGCCTTGGGGGGTGGGACTGGCCAACTTCGTCCGCCGGACTCGGAATGGCGCGAGACTTGGCGAGGCGCCTCCGTGTGCCAAAAATAGGCCGCGGACACAGCCGCGCCCAAAATACCCGCCCGAAGGCCGGGCGCCAAGTTCGTCCAGCGGAAAAAGGCCGCAAAAAACGGGTGGGCTATAGCCTTGGGGGGTGGGGCTGGCCAACTTCGTCCGCCGGACTCGGAATGGCGCGAGACTTTGCGAGGCGCCTCCGTGTGCAAAAAATAGGCCGCGGGCACAGCCGTGCCCAAAAATACCCGCCCGAAGGCCAGGGCACCAAGTTCGTCCAGCGGAAAAAGGCCACAAAAACGGGTGGGCTATAGCCTTGGGGGGTGGGGCTGGCCAACTTCGTCCGCCGGACTCGGAATGGCGCGAGACTTTGCGAGGTGCCTCCGTGTGCCAAAAATAGGCCGCGGACACAGCCGCGACCAAAAATACCCGCCCGAAGGCCGGGGCGCCAAGTTCGTCCAGCGGAAAAAGGCCACAAAAACGGGTGGACTATAGCCTTGGGGGGTGGGGCTGGCCAACTTCGTCCGCCAGAATTGGAATGGCGCGAGACATTGCGAGGCACCTCCGTGTGCCAAAAATAGGCCGCGGGTACAGCCGCGCCCAAAAATACCCGCCCGAAGGCCGGGGCGCCAAGTTCGTCCTGTGGAAAAAGGCCACAAAAACGGGTGGGCTATAGCCTTGGGGGGTGGGACTGGCCAACTTCGTCCGCCGGACTCGGAATGGCGCGAGACTTGGCGAGGCGCCTCCGTGAGCCAAAAATAGGCCGCGGACACAGCCGCGCCCAAAAATACCCGCCCGAAGGCCGGGGCGCCAAGTTCGTCCAGCGGGAAACGGCCACAAAAATGGGTGGGCTATAGCCTTGGGGGGTGGGGCTGGCCAACTTCGTCCGCCGGACTCGGAATGGCGCGAGACTTTGCGAGGCGCCTCCATGTGCCAAAACTAGGCCGCGGGCACAGCCGCGTCCAAAAATACCCGCCCGAAGGCCGGGCCGCCAAGTTCGTCCAGCGGAAAACGGCCACAAAAATGGGTGGGCTATAGCCTTGGGGGGTGGGGCTGGCCAACTTCGTTCGCCGGACTCGGAATGGCGCGAGACTTTGCGAGGCGCCTCCATGTGCCAAAAATAGGCCCCGGGCACAGCCGCGTCCAAAAATACCCGCCCGAAGGCCGGGCCGCCAAGTTCGTCCAGCGGAAAACGGCCACAAAAACGGGTGGGCTATAGCCTTGGGGGGTGGGACTGGCCAACTTCGTCCGCCGGACTCGGAATGGCGCGAGACTTGGCGAGGCGCCTCCGTGTGCCAAAAATAGGCCGCGGACACAGCCGCGCCCAAAAATACCCGCCCGACGGCCGGGGCGCCAAGTTCGTCCAGCGGAAAAAGGCCGCAAAAACGGGTGGGCTATAGCCTTGGGGGGTGGGGCTGGCCAACTTCGTCCGCCGGACTCGGAATGGCGCGAGACTTTGCGAGGTGCCTCCGTGTGCCAAAAATAGGCCGCGGACACAGCCGCGACCAAAAATACCCGCCCGAAGGCCGGGGCGCCAAGTTCGTCCAGCGGAAAAAGGCCACAAAAACGGGTGGACTATAGCCTTGGGGGGTGGGGCTGGCCAACTTCGTCCGCCAGAATTGGAATGGCGCGAGACTTTGCGAGGCACCTCCGTGTGCCAAAAATTGGCCGCGGGCGCAGCCGCGCCCAAAAATCCCCGCCCCCCGGGCGGGCCGCCAAGTTCGTCCAGCGGAAAAAGGCCACAAAAACGGGTGGGCTATAGCCTTGGGGGGTGGGGCTGGACAACTTCGTCCGCCGGACTCGGAATGGCGCGAGACTTTGCGAGGCACCTCCGTGTGCCAAAAATTGGCCGCGGGCACAGCCGCGCCCAAAAATACCCTCCCGAAGGCCGGGGCGCCAAGTTCGTCCAGCGGAAAAAGCCCACAAAAACGGGTGGGCTATTGCCTTGGGGGGCGGGGCTGGCAAACTTCGTCTGACGGACTCGGAATGGCGCGAGACTTTGCGAGGCGCCCCCGTGTGCCAAAAATAGGCCGAGGGCACGGCCGCGTCCAAAAATACCCGCCCGAAGGCCGGGCCGCCAAGTTCGTCCAGCGGAAAACGGCCACAAAAATGGGTGGGCTATAGCCTTGGGGGGTGGGGCTGGCCAACTTCGTTCGCCGGACTCGGAATGGCGCGAGACATTGCGAGGCGCCTCCGTGTGCCAAAAATAGGCCGCGGGTACAGCCGCGCCCAAAAATACCAGCCCGAAGGCCGGGGCGCCAAGTTCGTCCTGTGGAAAAAGGCCACAAAAACGGGTGGGCTATAGCCTTGGGGGGTGGGACTGGCCGACTTCGTCCGCCGGACTCGGAATGGCGCGAGACTTGGCGAGGCGCCTCCGTGAGCCAAAAATAGGCCGCGGACACAGCCGCGCCCAAAAATACCCGCCCGAAGGCCGGGGCGCCAAGTTCGTCCAGCGGGAAACGGCCACAAAAATGGGTGGGCTATAGCCTTGGGGGGTGGGGCTGGCCAACTTCGTCCGCCGGACTCGGAATGGCGCGAGACTTTGCGAGGCGCCTCCATGTGCCAAAACTAGGCCGCGGGCACAGCCGCGTCCAAAAATACCCGCCCGAAGGCCGGGCCGCCAAGTTCGTCCAGCGGAAAACGGCCACAAAAATGGGTGGGCTATAGCCTTGGGGGGTGGGGCTGGCCAACTTCGTTCGCCGGACTCGGAATGGCGCGAGACTTTGCGAGGCGCCTCCATGTGCCAAAAATAGGCCCCGGGCACAGCCGCGTCCAAAAATACCCGCCCGAAGGCCGGGCCGCCAAGTTCGTCCAGCGGAAAACGGCCACAAAAACGGGTGGGCTATAGCCTTGGGGGGTGGGACTGGCCAACTTCGTCCGCCGGACTCGGAATGGCGCGAGACTTGGCGAGGCGCCTCCGTGTGCCAAAAATAGGCCGCGGACACAGCCGCGCCCAAAAATACCCGCCCGAAGGCCGGGCCGCCAAGTTCGTCCAGCGGAAAAAGGCCGCAAAAACGGGTGGGCTATAGCCTTGGGGGGTGGGGCTGGCCAACTTCGTCCGCCGGACTCGGAATGGCGCGAGACTTTGCGAGGCGCCTCCGTGTGCAAAAAATAGGCCGCGGGCACAGCCGTGCCCAAAAATACCCGCCCGAAGGCCGGGGCACCAAGTTCGTCCAGCGGAAAAAGGCCACAAAAACGGGTGGGCTATAGCCTTGGGGGGTGGGGCTGGCCAACTTCGTCCGCCGGACTCGGAATGGCGCGAGACTTTGCGAGGTGCCTCCGTGTGCCAAAAATAGGCCGCGGACACAGCCGCGACCAAAAATACCCGCCCGAAGGCCGGGGCGCCAAGTTCGTCCAGCGGAAAAAGGCCACAAAAACGGGTGGACTATAGCCTTGGGGGGTGGGGCTGGCCAACTTCGTCCGCCAGAATTGGAATGGCGCGAGACTTTGCGAGGCACCTCCGTGTGCCAAAAATAGGCCGTGGGCGCAGCCGCGCCCAAAAATACCCGCCCGAAGGCCGGGGCGCCAAGTTCGTACAGCGGAAAAAGGCCACAAAAACGGGTGGGCTATAGCCTTGGGGGGTGGGGCTGGACAACTTCGTCCGCCGGACTCGGAATGGCGCGAGACTTTGCGAGGCACCTCCGTGTGCCAAAAATTGGCCATGGGCACAGCCGCGCAAAAATACCCTCCCGAAGGCCGGGCGCCAAGTTCGTCAGAGGAAAAAAGCCCACAAAACGGGTGGGCTATTGCCTTGGGGGCGGGGCTGGCAAACTTCGTATGACGGACTCGGAATGGCGCGAGACTTTGCGAGGCGCCCCGTGTGCCAAAAATAGGCCGAGGGCACGGCACAGCAAAAATACCCGCCCGAAGGCCGGGCGCCAAGTTCGTCCAGCGGAAAAAGGCCACAAAAACGGGTGGGCTATAGCCTTGGTGGGTGGGGCTGGCCAACCGTCCGCCCGAACTCGGAATGGCGCGAGACTTGGCGGCGCCTCCGTGTGCCAAAAATAGGCATGGACACAGCCGCGCCCAAAAATATACCCGCCCGAAGGCCGGGCGCCAAGTTCGTCCAGCGGTAAATGGCCACAAAAACGGGTGGGCTTTAGCATTGGGGGTGGGGCTGGCCAACTTCGTCCGCCGGACTCGGAATGGCGCGAGACTTTGCGAGGCGCCTCCATGTGCTAAAACTAGGCCGCGGTCACAGCCGCGTCCAAAAATACCCGCCCGAAGGCCGGGCCGCCAAGTTCGTCCAGCGGAAAACGGCCACAAAAATGGGTGGGCTATAGCCTTGGGGGGTGGGGCTGGCCAACTTCGTTCGCCGGACTCGGAATGGCGCGAGACATTGCGAGGCGCCTCCGTGTGCCAAAAATAGGCCGCGGGTACAGCCGCGCCCAAAAATACCCGCCCGAAGGCCGGGGCGCCAAGTTCGTCCAGTGGAAAAAGGCCACAAAAACGGGTGGGCTATAGCCTTGGGGGTTGGGACTGGCCAACTTCGTCCGCCGGACTCAGAATGGCGCGAGACTTGGCGAGGCGCCTCCGTGTGCCAAAAATAGGCCGCGGACACAGCCGCGCCCAAAAATACCCGCCCGAAGGCCGGGGCGCCAAGTTCGTCCAGCGGGAAACGGCCACAAAAATGGGTGGGCTATAGCCTTGGGGGGTGGGGCTGGCCAACTTCGTCCGCCGAACTCGGAATGGCGCGAGACTTTGCGAGGCGCCTCCATGTGCCAAAACTAGGCCGCGGGCACAGCCGCGTCCAAAAATACCCGCCCGAAGGCCGGGCCGCCAAGTTCGTCCAGCGGAAAACGGCCACAAAAATGGGTGGGCTATAGCCTTGGGGGGTGGGGCTGGCCAACTTCGTTCGCCGGACTCGGAATGGCGCGAGACATTGCGAGGCGCCTCCGTGTGCCAAAAATAGGCCGCGGGTACAGCCGCGCCCAAAAATACCCGCCCGAAGGCCGGGGCGCCAAGTTTGTCCAGTGGAAAACGGCCACAAAAACGATGGGCTATAGCCTTGGGGGGTGGGACTGGCCAACTTCGTCCGCCGGACTCGGAATGGCGCGAGACTTTAAGAGGTGCCTCCGTGTGCCAAAAATAGGCCGCGGCCACAGCCGCGCCCAAAAATACCCGCCCGAAGGCCGGGGCGCCAAGTTCGTCCAGCGGAAAATGGCCACAAAAACGGGTGGGCTTAGCCTTGGGGGGTGGGGCTGGCCAACTTCGTCCGCCGGACTCGGAATGGCGCGAGACTTTGCGAGGCGCCTCCGTGTGCAAAAAATAGGCCGCGGGCACAGACGAACCCAAAAATACCCGTCCGAAGGCCGGGGTGCCATGTTCGTCCTGCGGAAAAAGGCCACAAAAACGGGTGGGCTATAGCCTTGGGGGGTGGGGCTGGCCAACTTCGTCCGCCGGACTCGGAATGGCGTGAGACTTTGCGAGGCACCTCCGTGTGCCAAAAATAGGCCGCGGGCACCGCCGCGCCCAAAAATACCCGCCCGAAGGCCGGGGCGCCATGTTCGTCCAGCGAAAAAAGGCCACCAAAACGGGTGGGCTATAGCCTTGGGGGGTGGGGCTGGCCAACTTCGTCCGCCGGACTCGGAATGGCGCGAGACTTTGCGAGGCGCCTCCGTGTGCCAAAACTAGGCCGCGGGCACAGCCGCGTCCAAAAATACCCGCCCGAAGGCCGGGCCGCCAAGTTCGTCCAGCGGAAAACGGCCACAAAAACGGGTGGGCTATAGCCTTGGGGGGTGGGGCTGGCCAACTTCGTTCGCCGGACTCGGAATGGCGCGAGACATTGCGAGGCGCCTCCGTGTGCCAAAAATAGGCTGCGAGCACAGCCGCGCCCAAAAATACCCGCCCGAAGGCCGGGGTGCCAAGTTCGTCCAGCGGAAAAAGGCCACAAAAACGGGTGGGCTATAGCCTTGGGGGGTGGGGCTGGCCAACTTCGTCCGCCGGACTCGGAATGGCGTGAGACTTTGCGAGGCGCCTCCGTGTGCCAAAAATAGGGCGCGGGCACCGCCGCGCCCAAAAATACCCGCCCGAAAGCCGGGGCGCCATGTTCGTCCAGCGAAAAAAGGCCACCAAAACGGGTGGGCTATAGCCTTGGGTGGTGGGGCTGGCCAACTTCGTCCGCCGGACATGGAATGGCGCGAGACTTTGCGAGGCGCCTCCTTGTGCCAAAAATAGGCCGCGGGCACAGCCGCGCCCAAAAATACCCGCCCGAAGGCCGGGGCGCCAAGTTTGTCCAGCGGAAAAAGGCCACAAAAACGGGTGGGCTATAGCCTTGGGGGGTGGGGCTGGCCAACTTCGTCCGCCGGACTCGGAATGGCGCGATACTTTGCGAGGCGCCTCCGTGTGCCAAAAATAGGCTGCGAGCACAGCCGCGCCCAAAAATACCCGCCCGAAGGCCGGGGTGCCAAGTTCGTCCAGCGGAAAAAGGCCACAAAAACGGGTGGGCTATAGCCTTGGGGGGTGGGGCTGGCCAACTTCGTCCGCCGGACTCGGAATGGCGCGAGACTTTGCGAGGCGCCTCCGTGTGCCAAAAATAGGCTGCGGGCACAGCCGCGCCCAAAAATACCCGCCCGAAGGCCGGGGCGCCAAGTTCGTCCAGCGGAAAAGGGCCACAAAAACGGGTGGGCTATAGCCTTGGGGGGTGGGGCTGGCCCACTTCGTCCGCCGGACTCGGAATGGCGCGAGACTTTGCGAGGCGCCTGCGTGTGCCAAAAATAGGCCGCGGGCACAGCCGCGCCCAAAAATACCCGCCCGAAGGCCGGGGCGCCAAGTTCGTCCAGCGGAAAAAGGCCACAAAAACGGGTGGGCTATAGCCTTGGGGGGTGGGGCTGGACAACTTCGTCCGCCGGACTCGGAATGGCGCGAGACTTTGTGAGGCACCTCCGTGTGCCAAACTTAGGCCGCGGGCTCAGCCGTGCCCAAAAATACCGGCCCGAAGGCCGGGGCGCCAAGTTCGTCCAGCGGAAAAAGGCCACAAAAACGGGTGGGCTATAGCCTTCGGGGGTGGGGCTGGCCAACTTCGCCCGCCGGACTCGGAATGGCGTGAGACTTTGCGAGGCGCCTCCGTGTGCCAAAAATAGGCCGCGGGCACCGCCGCGCCCAAAAATACCCGCCCGAAGGCCGGGGCGCCAAGTTCGTCCAGCGGAAAAAGGGCAGAAAAACGGGTGTGCTATAGCCTTGGGGGGTGGGGCTGGCCAACTTCGTCCGCGGGAGTCGGAATGGCCCGAGACTTTGTGAGGCGCCTCCGTGTGCCGAAAATAGGCCGTGGGCACAGCCGCGCCCAAAAATACCCGCCCGAAGGCCGGGGCGCCAGGTTCTCCAGCGGAAAAGGGCCACAAAAACGGGTGGGCTATAGCCTTGGGGGGTGGGGCTGGCCCACTTCGTCCGCCGGACTCGGAATGGCGCGAGACTTTGCGAGGCGCCTCCGTGTGCCAAAAATAGGCCGCGGGCACAGCCGCGCCCAAAAATACCCACCCGAAGGCCGGGGCGCCAAGTTCGTCCAGTGGAAAAAGGCCACAAAAACGGGTGGGCTATAGCCTTGGGGGGTGGGACTGGCCAACTTCGTCCGCCGGACTCGGAATGGCGCGAGACTTTAAGAGGTGCCTCCGTGTGCCAAAAATAGGCCGTGGGCACAGCTGCGCCCAAAATTACACGACCGAAGGCCGGGGCGCCAAGTTCGTCCAGCGGAAAAAGGCCACAAAAACGGGTGGGCTATAGCCTTGGGGGGTGGGGCTGGCCAACTTCGTCCGCCGGACTTGGAATGGGGCGAGACTTTGCGAGGTGCCTCCGTGTGCCAAAAATAGGCCGCGGGCCCAGCCGCGCCCAAAAATACCCGCCCGAAGGCCGGGGCGCCAGGTTCTCCAGCGGAAAAGGGCCACAAAAACGGGTGGGCTATAGCCTTGGGGGGTGGGGCTGGCCCACTTCGTCCGCCGGACTCGGAATGGCGCGAGACTTTGCGAGGCGCCTGCGTGTGCCAAAAATAGGCCGCGGGCACAGCCGCGCCCAAAAATACCCGCCCGAAGGCCGGGGCGCCAAGTTCGTCCAGCGGAAAAAGGCCACAAAAACGGGTGGGCTATAGCCTTCGGGGGTGGGGCTGGCCAACTTCGCCCGCCGGACTCGGAATGGCGCGAGACATTACGAGGCGCCTCCGTGTGCCAAAAATAGGCCGCGGGCACCGCCGCGCCCAAAAATA
This sequence comes from Citrus cavaleriei, assembly GCA_030448935.1. Lineage (NCBI taxonomy): Eukaryota > Viridiplantae > Streptophyta > Magnoliopsida > Sapindales > Rutaceae > Citrus > Citrus cavaleriei. The sequence continues at coordinate 101,541 of JAUJEM010000391.1, read as the reverse complement.
CCCGCCCGAAGGCCGGGGCGCCAAGTTCGTCCAGCGGAAAAAGGGCAGAAAAACGGGTGTCCTATAGCCTTGGGGGGTGGGGCTGGCCAACTTCGTCCGCGGGAGTCGGAATGGCCCGAGACTTTGTGAGGCGCCTCCGTGTGCCGAAAATAGGCCGTGGGCACAGCCGCGCCCAAAAATACCCGCCCGAAGGCCGGGGCGCCTGGTTCTCCAGCGGAAAAGGGCCACAAAAACGGGTGGGCTATAGCCTTGGGGGGTGGGGCTGGCCCACTTCGTCCGCCGGACTCGGAATGGCGCGAGACATTACGAGGCGCCTCCGTGTGCCAAAAATAGGCCGCGGGCACCGCCGCGCAAAAAATACCCCGCCCAAGGCCGGGGCGCCAAGTTCGTCCAGCGGAAAAAGGGCAGAAAAACGGGTGTGCTATAGCCTTGGGGGGTGGGGCTGGCCAACTTCGTCCGCGGGACTCGGAATGGCGCGAGACTTTACGAGGCGCCTCCGTGTGCCAAAAATAGGCCGGGAGCACAGCCGCGCCCAAAAATACCCGCCCGAAGGCCGGGGCGCCAGGTTCTCCAGCGGAAAAGGGCCACAAAAACGGGTGGGCTATAGCCTTGGGGGGTGGGGCTGGCCAACTTCGTCCGCCGGACTCGGAATGGCGCGAGCCTTTGCGAGGCGCCTCCGTGTGCCAAAAATAGGCCGCGGGCACAGCCGCGCCCAAAAATACCCGCCCGAAGGCCGGGGCGCCAAGTTCGTCCAGTGGAAAAAGGCCACAAAAACGGGTGGGCTATAGCCTTGGGGGGTGGGGCTGGACAACTTCGTCCGCCGGACTCGGAATGGCGCGAGACTTTGTGAGGCACCTCCGTGTGCCGAAAATAGGCCGTGGGCACAGCCGCGCCCAAAAATACCCGCCCGAAGGCCGGGGCGCCTGGTTCTCCAGCGGAAAAGGGCCACAAAAACGGGTGGGCTATAGCCTTGGGGGGTGGGGCTGGCCAACCGTCCGCCGGACTCGGAATGGCGCGAGCCTTTGTGAGGCGCCTCCGTGTGCAAAAATAGGCCGCGGGCACAGCCGCGCCCAAAAATACCCGCCCGAAGGCCGGGGCGCCAAGTTCGTCCCAAAGGAAAAAGGCCACAAAAACGGGTGGGCTATAGCCTTGGGGGTGGGGCTGGCCAACCGTCCGCCCGGACTCGGAATGGCGCGAGCCTTTGCGGCGCGCCCGTGTGCCAAAAATAGGCCGGGAGCACAGCCGCGGCCAAAAATACCCGCCCGAAGGCCGGGGCGCCAGGTTCTCCAGCGGAAAAGGGCCACAAAAACGGGTGGGCTATAGCCTTGGGGGGTGGGGCTGGCCAACTTCGTCCGCCGGACTCGGAATGGCGCGAGCCTTTGCGAGGCGCCTCCGTGTGCCAAAAATAGGCCGCGGGCACAGCCGCGCCCAAAAATACCCGCCCGAAGGCCGGGGCGCCAAGTTCGTCCATTGGAAAAAGGCCACAAAAACGGGTGGGCTATAGCCTTGGGGGGTTGGGCTGGCCAACTTCGTCCGCCTGACTCGGAATGGCGCGAGACTTTAAGAGGTGCCTCCGTGTGCCAAAAATAGGCCGTGGGCACAGCCGCGCCCAAAATTACACGACCGAAGGCCGGGGCGCCAAGTTCGTCCAGCGGAAAAAGGCCACAAAAACGGGTGGGCTATAGCCTTGGGGGGTGGGGCTGGCCAACTTCGTCCGCCGGACTTGGAATGGGGCGAGACTTTGCGAGGTGCCTCCGTGTGCCAAAAATAGGCCGCGGGCACAGCCGCGCCCAAAAATACCCCCGAACGCCGGGCGCCCAGGTTCTCCAGCGGAAAAGGGCCACAAAACGGGTGGGCTATAGCCTTGGGGGTGGGGCTGGCCCACTTCGTCCGCCGGACTCGGAATGGCGCGAGACTTTGCGAGGCGCCTGCGTGTGCCAAAAATAGGCCGCGGGCACAGCCGCGCCCAAAAATACCCGCCCGAAGGCCGGGGCGCCAAGTTCGTCCAGCGGAAAAAGGCCACAAAAACGGGTGGGCTATAGCCTTGGGGGGTGGGGCTGGACAACTTCGTCCGCCGGACTCGGAATGGCGCGAGACTTTGTGAGGCACCTCCGTGTGCCAAACTTAGGCCGCGGGCACAGCCGTGCCCAAAAATACCGGCCCGAAGGCCGGGGCGCCAAGTTCGTCCAGCGGAAAAAGGCCACAAAAACGGGTGGGCTATAGCCTTCGGGGGTGGGGCTGGCCAACTTCGTCCGCGGGAGTCGGAATGGCCCGAGACTTTGTGAGGCGCCTCCGTGTGCCGAAAATAGGCCGTGGGCACAGCCGCGCCCAAAAATACCCGCCCGAAGGCCGGGGCGCCTGGTTCTCCAGCGGAAAAGGGCCACAAAAACGGGTGGGCTATAGCCTTGGGGGGTGGGGCTGGCCCACTTCGTCCGCCGGACTCGGAATGGCGCGAGACATTACGAGGCGCCTCCGTGTGCCAAAAATAGGCCGCGGGCACCGCCGCGCCCAAAAATACCCGCCCGAAGGCCGGGGCGCCAAGTTCGTCCAGCGGAAAAAGGGCAGAAAAACGGGTGTGCTATAGCCTTGGGGGGTGGGGCTGGCCAACTTCGTCCGCGGGACTCGGAATGGCGCGAGACTTTACGAGGCGCCTCCGTGTGCCAAAAATAGGCCGCGGGCACCGCCGCGCCCAAAAATACCCGCCCGACGGCCGGGGCGCCAGGTTCTCCAGCGGAAAAGGGCCACAAAAACGGGTGGGCTATAGCCTTGGGGGGTGGGGCTGGCCAACTTCGTCCGCCGGACTCGGAATGGCGCGAGCCTTTGCGAGGCGCCTCCGTGTGCCAAAAATAGGCGCGCGGCACAGCCGCGCCCAAAATACCCGCCCGAAGGCCGGGCGCCAAGTTCGTCCAGTGGAAAAAGTCCACATAACGGGTGTGCTATAGCCTTGGGGGGTGGGGCTGGCCAACTTCGTCCGCGGGACTCGGAATGGCGCGAGACTTTGTGAGGCACCTCCGTGTGCCGAAAATAGGCCGTGGGCACAGCCGCGCCCAAAAATACCGCCCGAAGGCCGGGCGCCTGGTTCTCCAGCGGAAAAGGGCCACAAAACGGGTGGGCTATAGCCTTGGGGGGGGGGCTGGCCAACTTCGTCCGCCGGACTCGGAATGGCGCGAGCCTTTGCGAGCGCCTCCGTGTGCCAAAAATAGGCCCGGGCACAGCCGCGCCAAAAATAGCCGCGAAGGCCGGGCGCCAAGTTCGTCCAGCGGAAAAAGGCCACAAAACGGGTGGGCTATAGCCTTGGGGGTGGGGCTGGCCAACTTCGTCCGCCTGACTCGGAATGGCGCGAGACTTTAAGAGGTGCCTCCGTGTGCCAAAAATAGGCCGTGGGCACAGCCGCGCCCAAAATTACACGACCGAAGGCCGGGGCGCCAAGTTCGTCCAGCGGAAAAAGGCCACAAAAACGGGTGGGCTATAGCCTTGGGGGGTGGGGCTGGCCAACTTCGTCCGCCGGACTGGGAATGGCGCGAGACTTTGCGAGGTGCCTCCGTGTGCCAAAAATAGGCCGCGGGCACAGCCGCGCCCAAAAATACCCCCCCGAACGCCGGGGCGCCAGGTTCTCCAGCGGAAAAGGGCCACAAAAACGGGTGGGCTATAGCCTTGGGGGGTGGGGCTGGCCCACTTCGTCCGCCGGACTCGGAATGGCGCGAGACTTTGCGAGGCGCCTGCGTGTGCCAAAAATAGGCCGCGGGCACAGCCGCGCCCAAAAATACCCGCCCGAAGGCCGGGGCGCCAAGTTCGTCCAGCGGAAAAAGGCCACAAAAACCGGCGGGCTATAGCCTTGGGGGGTGGGGCTGGACAACTTCGTCCGCCGGACTCGGAATGGCGCGAGACTTTGTGAGGCACCTCCGTGTGCCAAACTTAGGCCGCGGGCACAGCCGTGCCCAAAAATACCGGCCCGAAGGCCGGGGCGCCAAGTTCGTCCAGCGGAAAAAGGCCACAAAAACGGGTGGGCTATAGCCTTCGGGGGTGGGGCTGGCCAACTTCGTCCGCGGGAGTCGGAATGGCCCGAGACTTTGTGAGGCGCCTCCGTGTGCCGAAAATAGGCCGTGGGCACAGCCGCGCCCAAAAATACCCGCCCGAAGGCCGGGGTGCCAGGTTCTCCAGCGGAAAAGGGCCACAAAAACGGGTGGGCTATAGCCTTGGGGGGTGGGGCTGGCCCACTTCGTCCGCCGGACTCGGAATGGCGCGAGACATTACGAGGCGCCTCCGTGTGCCAAAAATAGGCCGCGGGCACCGCCGCGCCCAAAAATACCCGCCCGAAGGCCGGGGCGCCAAGTTCGTCCAGCGGAAAAAGGGCAGAAAAACGGGTGTGCTATAGCCTTGGGGGGTGGGGCTGGCCAACTTCGTCCGCGGGAGTCGGAATGGCCCGAGACTTTGTGAGGCGCCTCCGTGTGCCGAAAATAGGCCGTGGGCACAGCCGCGCCCAAAAATACCCGCCCGAAGGCCGGGGCGCCTGGTTCTCCAGCGGAAAAGGGCCACAAAAACGGGTGGGCTATAGCCTTGGGGGGTGGGGCTGGCCCACTTCGTCCGCCGGACTCGGAATGGCGCGAGACATTACGAGGCGCCTCCGTGTGCCAAAAATAGGCCGCGGGCACCGCCGCGCCCAAAAATACCCGCCCGAAGGCCGGGGCGCCAAGTTCGTCCAGCGGAAAAAGGGCAGAAAAACGGGTGTGCTATAGCCTTGGGGGGTGGGGCTGGCCAACTTCGTCCGCGGGACTCGGAATGGCGCGAGACTTTACGAGGCGCCTCCGTGTGCCAAAAATAGGCCGGGAGCACAGCCGCGCCCAAAAATACCCGCCCGAAGGCCGGGGCGCCCGGTTCTCCAGCGGAAAAGGGCCACAAAAACGGGTGGGCTATAGCCTTGGGGGGTGGGGCTGGCCAACTTCGTCCGCCGGACTCGGAATGGCGCGAGCCTTTGCGAGGCGCCTCCGTGTGCCAAAAATAGGCCGCGGGCACAGCCGCGCCCAAAAATACCCGCCCGAAGGCCGGGGCGCCAAGTTCGTCCAGTGGAAAAAGGCCACAAAAACGGGTGGGCTATAGCCTTGGGGGGTGGGGCTGGACAACTTCGTCCGCCGGACTCGGAATGGCGCGAGACTTTGGGAGGCACCTCCGTGTGCCGAAAATAGGCCGTGGGCACAGCCGCGCCCAAAAATACCCGCCCGAAGGCCGGGGCGCCTGGTTCTCCAGCGGAAAAGGGCCACAAAAACGGGTGGGCTATAGCCTTGGGGGGTGGGGCTGGCCAACTTCGTCCGCCGGACTCGGAATGGCGCGAGCCTTTGCGAGGCGCCTCCGTGTGCCAAAAATAGGCCGCGGGCACAGCCGCGCCCAAAAATACCCGCGCGAAGGCCGGGGCGCCAAGTTCGTCCAGCGGAAAAAGGCCACAAAAACGGGTGGGCTATAGCCTTGGGGGGTGGGGCTGGCCAACTTCGTCCGCCTGACTCGGAATGGCGCGAGACTTTAAGAGGTGCCTCCGTGTGCCAAAAATAGGCCGTGGGCACAGCCGCGCCCAAAATTACACGACCGAAGGCCGGGGCGCCAAGTTCGTCCAGCGGAAAAAGGCCACAAAAACGGGTGGGCTATAGCCTTGGGGGGTGGGGCTGGCCAACTTCGTCCGCCGGACTTGGAATGGCGCGAGACTTTGCGAGGTGCCTCCGTGTGCCAAAAATAGGCCGCGGGCACAGCCGCGCCCAAAAATACCCCCCCGAACGCCGGGGCGCCAGGTTCTCCAGCGGAAAAGGGCCACAAAAACGGGTGGGCTATAGCCTTGGGGGGTGGGGCTGGCCCACTTCGTCCGCCGGACTCGGAATGGCGCGAGACTTTGCGAGGCGCCTGCGTGTGCCAAAAATAGGCCGCGGGCACAGCCGCGCCCAAAAATACCCGCCCGAAGGCCGGGGCGCCAAGTTCGTCCAGCGGAAAAAGGCCACAAAAACGGGTGGGCTATAGCCTTGGGGGGTGGGGCTGGACAACTTCGTCCGCCGGACTCGGAATGGCGCGAGACTTTGTGAGGCACCTCCGTGTGCCAAACTTAGGCCGCGGGCACAGCCGTGCCCAAAAATACCGGCCCGAAGGCCGGGGCGCCAAGTTCGTCCAGCGGAAAAAGGCCACAAAAACGGGTGGGCTATAGCCTTCGGGGGTGGGGCTGGCCAACTTAAATCCGCGGGAGTCGGAATGGCCGAGACTTTGCGAGGCGCCTGCGTGTGCCAAAAATAGGCCGCGGGCACAGCCGCGCCCAAAAATACCCGCCCGAAGGCCGGGGCGCCAGGTTCTCCAGCGGAAAAGGGCCACAAAAACGGGTGGGCTATAGCCTTGGGGGGTGGGGCTGGCCCACTTCGTCCGCCGGACTCGGAATGGCGCGAGACATTACGAGGCGCCTCCGTGTGCCAAAAATAGGCCGCGGGCACCGCGCGCCAAAAATACCCGCCCGAAGGCCGGGCGCCAAGTTCGTCCAGCGGAAAAAGGGCAGAGAAAAAGCGGGTGGGCTATCGCCTTGGGGGGTGGGGCTGGCCAACTTCGGCCGCGGGAGTCGGAATGGCGCGAGACTTTGCGAGGCGCCTCCGTGTGCCGAAAATAGGCCGTGGGCACAGCCGCGCCCAAAAATACCCGCCCGAAGGCCGGGCGCCTGGTTCTCCAGGCGGAAAAGGGCCACAAAAACGGGTGGGCTATAGCCTTGGGGGGTGGGGCTGGCCCACTTCGTCCGCCGGACTCGGAATGGCGCGAGACATTACGAGGCGCCTCCGTGTGCCAAAAATAGGCCGCGGGCACCGCCGCGCCCAAAAATACCCGCCCGAAGGCGGGGGCGCCAAGTTCGTCCCGCGTAAAAGGGCCAAAAAAACGGGTGGGCTATAGCCTGGGGGGGTGGGGCTGGCCAACTTCGTCCGCGGGACTCGGAATGGCGCGAGACTTTACGAGGCGCCTCCGTGTGCCAAAAATAGGCCGGGAGCACAGCCGCGTCCAAAAATACCCGCCCGAAGGCCGGGGCGCCAGGTTCTCCAGCGGAAAAGGGCCACAAAAACGGGTGGGCTATAGCCTTGGGGGGTGGGGCTGGCCAACTTCGTCCGCCGGACTCGGAATGGCGCGAGCCTTTGCGAGGCGCCTCCGTGTGCCAAAAATAGGCCGCGGGCACAGCCGCGCCCAAAAATACCCGCCCGAAGGCCGGGGCGCCAAGTTCGTCCAGTGGAAAAAGGCCACAAAAACGGGTGGGCTATAGCCTTGGGGGGTTGGGCTGGCCAACTTCGTCCGCCGGACTTGGAATGGCGCGAGACTTTGCGAGGGGCCTCCGTGTGCCAAAAATAGGCCGCGGGCACAGCCGTGCCCAAAAATACCGGCCCGAAGGCCGGGGCGCCAAGTTCGTCCAGCGGAAAAAGGGCAGAAAAACGGGTGTGCTATAGCCTTGGGGGGTGGGGCTGGCCAACTTCGTCCGCGGGACTCGGAATGGCGCGAGACTTTACGAGGCGCCTCCGTGTGCCAAAAATAGGCCGGGAGCACAGCCGCGCCCAAAAATACCCGCCCGAAGGCCGGGGCGCCAGGTTCTCCAGCGGAAAAGGGCCACAAAAACGGGTGGGCTATAGCCTTGGGGGGTGGGGCTGGCCAACTTCGTCCGCCGGACTTGGAATGGCGCGAGACTTTGCGAGGGGCCTCCGTGTGCCAAAAATAAGCCGCGGGCACAGCCGCACCCAAAAATACCCGCCCGAAGGCCGGGGCGCCAAGTTCGTCCAGCGGAAAAAGGCCACAAAAACGGGTGGGCTATAGCCTTGGGGGGTGGGGCTGGCCAACTTCGACCGCCGGACTCGGAATGGCGCGAGACTTTGCGAGGCGCCTCCATGTGCCAAAAATAGGCCGCGGGCACAGCCGCGCCCAAAAATACCCGCCCGAAGGCCGGGGCGCCAAGTTCGTCCAGCGGAAAAAGGCCACAAAAACGGGTGAGCTATAGCCTTGGGGGGTGGGGCTGGCCAACTTCGTCAGCCGGACTCGGAATGGCACGAAACTTTGCGAGGCACCTCCGTGTTCCAAAAATAGGCCGCGGGCACAGCCGCGCCCAAAAATACCGGCCCAAAGGCCGGGGCGCCAAGTTCGTGCAGCGGAAAAAGGCCACAAAAATGGGTGGGCTATAGCCTTGGGGGGTGGGGCTGGCCAACTTCGTCCGCCGGACTCGGAATGGCGTGAGACTTTGTGAGGCACCTCCGTGTGCCAAACTTAGGCCGTGGGCACAGCCGCGCCCAAAAATACCGGCCCGAAGGCCGGGGCGCCAAGTTCGTCCAGCGGAAAAAGGCCACAAAAACGGGTGGGCTATAGCCTTGGGGGGTGGGGCTGGCCAACTTCGTCCGCCGGACTCGGAATGGCGTGAGACTTTGCGAGGCGCCTCCATGTGCCAAAAATAGGCCGCGGGCACAGCCGCGCCCAAAAGTACCCGCCCGAAGGCCGGGGCGCCAAGTTCGTCCAGCGGAAAAAGGCCACAAAAACGGGTGGGCTATAGCCTTGGGGGGTGGGGCTGGCCAACTTCGTCAGCCGGACTCGGAATGGCACGAAACTTTGCGAGGTGCCTCCGTGTTCCAAAAATAGGCCGCGGGCACAGCCGCGCGCAAAAATACCCGCCCAAAGGCCGGGGCGCCAAGTTCGTCCAGCGGAAAAAGGCCACAAAAACAGGTGGGCTATAGCCTTGGGGGGTGGGGCTGGCCAACTTCGTCCGCCGGACTCGGAATGGCGCGAGACTTTGCGAGGCACCTCTGTGTGCCAAAAATAGGCCGCGGGCACAGCCGCGCCCAAAAATACCGGCCCGAAGGCCGGGGTGCCAAGTTCGTCCAGCGGAAAAAGGCCACAAAAACGGGTGGGCTATAGCCTTGGGGGGTGGGGCTGGACAACTTCGTCCGCCGGACTCGGAATGGCGCGAGACTTTGTGAGGCACCTCCGTGTGCCAAACTTATGCCGCGGGCACAGCCGTGCCCAAAAATACCGGCCCGAAGGCCGGGGCGCCAAGTTCGTCCAGCGGAAAAAGGCAACAAAAACGGGTGGGCTATAGCCTTCGGGGGTGGGGCTGGCCAACTTAGTCCGCCGGACTCGGAATGGCGCAAGACTTTGCGAGGCGCCTCCGTGTGCCAAAAATAGGCCACGGGCACAGCCGCACCCAAAAATACCCGCCCGAAGGCTGGGGCGCCAAGTACGTCCAGCGGAAAAAGGCCACAAAAACGGGTGGGCTATAGCCTTGGCGGGTGGGGCTGGCCAACTTTATCCCCAGGACTCGGAATGGCGCGAGACTTTGCGAGGAGCCTCCGTGTGCCAAAAATTGGCCGTAGGCACCGCCGCGCCCAAAAATACCCGCACGAAGGCCGGGGCGCCAAGTTCGTCCAGCGGAAAAAGGCCACAAAAACGGGTGGGCTATAGCCTTGGGGGGTGGGGCTGGCCAACTTCGTCCGCCGGACTCGGAATGGTGCGAGACTTTGCGAGGCGTCTCCGTGTGCCAAAAATAGGCCGCGGGCACAGCCGCGCCCAAAAATACCCGCCCGAAGGCCGCGGCGCCTAGTTCGTCCAGCGTAAAAGGCCACAAAAACGGGTGGGCTATAGCATAGGGGGGTGGGCCTGGCCAACAATTTCCTCCGGACTCGGAATGGCGCGAGACTTTGCGAGGCGCCTCCGTGTGCCAAAAATAGGCCGCGGGCACAGCCGCACCCAAAAATACCAGCCCGAAGGCCGGGGCGCCAAGTTCGTCCAGCGGAAAAAGGCCACAAAAACGGGTGGGCTATAGCATTGGGGGGTGGGGCTGGCCAACTTCGTCCGCCGGACTCGGAATGGCGTGAGACTTTGCGAGGTGCTTCCGTGTGCCAAAAATAGGCCGCAGGCACAGGCGCGCCCAAAAATACCCGCCCGAAGGCCGGGGCGCCAAGTTCGTCCAGCGGAAAAAGGCCACAAAAACGGGTGGGCTATAGCCTTGGGGGGTGCGGCTGGCCAACTTCGTCCGCCGGACTCGGAATGGCGCGAGACTTTACGAGGCCCCTCCGTGTGGCAAAAATAGGCCGCGGTCACAGCCGCACCCAAAAATACCCGCCCGAAGGCCGGGGCGCCAAGTTCGTCCAGCGGAAAAAGGCCACAAAAACGGGTGGGCTATGGCCTTGGGGGGTGGGGCTGGCCAACTTCGTCCGCCGGACTAGGAATGGCGTGAGACTTTGTGAGGAGCCTCCGTGTGCCAAAAATTGGCCGTGGGCACAGCCGCGCCCAAAAATACCCACACGAAGGCCGGGGCGCCAAGTTCGTCCAGCGGAAAAAGGCCACAAAAACGGGTGGGCTATAGCCTTGGGGGGTGGGGCTGGCCAACTTCGTCCGCCGGACTCGGAATGGCGCGAGACTTTGCGAGGCGCCTCCATGTGCCAAAAATAGGCCGCGGGCACAGCCGCGCCCAAAAATACCCGCCCGAAGGCCGGGGCGCCAAGTTCGTCCAGCGGAAAAAGGCCACAAAAACGGGTGGGCTATAGCCTTGGGGGGTGGGGCTGGCCAAATTCGTCAGCCGGACTCGGAATGGCACGAAACTTTGCGAGGCACCTCCGTGTTCCAAAAATAGGCCGCGGGCACAGCCGCGCCCAAAAATACCGGCCCAAAGGCCGGGGCGCCAAGTTCGTCCAGCGGAAAAAGGCCACAAAAATGGGTGGGCTATAGCCTTGGGGGGTGGGGCTGGCCAACTTCGTCCGCCGGACTCGGAATGGCGCGAGACTTTGTGAGGCTCCTCCGTGTGCCAAACTTAGGCCGTGGGCACAGCCGCGTCCAAAAATACCCGCCCGAAGGCCGGGGCGCCAAGTTCGTCCAGCGGAAAAAGGCCACAAAAACGGGTGGGCTATCGCCTTGGGGGGTGGGGCTGGCCAACTTCGTCCGCCGGACTCGGAATGGCGCGAGACTTTGCGAGGCTCCTCCGTGTGCCAAAAATAGGCCGCGGGCACAGCCGCGCCCAAAAATACCGGCCCGAAGGCCGGGGTGCCAAGTTCGTCCAGCGGAAAAAGGCCACAAAAACGGGTGGGCTATAGCCTTGGGGGGTGGGGCTGGCCAACTTCGTCCGCCGGACTCGGAATGGCGCGAGACTTTGTGAGGCACCTCCGTGTGCTAAACTTAGTCCGCGGGCACAGCCGCGCCCAAAAATACCGGCCCGAAGGCCGGGGCGCCAAGTTCGTCCAGCGGAAAAAGGCCACAAAAACGGGTGGGCTATAACCTTGGGGGGTGGGGCTGGCCAACTTCGTCCGCCGGACTCGGAATGGCGCGAGACTTTGCCAGGCGCCTGCGTGTGCCAAAAATAGGCCGCGGGCACAGCCGCGTCCAAAAATACCCGCCCGAAGGCCGGGGCGCCAAGTTCGTCCAGCGGAAAAAGGCCACAAAAACGGGTGGGCTATAGCCTTGGGGGGTGGGGCTGGACAACTTCGTCCGCCGGACTCGGAATGGCGCGAGACTTTGTGAGGCACCTCCGTGTGCCAAACTTATGCCGCGGGCACAGCCGTGCCCAAAAATACCGGCCCGAAGGCCGGGGCGCCAAGTTCGTCCAGGAGAAAAAGGCAACAAAAACGGGTGGGCTATAGCCTTCGGGGGTGGGGCTGGCCAACTTCGTCCGCCGGACTCGGAATGGCGCAAGACTTTGCGAGGCGCCTCCGTGTGCCAAAAATAGGCCACGGGCACAGCCGCACCCAAAAATACCCGCCCGAAGGCTGGGGCGCCAAGTACGTCCAGCGGAAAAAGGCCACAAAAACGGGTGGGCTATAGCCTTGGCGGGTGGGGCTGGCCAACTTCGTCCCCCGGACTCGGAATGGCGCGAGACTTTGCGAGGAGCCTCCGTGTGCCAAAAATTGGCCGTAGGCACCGCCGCGCCCAAAAATACCCGCACGAAGGCCGGGGCGCCAAGTTCGTCCAGCGGAAAAAGGCCACAAAAACGGGTGGGCTATAGCCTTGGGGGGTGGGGCTGGCCAACTTCGTCCGCCGGACTCGGAATGGCGCGAGACTTTGTGCGGCGCCTCCGTGTGCCAAAAATATGCCGCGGACACAGCCGCGCCGAAAAATACCCTCCCGAAGGCCGGGGCGCCAATTTCGTCCAGCGGAAAAAGGCCACAAAAACGGGTGGGCTATAGCCTTGGCGGGTGGGGCTGGCCAACTTCGTCCGCCGGACTCGGAATGGCGCGAGACTTTGCGAGGCGCCCGTGTGTGCCAAAAATAGGCCGCGGGCACAGCCGCGCCCTATAATACCCGCCCGCATTCCGGTCGGCCAAGTTCTCCCAGCGTAAAAAGGCCACAAAAACGGGTGGGCTATAGCCTTGGGGGGTGGGGCTGGCCAACTTCGTCCGCCGGACTCGGAATGGCGTGAGACTTTGCGAGGTGCTTCCGTGTGCCAAAAATAGGCCGCAGGCACAGGCGCGCCCAAAAATACCCGCCCGAAGGCCGGGGCGCCAAGTTCGTCCAGCGGAAAAAGGCCACAAAAACGGGTGGGCTATAGCCTTGGGGGGTGCGGCTGGCCAACTTCGTCCGCCGGACTCGGAATGGCGCGAGACTTTGCGAGGCGCCTCCGTGTGGCAAAAATAGGCCTCGGGCACAGCCGCACCCAAAAATACCCGCCCGAAGGCCGGGGCGCCAAGTTCGTCCAGCGGAAAAAGGCCACAAAAACGGGTGGGCTATGGCCTTGGGGGGTGGGGCTGGCCAACTTTGTCCGCCGGACTAGGAATGGCGCGAGACTTTGTGAGGAGCCTCCGTGTGCCAAAAATTGGCCGTGGGCACAGCCGCGTCCAAAAATACCCACACGAAGGCCGGGGCGCCAAGTTCGTCCAGCGGAAAAAGGCCACAAAAACGGGTGGGCTATAACCTTGGGGGGTGGGGCTGGCCAACTTCGTCCGCCGTACTCAGAATGGCCCGAGACTTTGTGAGGCGCCTCCGTGTACCAAAAATAGGCCGCGGGCACAGCCGCGCCCAAAAATACCCTCCCGAAGGCCGGGGCGCCAAGTTCGTCCAGCGGAAAAAGGCCACAAAACGGGTGGGCTATAGCCTTGGGGGGTGGGGCTGGCCAACTTCGTCCGCCGGACTCGGAATGGCGCGAGACTTTGCGAGGCGCCTCCGTGCACCAAAAATAGGACGCGGACGCAGCCGCGCCAATGTACCCGCCCGAAGGCCGGGGCGCCAAGTTCGTCCAGCGGAAAAAGGCCACAAAAACGGGTGGGCTATAGCCTTGGGGGGTGGGGCTGGCCAACTTCGTCCTCCGGACTCGGAATGGCGCGAGACTTTGCGAGGCGCCTCCGTGTGCCAAAAATAGGCCGCGGGCACAGCCACACCCAAAAATACCCGCCCGAAGGCCGGGGCGCCAAGTTCGTCCAGCGGAAAAAGGCCACAAAAACGGGTGGGCTATAGCCTTGGGGGGTGGGGCTGGCCAACTTCGTCCGCCGGACTCGGAATGGCGCGAGACTTTGCGAGGAGCCTCCGTGTGCCAAAAATTGGCCGTGGGCACAGCCGCGCCCAAAAATACCCGCACGAAGGCCGGGGCGCCAAGTTCGTCCAGCGGAAAAAGGCCACAAAAACGGGTGGGCTATAGCCTTGGGGGGTGCGGCTGGCCAACTTCGTCCGCCGGACTCGGAATGGCGCGAGACTTTGTGAGGCGCCTCCGTGTGCCAAAAATAGGCCGCGGGCACAGCCGCTCCCAAAAATACCCTCCCGAAGGCCGGGGCGCCAAGTTCGTCCAGCGGAAAAAGGCCACAAAAACGGGTGGGCTATAGCCTTGGGGGGTGCGGCTGGCCAACCAAATCCGCCCGGACTCGGAAGGGCCAGAGACTTTGTGAGGCGCCTCCGTGTTCCAAAAATAGGCCGCGGGCACAGCCGCGCCCAAAAATACCCGCCCGAAGGCCGGGGCGCCAAGTTCGTCCAGCGGAAAAAGGCCACAAAAACGGGTGGGCTATAGCCTTGGGGGGTGCGGCTGGCCAACTTCGTCCGCCGGACTCGGAATGGCGTGAGACTTTGCGAGGTGCTTCCGTGTGCCAAAAATAGGCCGCAGGCACAGGCGCGCCCAAAAATACCCGCCCGAAGGCCGGGGCGCCAAGTTCGTCCAGCGGAAAAAGGCCACAAAACGGGTGGGCTATAGCCTTGGGTGCGGCTGGCCAACTTCGTCCGCCGGACTCGGAATGGCGCGAGACTTTGCGAGGCGCCTCCGTGTGGCAAAAATAGGCCGCGGGCACAGCCGCACCCAAAAATACCCGCCCGAAGGCCGGGGCGCCAAGTTCGTCCAGCGGAAAAAGGCCACAAAAACGGGTGGGCTATGGCCTTGGGGGGTGGGGCTGGCCAACTTCGTCCGCCGGACTAGGAATGGCGCGAGACTTTGTGAGGAGCCTCCGTGTGCCAAAAATTGGCCGTGGGCACAGCCGCGTCCAAAAATACCCACACGAAGGCCGGGGCGCCAAGTTCGTCCAGCGGAAAAAGGCCACAAAAACGGGTGGGCTATAACCTTGGGGGGTGGGGCTGGCCAACTTCGTCCGCCGTACTCAGAATGGCCCGAGACTTTGTGAGGCGCCTCCGTGTACCAAAAATAGGCCGCGGGCACAGCCGCGCCCAAAAATACCCTCCCGAAGGCCGGGGCGCCAAGTTCGTCCAGCGGAAAAAGGCCACAAAAACGGGTGGGCTATAGCCTTGGGGGGTGGGGCTGGCCAACTTCGTCCGCCGGACTCGGAATGGCCCGAGACTTTGTGAGGCGCCTCCGTGTACCAAAAATAGGCCGCGGGCACAGGCGCGCCCAAAAATACCCGCCCGAAGGCCGGGGCGCCAAGTTCGTCCAGCGGAAAAAGGCCACAAAAACGGGTGGGCTATAGCCTTGGGGGGTGCGGCTGGCCAACTTCGTCCGCCGGACTCGGAATGGCGCGAGACTTTGCGAGGTGCCTCCGTGTGCCAAAAATAGGCCGCGGGCACAGCCGCGCCCAAAAATACCCACCCGAAGGCCGGGGCGCCAAGTTCGTCCAGCGGAAAAAGGCCACAAAAACGGGTGGGCTATAGCCTTGGGGGGTGGGGCTGGCCAACTTCGTCTGCCGGACTTGGAATGGCGCGAGACTTTGCGAAGCGCCTCTGTGAGCCAAAAATGGGCCGCGGGCACAGCTGCCCCCAAAAATACCCGCCCGAAGGCCGGGGCGCCAAGTTCGTCCAGCGGAAAAAGGCCACAAAAACGGGTGGGCTATAGCCTTGGGGGGTGGGGCTGGCCAACTTCGTCCGCCGGACTCGGAATGGCGCGAGACTTTGCGAGGCGCCTCCGTGCACCAAAAATAGGCCGCGGACGCAGCCGCGCCCAAAAATACCCGCCCGAAGGCCGAGGCGCCAAGTTCGTCCAGCGGAAAAAGGCCACAAAAACGGGTGGGCTATAGCCTTGGGGGGTGGGGCTGGCCAACTTCGTCCTCCGGACTCGGAATGGCGCGAGACTTTGCGAGGCGCCTCCATGTGCCAAAAATAGGCCGCGGGCACAGCCACACCCAAAAATACCCGCCCGAAGGCCGGAGCGCCAAGTTCGTCCAGCGGAAAAAGGCCACAAAAACGGGTGGGCTATAGCCTTGGGGGGTGGGGCTGGCCAACTTCGTCCTCCGGACTCGGAATGGCGCGAGACTTTGCGAGGCGCCTCCGTGTGCCAAAAATAGGCCGCGGGCACAGCCGCACCCAAAAATACCCGCCCGAAGGCCGGAGCGCCAAGTTCGTCCAGCGGAAAAAGGCCACAAAAACGGGTGGGCTATAGCCTTGGGGGGTGGGGCTGGCCAACTTCGTCCGCCGGACTCGGAATGGCGCGAGACTTTGCGAGGAGCCTCCGTGTGCCAAAAATTGGCCGTGGGCACAGCCGCGCCCAAAAATACCCGCACGAAGGCCGGGGCGCCAAGTTCGTCCAGCGGAAAAAGGCCACAAAAACGGGTGGGCTATAGCCTTGGGGGGTGGGGCTGGCCAACTTCGTCCGCCGGACTCGGAATGGCGCGAGACTTTGTGAGGCGCCTCCGTGTGCCAAAAATAGGCCGCGGGCACAGCCACGCCCAAAAATACCCTCCCGAAGGCCGGGGCGCCAAGTTCGTCCAGCGGAAAAAGGCCACAAAAACGGGTGGGCTATAGCCTTGGGGGGTGGGGCTGGCCAACTTCGTCCGCCGGACTCGGAATGGCGCGAGACTTTGCGAGGCGCCTCCGTGTGCCAAAAATAGGCCGCGGACGCAGCCGCGCCCAAAAATACCCGCCCGAAGGCCGGGGCGCCAAGTTCGTCCAGCGGAAAAAGGCCACAAAAACGGGTGGGCTATAGCCTTGGGGGGTGGGGCTGGCCAACTTCGTCCTCCGGACTCGGAATGGCGCGAGACTTTGCGAGGCGCCTCCGTGTGCCAAAAATAGGCCGCGGGCACAGCCACACCCAAAAATACCCGCCCGAAGGCCGGGGCGCCAAGTTCGTCCAGCGGAAAAAGGCCACAAAAACGGGTGGGCTATAGCCTTGGGGGGTGGGGCTGGCCAACTTCGTCCTCCGGACTCGGAATGGCGCGAGACTTTGCGAGGCGCCTCCGTGTGCCAAAAATAGGCCGCGGGCACAGCCGCACCCAAAAATACCCGCCCGAAGGCCGGGGCGCCAAGTTCGTCCAGCGGAAAAAGGCCACAAAAACGGGTGGGCTATAGCCTTGGGGGGTGGGGCTGGCCAACTTCGTCCGCCGGACTCGGAATGGCGCGAGACTTTGCGAGGAGCCTCCGTGTGCCAAAAATTGGCCGTGGGCACAGCCGCGCCCAAAAATACCCGCACGAAGGCCGGGGCGCCAAGTTCGTCCAGCGGAAAAAGGCCACAAAAACGGGTGGGCTATAGCCTTGGGGGGTGGGGCTGGCCAACTTCGTCCGCCGGACTCGGAATGGCGCGAGACTTTGTGAGGCGCCTCCGTGTGCCAAAAATAGGCCGCGGGCACAGCCACGGCCAAAAATACCCACCCGAAGGCCGGGGCGCCAAGTTCGTCCAGCGGAAAAAGGCCACAAAAACGGGTGGGCTATAGCCTTGGGGGGTGGGGCTGGCCAACTTCGTCCGCCGGACTCGGAATGGCGCGAGACTTTGCGAGGCGCCTCCGTGTGCCAAAAATAGGCCGCGGGTACAGCCGCGCCCAAAAATACCCGCCCGAAGGCCGGCGCCAGACCGTCCAGCGGACAACGGCCACAAAACCGGGTGGGCTATAGCGTTGGGGGGTGGGGCTGGCCAACTTCGTCCGCCGGACTCGGAATGGCGCGAGACTTTTCGAGGCTCCTCCGTGTCCAAAAAATAGGCCGCGGGCACAGCCGCACCCAAAAATACCCGCCCAAAGGCCGGGGCGCCAAGTTCGTCCAGCGGAAAAAGGCCACAAAAACGGGTCGGCTGGTGGGGCTGGCCAACTTCGTCCGCCGGACACAGAAACGCGCGAGACTTTGAGAGGCGCCTCCGTGTGCCAAAAATTGGCCGCGGGCACAGCCGCGCCCAAAAATACCCTCCCGAAGGCCGGGGCGCCAAGTTCGTCCAGCGGAAAAAGGCCACAAAAACGGGTGGGCTATAGCCTTGGGGGGTGGGGCTGGCCAACTTCGTCCGCCGGACTCGGAATGGCGTGAGACTTTGCGAGGCACCTCCGTGTGCCAAAACTAGGCCACGGGCACAGCGGCGCCCAAAAATACCCGCCCTAAGGCCGGAGCGCCAAGTTCGTCCAGCGGAAAAAGGCCACAAAAACGGGTGGGCTATAGCCTTGGGGGGTGGGGCTGGCCAACTTCGTCCGCCGGACTCGGAATGGCCCGAGACTTTGCGAGGAGCCTCCGTGTGCCAAAAATTGGCCGTGGGCACAGCCGCGCCCAAAAATACCCGCACGAAGGCCGGGGCGCCAAGTTCGTCCAGCGGTAAAAGGCCACAAAAACGGGTGGGCTATAGCCTTGGGGGGTGGGGCTGGCCAACTTCGTCCGCCGGACTCGGAATGGCGCGAGACTTTGTGAGGCGCCTCCGTGTGCCAAAAATAGGCCGCGGGCACAGCCACGGCCAAAAATACCCTCTCGAAGGCCGGGGCGCCAAGTTCGTCCAGCGGAAAAAGGCCACAAAAACGGGTGGGCTATAGCCTTGGGGGCTGGGGCTGGCCAACTTCGTCCGCCGGACTCAGAATTGCGCGAGACTTTGCGAGGCACCTCCGTGTGCCAAAAATAGGCCGCAGGCACAGCCGCGCCCAAAAATACCCCCCCGATGGCCGCTGCGCCAAGTTCGTCCAGCGGTAAAAGGCCACAAAAACGGGTGGGCTATAGCCTTGGGGGCTGGGGCTGGCCAACTTCGTCCGCCGGACTCAGAATTGCGCGAGACTTTGCGAGGCACCTCCGTGTGCCAAAAATAGGCCGCAGGCACAGCCGCGCCGAAAAATACCCGCCCGAAGGCCGGTGCGCCAAGTTCGTCCAGCGGAAAAAGGCCACAA
The DNA here is from genome assembly GCA_030448935.1 of Citrus cavaleriei. Lineage (NCBI taxonomy): Eukaryota > Viridiplantae > Streptophyta > Magnoliopsida > Sapindales > Rutaceae > Citrus > Citrus cavaleriei. The sequence goes on along the minus strand of JAUJEM010000391.1, from coordinate 83,095 downwards.
AAACGGGTGGGCTATAGCCTTGGGGGGTGGGGCTGGCCAACAGAGTCCGCCGGTCTCGGACTGGCGCGAGACTTGTTGATGGGCCTCCGTGTGTCAAAAATAGGCCGCGGGCTCAGCCGCACCCAAATATACCCGCCCGAAGGCCGGGCGCCACGTTCGTCCAGCGGAAAATGCCACAAAAACGGGTGGGCTATAGCCGTGGGGGGTGGGGCTGGCCAACTTCGTCCGCCGGACTCGGAATGGTGCGAGACTTTGCAAGGTGCCTCCGTGTGCCAAAAATTGGCCGTGGGCACAGCCGCGTTCAAAATTAACCGCCCGAAGGCCGGAGCGCCAAGTTCGTCCAGCGGAAAAAGGCCACAAAAACGGGTGGGCTATAGCCTTGGGGGGTGGGGCTGGCCAACTTCGTCCGCCGGATTCGGAATGGCGCGAGACTATGCGAGGCGTCTCCGTGTACCAAAAATAGGCCGCGGGCACAGCCACGCCCAAAAATACCCTCCCGAAGGCCGGAGCGCCAAGTTCGTCCAGCGGAAAAAGGCCACAAAAACGGGTGGGCTATAGCCTTGGGGGGTGGGGCTGGCCAACTTCGTCCGCCGGACTCGGAATGGCGCGAGACTTTGCGAGGCGCCTCCGTGTGCCAAAAATAGGGCCGCGGGGACGGCCGCGCCCACAATTACCCGGCCGAAGGCCGGGCGCAAGACCGTCCAGCGGAAAAAGGCCACAAAACGGGTGGGCTATAGCCGTGGGGGGTGGGGCTGGCCAACTTCGTCTGCCGGACTCGGAATGGCGCGAGACTTTGCGAGGCGCCTCCCTGTCCAAAAATAGGCCGCGGGCACAGCCGCACCCAAAAATACCCGCCCGAAGGCCGGGGCGCCAAGTTCGTCCAGCGGAAAAAGGCCACAAAAACGGGTCGGCGGGTGGGGCTGGCCAACTTCGTCCGCCGGACTCAGAATGGCGCGAGACTTTGTGAGGCGCCTCCGTGTGCCAAAAATTGGCCGCGGGCACAGCCGCGCCCAAAAATACCCTCCCGAAGGCCGGGGCGCCAAGTTCGTCCAGCGGAAAAAGGCCACAAAAACGGGTGGGCTATAGCCTTGGGGGGTGGGGCTGGCCAACTTCGTCCGCCGGACTCGGAATGGCGTGAGACTTTGCGAGGCACCTCCGTGTGCCAAAACTAGGCCACGGGCACAGCGGCGCCCAAAAATACCCGCCCTAAGGCCGGAGCGCCAAGTTCGTCCAGCGGAAAAAGGCCACAAAAACGGGTGGGCTATAGCCTTGGGGGGTGGGACTGGCCAACTTCGTCCGCCGGACTCGGAATGGCGTGAGACTTTGCGAGGCACCTCCGTGTGCCAAAACTAGGCCACGGGCACAGCGGCGCCCAAAAATACCCGCCCGAAGGCCGGGGCGCCAAGTTCGTCCAGTGGAAAAAGGCCACAAAAACGGGTGGGCTATAGCCTTGGGGGGTGGGGCTGGCCAACTTCGTCCGCCGGACTCGGAATGGCGCGAGACTTTGTGAGGCGCCTCCGTGTGGCAAAAATAGGCCGCGGGCACAGCCACGCCCAAAAATACCCTCCCGAAGGCCGGGGCGCCAAGTTCGTCCAGCGGAAAAAGGCCACAAAAACGGGTGGGCTATAGCCTTGGGGGGTGGGGCTGGCCAACTTCGTCCGCCGGACTCGGAATGGCGCGAGACTTTCCGAGGCGCCTCCGTGTGCCAAAAATAGGCCGCGGGTACAGCCGCGCCCAAAAATACCCGGCCGAAGGCCGGGGCGCCAAGTTCGTCCAGCGGAAAAAGGCCACAAAAACGGGTGGGCTATAGCCTTGGGGGGTGGGGCTGGCCAACTTCGTCTGCCGGACTCGGAATGGCGCGAGACTTTGTGAGGCGCCTCCGTGTCCAAAAATAGGCCGCGGGCACAGCCGCACCCAAAAATACCCGCCCGAAGGCCGGGGCGCCAAGTTCGTCCAGCGGAAAAAGGCCACAAAAACGGGTCGGCGGGTGGGGCTGGCCAACTTCGTCCGCCGGACTCAGAATGGCGCGAGACTTTGTGAGGCGCCTCCGTGTGCCAAAAATTGGCATGGGCACCGCCGCGTCCAAAAATACCCGCCCGAAGGCCGGGGCGCCACGTTCGGCCGGCGGAAAAAGGCCACAAAAACGGGTGGGCTATAGCCTTGGGGGGTGGGGCTGGCCGACTTCGTCCGCCGGACTCGGAAAGGCGCGAGACTTTGCGAGGTGTCTCCGTGTGCCAAAAATAGGCCGCGGGCACAGCCGCGCCCAAAAATACCCTCCCGAAGGCCGGGGCGCCAAGTTCGTCCAGAGGAAAAAGGCCACAAAAACGGGTGGGCTAAGGCCTTGGGGGGGGCTGGCCAACCGTCCGCCGGACTCGGAATGGCGTGAGACTTTGCGAGGCACCTCCGTGTGCCAAAACTAGGCCACAGGCACAGCGGCGCCCAAAAATACCCGCCCGAAGGCCGGGGCGCCAAGTTCGTCCAGGGGAAAAAGGCCACAAAAACGGGTGGGCTATAGCCTTGGGGGTGGGGCTGGCCAACGAAATCCGCCGGACACGGAATGGCGCGAGACTTTGCGAGGCACCTCTGTGTGCCAAAAATAGGGAGCGGGCACAGCCGCGCCCAAAAATACCCGCCCGAAGGCCGGGGCGCCAAGTTCGTCCAGCGGAAAAAGGCCACAAAAACGACTGGGCTATAGCCTTGGGGGGTGGGGCTGGCCAACTTCGTCCGCCGGACTCGGAATGGCGCGAGACTTTGTGAGGCACCTCCGTGTGCCAAAAATAGGCCACGGGCACAGCCGCGCCCAAAAATACCCGCCCGAAGGCCGGGGCGCCAAGTTCGTCCAGCGGAAAAAGGCCACAAAAACGGGTGGGCTATAGCCTTGGGGGGTGGGGCTGGCCGACTTCGTCCGCCGGACTCGGAATGGCGCGAGACTTTGCGAGGCATCTCCGTGTGCCAAAAATAGGCCGCGGGCACAGCCGCGCCCAAAAATACCCGCCCGAAGGCCGGGGCGCCAAGTTCGTCCAGCGGAAAAAGGCCACAAAAACGGGTGGCCTATAGCCGTGGGGGGTGGGGCTGGCCGACTTCGTACGCCGGACTCGGAATGGCGCGAGACTTTGCGAGGCGCCTCCGTGTGCCAAAAATAGGCCGCGGGCACAGCCGCGCCCATAAATACCCGCCCGAAGGCCGGGGCGCCAAGTTCGTCCAGCGGAAAAAGGCCACAAAAACGGGTGCGCTATAGCCTTGGGGGGTGGGGCTGGCCAACTTCGTCCGCCGGACACGGAATGGCGCGAGACTTTACGAGGCACCTCTGTGTGCCAAAAATAGGCTGCGGGCACAGCCGCGCCCAAAAATACGAGCCCGAAGGCCGGGGCGCCAAGTTCGTCCAGCGGAAAAAGGCCACAAAAACGGGTGGCCTATAGCCTTGGGGGGTGGGGCTGGCCAACTTCGTCCGCCGGACTCGGAATGGCGTGAGCCTTTGCGAGGTGCCTCCGTGTGCCAAAAATAGGCCGCGGGCACAGGCGCGCCCAAAAATACCCGCCCGAAGGCCGGGGCGCCAAGTTCATCCAGCGGAAAAAGGCCACAAAAACGGGTGGGCTATAGCCTTGGGGGGTGGGGCTGGCCAACTTCGTCCGCCGGACTCGGAATGGCGCGAGACTTTGCGAGGCGCCTCCGTGTGCCAAAAATAGGCCGCGGGCACAGCCGCACCCAAAAATACCCGCCCGAAGGCCGGGGCGCCAAGTTCGTCCAGCGGAAAAAGGCCACAAAAACGGGTGGGCTATAGCCTTGGGGGGTGGGGCTGGCCAACTTCGCCCGCCGGACTCGGAATGGTGCGAGACTTTGCGAGGCACCTCCGTGTGCCAAAAATAGGCCGCGGGTACAGCCGAGCCCAAAAATACCCGCCCGATGGCCGGGGCGCCAAGTTCGTCCAGCGGAAAAAGGCCACAAAAACGGGTGGGCTATAGCCTTGGGGTGTGGGGATGGCCAACTTCGTCCGCCGGACTCGGAATGGCGCGAGACTTTGTGAGGCACCTCCGTGTGCCAAAACTAGGCCACGGGCACAGCGTCGCCCAAAAATACCCGCCCGAAGGCCGGGGCGCCAAGTTCGTCCAGCGGAAAAAGGCCACAAAAACGGGTGGCCTATAACCTTGGGGGGTGGGGCTGGCCGACTTCGTCCGCCGGACTCGGAATAGCGCGAGACTTTGCGAGGCACCTCCGTGTGACAAAAATAGGCCGCGGGCACAGCCGCGCCCAAAATTACCCGCCCGAAGGCCGGGGCGCCAAGTTCGACCAGCGGAAAAAGGCCACAAAAACGGGTGGGCTATAGCCTTGGGGGGTGGGGCTGGCCAACTTCGTACGCCGGACACGGAATGGTGCGAGACTTTGCGAGGCACCTCTGTGTGCCAAAAATAGGCTGCGGGCACAGCCGCGCCCAAAAATACCCACCCGATGGCCGGGGCGCCAAGTTCGTCCAGTGGAAAAAGGCCACAAAAACGGGTGGGCTATAGCCTTGGGGGGTGGGGATGGCCAACTTCGTCCGCCGGACTCGGAATGGCACGAGACTTTGTGAGGCACCTCCGTGTGCCAAAACTAGGCCACGGGCACAGCGGCGCCCAAAAATACCCGCCCGAAGGCCGGGGCGCGAAGTTCCTCCAGCGGAAAAAGGCCACAAAAACGGGTGGCCTATAGCCTTGGGGGGTGGGGCTGGCCGACTTCGTCCGCCGGACTCGGAATGGCGCGAGACTTTGCGAGGCACCTCCGTGTGCCAAAAATAGGCCGCGGGCATAGCCGCGCCCATAAATACCCGCCCGAAGGCCGGGGCGCCAAGTTCGTCCAGTGGAAAAAGGCCACAAAAACGGGTGGGCTATAGCCTTGGGGGGTGGGGCTGGCCAACTTCGTCCGCCGGACAAGGAATGGCGCGAGACTTTGCGAGGCACCTCTGTGTGCCAAAAATAGGCTGCGGGCACAGCCGCGCCCAAAAATACCCGCCCGAAGGCCGGGGCGCCAAGTTCGTCCAGCGGAAAAAGGCCACAAAAACGGGTGGGCTATAGCCTTGGGGGGTGGGGCTGGCCGACTTCGTCCGCCGGACTCGGAATGGCGCGAGACTTTGCGAGGCGTCTCCGTGTGCCAAAAATAGGCCGCGTGCACAGCCGCGCCCAAAAATACCCGCCCGAAGGCCGGGGCGCCAAGTTCGTCCAGCGGAAAAAGGCCACAAAAATGGGTGGCCTATAGCCGTGGGAGGTGGGGCTGGCCGACTTCGTCCGCCGGACTCGGAGTGGTGCGAGACTTTGCGAGGCGCCTCCGTGTGCCAAAAATAGGCCGCGGGCACAGCCGCGCCCATAAATACCCGCCCGAAGGCCGGGGCGCCAAGTTCGTCCAGCGGAAAAAGGCCACAAAAACGGGTGCGCTATAGCCTTGGGGGGTGGGGCTGGCCAACTTTGTCCGCCGGACACGGACTGGCGCGAGACTTTGCGAGGCACCTATGTGTGCCAAAAATAGGCTGCGGGCACAGCCGCGCCCAAAAATACCCGCCCGAAGGCCGGGGCGCCAAGTTCGTCCAGCGGAAAAAGGCCGCAAAAACGGGTGGGCTATAGCCTTGGGGGGTGGGGCTGGCCAACCGCCCCGCCTCGGACTCGGAATGGTGCGAGACTTTGCGAGGCTCCTCCGTGTGCCAAAAATAGGCCGCGGGCACAGCCGCGCCCAAAAATACCCGCCCGAAGGCCGGGGCGCGAAGTTCGTCCAGCGGAAAAAGGCCACAAAAACGGGTGGCCTATAGCCTTGGGGGGTGGGGCTGGCTGACTTCGTCCGCCGGACTCGGAATGGCGCGAGACTTTGCGAGGCGCCTTCGTGTGCCAAAAATAGGCCGCGGGCACAGCCTCGCCCATAAATACCCGCCCGAAGGCCGGGGCGCCAAGTTCGTCCAGCGGAAAAAGGCCACAAAAACGGGTGGGCTATAGCCTTGGGGGGTGGGGCAGGCCAACTTCGTCCGCCGGACACGGAATGGCGCGAGACTTTGCGAGGCACCTCTGTGTGCCAAAAATAGGCTGCGGGCACAGCCGCGCCCAAAATTACCCGCCCGAAGGCCGGGGCGCCAAGTTCGTCCAGCGGAAAAAGGCCACAAAAACGGGTGGGCTATAGCCTTGGGGGGTGGGGCTGGCCAACTTCGTCCGCAGGACTCGGAATGGCGCGAGACTTTGTGAGGCACCTCCGTGTGCCAAAAATAGGCCGCGGGCACAGCCGCGCCCAAAAATACCCGCCCGAAGGCCGGGGCGCCAAGTTCGTCCAGCGGAAAAAGGCCACAAAAACGGGTGGCCTATAGCCGTGGGAGGTGGGGCAGGCCAACTTCGTCCGCCGGACACGGAATGGCGCGAGACTTTGCGAGGCACCTCTGTGTGCCAAAAATAGGCTGTGGGCACAGCCGCGCCCAAAATTACCCGCCCAAAGGCCGGGGCGCCAAGTTCGTCCAGCGGAAAAAGGCCACAAAAACGGGTGAGCTATAGCCTTGGGGGGTGGGGCTGGCCAACTTCGTCCGCCGGACACGGACTGGCGCGAGACTTTGCGAGGCACCTATGTGTGCCAAAAATATGCTGCGGGCACAGCCGCGCCCAAAAATACGCGCCCGAAGGCCGGGGCGCCAAGTTCGTCCAGCGGAAAAAGGCCACAAAAACGGGTGGCCTATAGCCTTGGGGGGTGGGGCTGGCCAACTTCGTCCGCCGGACACGGAATGGCGCGAGACTTTGCGAGGCACCTCTGTGTGCCAAAAATAGGTTGCGGGCACAGCCGCGCCCAAAAATACCCGCCCGAAGGCCGGGGCGCCAAGTTCGTCCAGCGGAAAAAGGCCGCAAAAACGGGTGGGCTATAGCCTTGGGGGGTGGGGCTGGCCAACTTCGCCCGCCGGACTCGGAATGGTGCGAGACTTTGCGAGGCTCCTCCGTGTGCCAAAAATAGGCCGCGGGCACAGCCGCGCCCAAAAATACCCGCCCGAAGGCCGGGGCGCGAAGTTCGTCCAGCGGAAAAAGGCCACAAAAACGGGTGCGCTATAGCCTTGGGGGGTGGGGCTGGCCAACTTCGTCCGCCGGACACGGAATGGCGCGAGACTTTGCGAGGCACCTCTGTGTGCCAAAAATAGGCTGCGGGCACAGCCGCGCCCAAAAATACGCGCCCGAAGGCCGGGGCGCCAAGTTCGTCCAGCGGAAAAAGGCCACAAAAACGGGTGGCCTATAGCCTTGGGGGGTGGGGCTGGCCAACTTCGTCCGCCGGACACGGACAGGCGCGAGACTTTACGAGGCACTTATGTGTGCCAAAAATAGGCTGCGGGCACAGCCGCGCCCATAAATACCCTCCCGAAGGCCGGGGCGCCAAGTTCGTCCAGCGGAAAAAGGCCACAAAAACGGGTGCGCTATAGCCTTGGGGGGTGGGGCTGGCCAACTTCGTCCGCCGGACACGGACTGGCGCGAGACTTTGCGAGGCACCTATGTGTGCCAAAAATAGGCTGCGGGCACAGCCGCGCCCAAAAATACGCGCCCGAAGGCCGGGGCGCCAAGTTCGTCCAGCGGAAAAAGGCCACAAAAACGGGTGGGCTATAGCCTTGGGGGGGGGGGCTGGCCAACTTCGTCCGCCGGACACGGAATGGCGCGAGACTTTGCGAGGCACCTCTGTGTGCCAAAAATAGGTTGCGGGCACAGCCGCGCCCAAAAATACCCGCCCGAAGGCCGGGGCGCCAAGTTCGTCCAGCGGAAAAAGGCCGCAAAAACGGGTGGGCTATAGCCTTGGGGGGTGGGGCTGGCCAACTTCGCCCGCCGGACTCGGAATGGTGCGAGACGTTGCGAGGCACCTCCGTGTGCCAAAAATAGGCCGCGGGCACAGCCGCGCCCAAAAATACCCGCCCGAAGGCCGGGGCGCGAAGTTCGTCCAGCGGAAATAGGCCACAAAAACCGGCGGCCTATAGCCTTGGGGGGTGGGGCTGGCTGACTTCGTCCGCCGGACTCGGAATTGCGCGAGACTTTGCGAGGCACCTTCGTGTGCCAAAAATAGGCCGCGGACACAGCCTCGCCCATAAATACCCGCCCGAAGGCCGGGGCGCCAAGTTCGTCCAGCGGAAAAAGGCCACAAAAACGGGTGGGCTATAGCCTTGGGGGGTGGGGCAGGCCAACTTCGTCCGCCGGACACGGAATGGCGCGAGCCTTTGCGAGGCACCTCTGTGTGCCAAAAATAGGTTGCGGGCACAGCCGCGCCCAAAAATACCCGCCCGAAGGCCGGGGCGCCAAGTTCGTCCAGCGGAAAAAGGCCGCAAAAACGGGTGGGCTATAGCCTTGGGGGGTGGGGCTGGCCAACTTCGCCCGCCGGACTCGGAATGGTGCGAGACGTTGCGAGGCACCTCCGTGTGCCAAAAATAGGCCGCGGGCACAGCCGCGCCCAAAAATACCCGCCCGAAGGCCGGGGCGCGAAGTTCGTCCAGCGGAAATAGGCCACAAAAACGGGTGGCCTATAGCCTTGGGGGGTGGGGCTGGCTGACTTCGTCCGCCGGACTCGGAATTGCGCGAGACTTTGCGAGGCACCTTCGTGTGCCAAAAATAGGCCGCGGACACAGCCTCGCCCATAAATACCCGCCCGAAGGCCGGGGCGCCAAGTTCGTCCAGCGGAAAAAGGCCACAAAAACGGGTGGGCTATAGCCTTGGGGGGTGGGGCAGGCCAACTTCGTCCGCCGGACACGGAATGGCGCGAGCCTTTGCAAGGCACCTCTGTGTGCCAAAAATAGGCTGCGGGCACAGCCGCGCCCAAAATTACCCGCCCGAAGGCCGGGGCGCCAAGTTCGTCCAGCGGAAAAAGGCCACAAAAACGGGTGGGCTATAGCCTTGGGGGGTGGGGCTGGCCAACTTCGTCCGCCGGACTCGGAATGGCGCGAGACTTTGTGAGGCACCTCCGTGTGCCAAAAATAGGCCGCGGGCACAGCCGCGCCCAAAAACACCCGCCCGAAGGCCGGGGCGCCAAGTTCGTCCAGCGGAAAAAGGCCACAAAAACGGGTGGCCTATAGCCGTGGGAGGTGGGGCAGGCCAACTTCGTCCGCCGGACACGGAACGGCGCGAGACTTTGCGAGGCACCTCTGTGTGCCAAAAATAGGCTGCGGGCACAGCCGCGCCCAAAATTACCCCCCCGAAAGCCGGGGCGCCAAGTTCGTCCAGCGGAAAAAGGCCACAAAAACGGGTGGGCTATAGCCTTGGGGGGTGGGGCTGGCCAACTTCGTCCGCCGGACACGGACTGGCGCGAGACTTTGCGAGGCACCTATGTGTGCCAAAAATAGGCTGCGGGCACAGCCGCGCCCATAAATACCCGCCCGAAGGCCGGGGCGCCAAGTTCGTCCAGCGGAAAAAGGCCACAAAAACGGGTGCGCTATAGCCTTGGGGGGTGGGGCTGGCCAACTTCGTCCACCGGACACGGACTGGCGTGAGACTTTGCGAGGCACCTATGTGTGCCAAAAATAGGCTGCGGGCACAGCCGCGCCCAAAAATACGCGCCCGAAGGCCGGGGCGCCAAGTTCGTCCAGCGGAAAAAGGCCACAAAAACGGGTGGCCTATAGCCTTGGGGGGTGGGGCTGGCCAACTTCGTCCGCCGGACTCGGAATGGCGCGAGACTTTGTGAGGCACCTCCGTGTGCCAAAAATAGGCTACGGGCACAGCCGCGCCCAAAAATACCCGCCCGAAGGCCGGGGCGCCAAGTTCGTCCAGCGGAAAAAGGCCACAAAAACGGGTGGGCTATAGCCTTGGGGGGTGGGGCTGGCCAACTTCGTCCGCCGGACTCGGAATGGCGCGAGACTTTGGGAGGCACCTCCGTGTGCCAAAAATAGGCCACGGGCACAGCCGCTCCCAAAAATACCCGCCCGAAGGCCGGGGCACCAAGTTCGTCCAGCGGAAAAAGGCCACAAAAACGGGTGGCCTATAGCCTTGGGGGGTGGGTCTGGCCGACTTCGTCCGCCGGACTCGGAATGGCGCGAGACTTTGCGAGGCGCCTTTGTGTGCCAAAAATAGGCCGCGGGCACAGCCTCGCCCATAAATACCCGCCCGAAGGCCGGGGCGCCAAGTTCGTCCAGCGGAAAAAGGCCACAAAAACGGGTGGGCTATAGCCTTGGGGGGTGGGGCTGGCCAACTTCGTCCGCCGGACACGGAATGGCGCGAGACTTTGTGAGGCACCTCTGTGCGCCAAAAATAGGCTGCGGGCACAGCCGCGCCCAAAAATACCCGCCCGAAGGCCGGGGCGCCAAGTTCGTCCAGCGGAAAAAGGCCACAAAAACGGGTGGGCTATAGCCTTGGGGGGTGGGGCAGGCCAACTTCGTCCGCCGGACTCGGAATGGCGCGAGACTTTGTGAGGCACCTCCGTGTACCAAAAATAGGCCACGAGCACAGCCGCGCCCAAAAATACCCCCCCGAAGGCCGGGGCGCCAAGTTCGTCCAGCGGAAAAAGGCCACAAAAACGGGTGGGCTATAGCCTTGGGGGGTGGGGCTGGCCAACTTCGTCCGCAGGACACGGAATGGCGCGAGACTTTGCGAGGCACCTCTGTGTGCCAAAAATAGGGTGCGGGCACAGCCGCGCCCAAAAATACCCGCTCGAAGGCCTGGGCGCCAAGTTCATCCAGCGGAAAAAGGCCACAAAAACGGGTGGGCTATAGCCTTGGGGGGTTGGGCAGGCCAACTTCGTCCGCCGGACTCGGAATGGCGCGAGACTTTGTGAGTCGCCTCCGTGTGCCAAAAATAGGCCGCGGGCACAGCCGCGCCCAAAAATACCTGCCCGAAGGCCGGGGCGCCAAGTTCGTCCAGCGGAAAAAGGCCACAAAAACGGGTGGGCTATAGCCTTGGGGGGTGGGGCTGGCCAACTTCGTCCGACGGACTCGGAATGGCGCGAGACTTTGTGAGGCACCTCCGTGTGCCCAAAATAGGCCGCGGACACAGCCGCGCCCAAAAATACCCGCCCGAAGGCCGGGGCGCCAAGTTCGTCCAGCGGAAAAAGGCCACAAAAACGGGTGGGCTATAGCCTTGGGGGGTGGGGCTGGCCAACTTCGTCCGACGGACTCGGAATGGCGCGAGACTTTGTGAGGTGCCTCCGTGTGCAAAAAATAGGCCGTGGGCACAGGCGCGCCCAAAAATACCCGCCCGAAGGCCGGGGCGCCAAGTTCGTTCAGCGGAAAAAGGCCACAAAAACGGGTGGGCTTTAACTTTGGGGGGTGGGGCTGGCCAACTTCGTCCGCCGGACTCGGAATGGTGCGAGACTTTGCGAGGTGCCTCCGTGTGCCAAAAATTGGCCGCGGGCACAGCCGCGTCCAAAAATACCCGCCCGAAGGCCGGGGCGCCAAGTTCGTCCAGCGGAAAAAGGCCACAAAAACGGGTGGGCTATAGTCTTGGGGGGTGGGGCTGGCCCACTTCGTCCGCCGGACTCGGAATGGCGCTAGACTTTGCGAGGCGCCTCCGTGTGCCAAAAATAGGCCGCGGGCACAGCCGCGCCCAAAAATACCCGCCCGAAGGCCGGGGCTCCAAGTTCGTCCAGCGGCAAAAGGCCACAAAAACGGGTGGGCTATGGCCTTGGGGGGTGGGGCTGGCCAACTTCGTCCGCCGGACTCGGAATGGCGTGAGACTTTGTGAGGCGCCTCCGTGTGCCAAAAATAGGCCGCGGGCACAGCCGCGCCCAAAAATACCCGCCCGAAGGCCGGGGCGCCAAGTTCGTCCAGCGGAAAAATGCCACAAAAACGGGTGGGCTATAGCCTTGGGGGGTGGGGATAGCCAACTTCGTCCGCCGGACTCGGAATGGCACGGGACTTTGTGAGGCGCCTCCGTGTACGAAATATAGGCCGCGGGCACAGCCGCGCCAAAAAATACCCGCACGAAGGCCGGGGCGCCAAGTTCGTCCAGCGGAAAAAGGCCACAAAAACGGGTGGGCTATAGTCTTGGGGGGTGGGGCTGGCCAACTTCGTCCGCCGAACTCGGAATGGCGCGAGACTTTGCGAGGCGCCTCCGTGTGCCAAAAATAGGCCGCGGGCACAGCCGCGCCCAAAAATACCCGCCCGAAGGCCGGGGCGCCAAGTTCGTCCAGCGGAAAAATGCCACAAAAACGGGTGGGCTATAGCCTTGGGGGGTGGGGCTGGTCAACTTCGTCCGCCGGACTCGGAATGGCGCGAGACTTTGCGAGGCGCCTCCGTGTACGAAATATAGGCCGCGGGCACAGCCGCGCCCAAAAATACCCGCCCGAAGGCCGGGTCGCCAAGTTCGTCCAGCGGAAAAAGGCCACAAAAACGGGTGGGCTATAGCCTTGGGGGGTGGGGCTGGCCAACTTCGTCAGCCGGACTCGGAATGGCGCGAGACTTTGTGAGGTGCCTCCGTGTGCCAAAAATAGGCCGCGGGCACAGCCGCGCCCAAAAATACCCGCCCGAAGGCCGGGGCGCCAAGTTCGTCCAGCGGCAAAAGGCCACAAAAACGGGTGGGCTATAGCCTTGGGGGGTGGGGCTGGCCAACTTCGTCCGCCGGACTCGGAATGGCGCGAGACTTTGTGAGGCACCTCCGTGTGCCAAAAATAGGCCACGGGCACAACCACGCCCAAAAATACCCGCCCGAAGGCCGGGGCGCCAAGTTCGTCCAGCGGAAAAAGGCCACAAAAACGGGTGGGCTATAGCCTTGGGGGGTGGGGCTGGCCAACTTCGTCCGCCGGACTCGGAATGGCGTGAGACTTTGCATGGTGCCTCCGTGTGCCAAAAATAGGCCGCGGGCACAGCCGCGCCCAAAAATACCGCCCCAAGACCGGGGCGCCAAGTTCGTCCACCGGAAAAAGGCCACAAAAACGGGTGGGCTAAAGCCTTGGGGGGTGGGGCTGGCCAACTTCGTCCGCCGGACTCGGAATGGCGCGAGACTTTGCGAGGCGCCTCCGTGTGCCAAAAATAGGCCGCGGGCACAGGCGCGCCCAAAAATACCCGCCCGAAGGCCGGGGCGCCAAGTTCGTCCAGCGGAAAAAGGCCACAAAAACGGGTGGGCTATAGCCTTGGGGGGTGGGGCTGGCCAACTTCGTCCGCCGGACTCGGAATGGCGCGAGACTTTGTGAGGCGCCTCCGTTGGCCAAAAATAGGCCGCGGTCACAGCCGCGCCCAAAAATACCCGCCCGAAGGCCGGGGCGCCAAGTTCGTCCAGCGGAAAAAGGCCACAAAAACGGGTGGGCTATAGCCTTGGGGGGTGGGGCTGGCCAACTTCGTCCGCCGGACTCGGAATGGCGCGAGACTTTGCGAGGTGCCTCCGTGTGCTAAACATAGGCCGCGGGCACAGGCGCGCCCAAAAATACCCGCCCGAAGGCCGGAGCGCCAAGTTCGTCCAGCGGAAAAAGGCCACAAAAATGGGTGGGCTATAGCCTTGGGGGGTGGGGCTGGCCAACTTCGTCCGCCGGACTCGGAATGGCGCGAGACTTTGCGAGGTGCCTCCGTGTGCCAAAAATAGGCCGCGGGCACAGCCGCGCCCAAAAATACCCGCCCGAAGGCCGGGGCGCCAAGTTCGTCCACCGGAAAAAGGCCACAAAAACGGGTGGGCTATAGCCTTGGGGGGTGGGGCTGGCCAACTTTGTCCGCCGGACTCGGAATGGCGCGAGACTTTGCGAGGTACCTCCGTGTGTCAAAAATAGGCCGCGGGCACAGCCGCGCCCAAAAATACCCGGCGGAAGGCCGGGGCGCCAAGTTTGTCCAGCGGAAAAAGGCCACAAAAACGGGTGGGCTATAGCCTTGGGGGGTGGGGCTGGCCAACTTCGTCCGCCGGACTCGGAATGGCGCGAGACTTTGCGAGGCGCCTCCGTGTGCCAAAAATAGGCCGCGGGCACAGCCGCGCCCAAAAATACCCGCCCGAAGGCCGGGGCACAAAGTTCGTCCAGCGGAAAAAGGCCACAAAAACGGGTGGGCTATAGCCTTGGGGGGTGGGGCTGGCCAACTTCGTCCGCCGGACTCGGAATGGCGCGAGACTTTGCGAGGTGCCTCCATGTGCCAAAAATAGGCCGCGGGCACAGGCGCGCCCAAAAATACCCGCCCGAAGTCCGGGGCGCCAAGTTCGTCCAGCGGAAAAAGGCCACAAAAACGGGTGGGCTATAGCCTTGGGGGGTGGGGCTGGCCAACTTCGTCCGCTGGACTCGGAATGGTGCTAGACTTTGCGAGGCGCCTCCGTGTGCCAAAAATAGGCCACGGGCACAGCCGCGCCCAAAAATACCCGCCCGAAGGCCGGGGCTCCAAGTTCGTCCAGCGGCAAAAGGCCACAAAAACGGGTGGGCTATAGCCTTGGGGGGTGGGGCTGGCCAACTCCGTCCGCCGGACTCGGAATGGCGCGAGACTTTGCGAGGCCCCTCCGTGTGTCAAAAATATGCCGCGGGCACAGCCGCGCCCAAAAATACCTGCCCGAAGGCCGGGGCGGCAAGTTCGTCCAGCGGAAAAAGGCCACAAAAACGGGTGGGCTATAGCCTTGGGCGGTGGGGCTGGCCAACTTCGTCCGCCGGACTCGGAATGGTGCTAGACTTTGCGAGCCGCCTCCGTGTGCCAAAAATAGGCCGCGGGCACAGCCGCGCCCAAAAATACCCGCCCGAAGGCCGGGGCGGCAAGTTCGTCCAGCGGAAAAAGGCCACAAAAACGGGTGGGCTATAACCTTGGGGGGTGGGGCTGGCCAACTTCGTCCACCGGACTCGGAATGGTGCTAGACTTTGCGAGGCGCCTCCGTGTGCCAAAAATAGGCCGCGGGCACAGCCGCGCCCAAAAATACCCGCCCGAAGGCCGGGGCTCCAAGTTCGTCCAGCGGCAAAAGGCCACAAAAACGGGTGGGCTATAGCCTTGGGGGGTGGGGCTGGCCAACTCCGTCCGCCGGACTCGGAATGGCGCGAGACTTTGCGAGGCCCCTCCGTGTGTCAAAAATATGCCGCGGGCACAGCCGCGCCCAAAAATACCTGCCCGAAGGCCGGGGCGGCAAGTTCGTCCAGCGGAAAAAGGCCACAAAAACGGGTGGGCTATAGCCTTGGGCGGTGGGGCTGGCCAACTTCGTCCGCCGGACTCGGAATGGTGCTAGACTTTGCGAGCCGCCTCCGTGTGCCAAAAATAGGCCGCGGGTACAGCCGCGCCCAAAAATACCCGCCCGAAGGCCGGGGCGGCAAGTTCGTCCAGCGGAAAAAGGCCACAAAAACGGGTGGGCTATAACCTTGGGGGGTGGGGCTGGCCAACTTCGTCCACCGGACTCGGAATGGTGCTAGACTTTGCGAGGCGCATCCGTGTGCAAAAAATAGGCCGCGGGAGCAGCCGCACCCAAAAATACCCACCCGAAGGCCGGGGCGCCAAGTTCGTCCTGCGGAAAAAGTCCACAAAAACGGGTGGGCTATAGCCTTGGGGGGTGGGGCTGGCCAACTTCGTCCGCCGGACTCGGCAAGGCGCGAGACTTTGCGAGGCGCCTCTGTGTGCCAAAAATAGGCCGCGGGCACAGCCGCGCCCAAAAATACCCGCCCGAAGGGCGGGGCGCCAAGTTCATCCAGCGGAAAAAGGCCACAAAAACGGGTGGGCTATAGCCTTGGGGGGTGGGGCTGGCCAACTTCGTCCGCCGGACACGGAATGGCGCGAGACTTTGCGAGGCACCTCCGTGTGCCAAAAATATGCCGCGGGCACAGCCGTACCCAAAAATACCCGCCCGAAGGCCGGGGCGCCAAGTTCGTCCAGGGGAAAAAGGCCACAAAAACGGGTGGGCTATAGCCTTGGGGGGTGGAGCTGGCCAACTTCGTCCGCCGGACTCGGAATGGCACGAGACTTTGCGACGCGCCTCCGTGTGCCAAAAATAGGCCGCGGGCACATCCGCGCCCAAAAATACCCGCCCGAAGGCCGAGGCGCCAAGTTCGTCCAGCGGAAAAAGGCCACAAAAACGGGTGGGCTATAGCCTTGGGGGGTGGGGCTGGCCAACTTCGTCCGCCGGACTCGGAATGGCGCGAGACTTTGCGAGGCGCCTCCGTGTGCCAAAAATAGGCCGCGGGCACAGCCGCGCCCAAACATACCCGCCCGAAGGCCGGGGCGCCAAGTTCGTCCAGCAGAAAAAGGCCACAAAAACGGGTGGGCTATAGCCTTGGGGGGTGGGGCTGGCCGACTTCGTCCGCCGGACTCGGAATGGCGCGAGACTTTGCGAGGCGCCTCCGTGTGCCAAAAATAGGCCACGGGCACAGCTGCGCCCAAAAATACCCGCCCGAAGGCCGGGGCGCCAAGTTCGTCCAGCGGAAAAAGGCCACAAAAACGGGTGGGCTATAGCCTTGGGGGGTGGGGCTGGCCAACTTCGTCCGCCGGACTCGGATTGGCGCGAGACTTTGCGAGGCACCTCCGTGTGCCAAAAATAGGCCGCGGTCACAGCCGCTCCCAAAAATACCAGCCCGAAGGCCGGGGCGCCAAGTTTGTCCAGCGGAAAAAGGCCACAAAAACGGGTGGGCTATAGCCTTGGGGGGTGGGACTGGCCAACTTCGTCCGCCGGACTCAGAATGGCGCGAGACTTTGCGAGGCGCCTCCATGTGTGAAAAATAGGCCGCGGGTACAGCCGCGCCTAAAAATACCTGCCCGAAGTCCGTTGCGCCAAGTTCGTCCAGCGGAAAAAGGCCACAAAAACGGGTGGGCTATAGCCTTGGGGGGTGGGGCTGGCCAACTTCGTCCGCCGGACTCGGAATGGCGCGAGACTTTGCAAGGCTCCTCCGTGTGCCAAAAATAGGCCGCGGGCATAGCCGCGCCCAAAAATACCCGCCCGAAGGCCGGGGCGCCAAGTTCGTCCAGCAGAAAAAGGCCACAAAAACGGGTGGTCTACAGCCTTGGGGGGTGGGGCTGGCCAACTTCGTCCGCCGGACTCGGAATGGCGCGAGACATTGCGAGGTGCCTCCATGTGCTAAAAATAGGCCGCGGGCACAGCTGCGCCGAAAAATACCCGCCCGAAGGCCGGGGCGCCAAGTTCGTCCAGCGGAAAAAGGCCACAAAAACGGGTGGGCTATAGCCTTGGGGGGTGGGGCTGGCCAACTTCGTCCGCCGGACTCGGAATGGCGCGAGACTTTGCGAGGCACCTCCGTGTGCCAAAAATAGGCCGCGGCCAAAAATACCCGCCCGAAGGCCGGGGCGCCAAGTTCGTCCAGCGGAAAAAGGCCACAAAAACGGGTGGGCTATAGCCTTGGGGGGTGGGGCTGGCCAACTTCGTCCGCCGGACTCGGAATGGCGCGAGACTTTGCGAGGCACCTCCGTGTGCCAAAAATACCCGCCCGAAGGCCGGGGCGCCAAGTTCGTCCAGCGGAAAAAGGCCACAAAAACGGGTGGGCTATAGCCTTGGGGGGTGGGGCTGGCCAACTTCGTCCGCCGGACTCGGAATGGCGCGAGACTTTGCGAGGCGCCTCCATGTGCCAAAAATACGCCGCGGGCACAGCCGCGCCCAAAAATACCCGCCCGAAGGCCGGGGCGCCAAGTTCGTCCAGCGGAAAAAGGCCACAAAAACGGGTGGGCTATAGCCTTGGGGGGTGGGGCTGGCCAACTTCGTCCGCCGGACTCGGAATGGTGCGAGACTTTGCGAGGCGCCTCCGTGTGCCAATAATAGGCCGCGGGCACAGCCGCGCCCAAAAATTCCCGCCCGAAGTCCGGGGCGCCAAGTTCGTCCAGCGGAAAAAGGCCACAAAAACGGGTGGGCTATAGCCTTGGGGGGTGGGGCTGGCCAACTTCGTCCGCCGGACTCGGAATGGCGTGAGACATTACGAGGCACCTCCGTGTGCCAAAAATACCCGCCCGAAGGCCGGGGCGCCAAGTTCGTCCAGCGGAAAAAGGCCACAAAAACGGGTGGGCTATAGACTTGGGGGGTGGGGCTGGCCAACTTCGTCCGCCGGACTCGGAATGGTGCGAGACTTTGCGAGGCGCCTCCGTGTGCCAATAATAGGCCGCGGGCACAGCCGCGCCCAAAAAATACCCGCCCGAAGGCCGTTGCGCCAAGTTCGTCCAGCGGAAAAAGGCCACAAAAACGGGTGGGCTATAGCCTTGGGGGGTGGGGCTGGCCAACTTCGTCCGCCGGACTCGGAATGGCACGAGACTTTGCGAGGCGCCTCCGTGTGCCAAAAATAGGCCGCGGGCACAGCCGCTCCCAAAAATACCCGCCCGAAGGCCGGGGCGCCAAGTTCGTCTAGCGGAAAAAGGGCACAAAAACGGGTGGGCAGTTCCTCCACCAAATTGTAGTACGGAATCATCTCCAAAGATCTCTGTCAACGCAGGCATATGCCAAACGTGAATACCCCCGGAAGCCACAGGTATAACACCTGGTATAGAGACCCAATCTTGAGTGAAATAAATACCGCGGCTTCGATCTTTTTCAACAAAATCATCACGTAGTAAATCAACAAATCCCAAGGTTATGTCTCTTTCCCCCTCAAGTTTACCTACTACTGTACCGGCGTGAATATGATCTCCACCGATGCACGCAAAGCTTTAGCTAGTACACGAAAGTGCATACCATGATTCTTCTGTCTATCAATAACTGCATGCATTGCACGGTGGATGTGAAGAAGTAGACCATTATCTCGGCAATAATGAGCCAAGGTAGTATTTGCGGTGAATCCCCCTGTTAAGTAGTCATGCATTACGATAGGAACTCCAAACTCTCTGGCAAAGACAACCCTTTTTAGCATTTCTTCGCATGTCCCTGCAGTAGCATTCAAGTAATGACCTTTGATTTCACCTATTTCATCTTGCGCTTTATAAAGAGCTTCCGCACAAAATAAGAAACGGTCCCTCCAACGCATAAATGGCTGGGAGTTCACGTTCTCATCATCTTTGGTAAAGTCAAGTCCACCACGTAGACATTCATAAACCGCCCTACCATAATTCTTCGCGGATAACCCCAGTTTAGGTTTAATAGTACATCCCAACAGGGGACGGCCATAGCCTTGGGGGGTGGGGCTGGCCCACTTCGTCCGCCAGACTCGGAATGGCGCGAGACTTTGCGAGGCTCCTCCGTGTGCCAAAAATAGGCCGCGGGCACAGCCGCGCCCAAAAATACCCGCCCGAAGGCCGGGGCGCCAAGTTCGTCCAGCGGAAAAAGGCCACAAAAACGGGTGGGCTATAGCCTTGGGGGGTGGGGCTGGCCATCTTCGTCCGCCGGACTCGGAATGGCGCGAGACTTTGCGAGGCGCCTCCGTGTGCCAAAAATAGGCCGCGGGCACAGCCGCACCCAAAAATACCTGCCCAAAGGCCGGGGCGCCAAGTTCGTCCAGCGGAAAAAGGCCACAAAAACGGGTGGGCTATAGCCTTGGGGGGTGGGGCTGGCCAACTTCGTCCGCCGGACTCGGAATGGCGTGAGACTTTGCGAGGCGCCTCCGTGTGCCAAAAATAGGCCGCGGGCACAGCCACGCCCAAAAATACCCGCCCGAAGGCCGGGGCGCCAAGTTCGTCCAGCGGAAAAAGGCCACAAAAACGGGTGGGCTATAGCCTTGGGGGGTGGGACTGGCCAACTTCGTCCGCCGGACTCGGAATGGCGCGAGACTTTGCGAGGCACCTCCATGTGCGAAAAATAGGCCTCGGGCACAGCCGCGCCCAAAAATACCTGCCCGAAGGACGTTGCGCCAAGTTCGTCCAGCGGAAAAAGGCCACAAAAACGGGTGGGCTATAGCCTTGGGGGGTGGGGCTGGCCAACTTCGTCCGCCGGATTCGGAATGGCGCGAAACATAGCGAGGCACCTCCGTGTGCCAAAAATAGGCCGCGGGCACAGCCGCGCCCAAAAATACCCCCCCGAAGGCCGGGGCGCCAAGTTCGTCCAGCGGAAAAATGCCACAAAAACGGGTGGGCTATAGCCTTGGGGGGTGGCGCTGGCCAACTTCGTCCGCCGGACTCGGAATGGCACGAGACTTTGCGAGGCGCCTCCGTGTGCCAAAAATAGGCCGCGGGCACAGCCGCGCCCAAAAATACCTGCCCGAATGCCGGGGTGCCAAGTTCGTCCAGCGGAAACAGGCCACAAAAACGGGTGGGCTATAGCCTTGGGGGGTGGGGCTGGCCAACTTCGTCCGCCGGACTCGGAATGGCGCGAGACTTTGCAAGGCCCCTCCGTGTGCCAAAAATAGGCCGCGGGCGCAGCCGCGCCCAAAAATACCCGCCCGAAGGCCGGGGCGCCAAGTTCGTCCAGCAGAAAAAGGCCACAAAAACGGGTGGTCTACAGCCTTGGGGGGTGGGGCTGGCCAACTTCGTCCGCCGGACTCGGAATGGCGCGAGACATTGCGAGGTGCCTCCATGTGCTAAAAATAGGCCGCGGGCACAGCTGCGCCGAAAAATACCCGCCCGAAGGCCAGGGCGCCAAGTTCGGCCAGCGGAAAAAGGCCACAAAAACGGGTGGGCTATAGCCTTGGGGGGTGGGGCTGGCCAACTTCGTCCGCCGGACTGGGAATGGCGCGAGACTTTGCGAGGCACCTCCGCGCCCAAAAATACCCGCCCGAATGCCGGGGCGCCAAGTTCGTACAGCGGAAAAAGGCCACAAAAATGGGTGGGCTATAGCCTTGGGGGGTGGGGCAGGCCAACTTCGTCCGCCGGACTCGGAATGGCGTGAGACTTTGCGAGGCGCCCCATGTGCCAAAAATACGCCGCGGGCACAGCCGCGCCTAAAAATACCCGCCCAAGGCCGGGCGCCAAGTTCGGCCAGCGGAAAAGGCCACAAAACGGGTGGGCTATAGCCTTGGGGGTGGGGCTGGCCAACTTCGTCCGCCGGACTCGGAATGGTGCGAGACTTTGCGAGGCGCCTCCGTGTGCCAATAATAGGGTCATGGCACAGCCGCGCCAAAAATTCCCGCCCGAAGTCCGGGCGCCAAGTTCGTCCAGCGGAAACTGGCCACAAAAACGGGTGGGCTATAGCCTTGGGGGTGGGCTGGCCAACTTCGTCCGCCGGACTCGGAATGGCGCGAGACTTTGCGAGGTGCTTCCGTGTGCCAAAAATAGGCCGTGGCCACAGCCGCGCCCAAAAATACCCGCCCGAAGGCCGGGGCGCCAAATTCGTCCAGCGGAAAAAGGCGACAAAAACGGGTGGGCTATAGCCTTGGGGGGTGGGCTGGCCAACTTCGTCCGCCGGACTCGGAATGGCGCGAGACTTTGCGAGGCGCCTCCGTGTGCCAAAAATAGGCCGCGGGCACAGCCGCGCCCAAAAATACCCGGCCGAAGGCCGGGGCGGCAAGTTCGTCCAGCGGAAAATGGCCACAAAAACGGGTGGGCTATAGCCTTGGGGGGTGGGCTGGCCAACTTCGTCCGCCGGACTCGGAATGGCGCGAGACTTTGTGAGGTGCTTCCGTGTGCCAAAAATAGGCCGTGGCCACAGCCGCGCCCAAAAATACCCGCCCGAAGGCCGGGGCGCCAAGTTCGTCCAGCGGAAAATGGCCACAAAAACGGGTGGGCTATAGCCTTGGGGGGTGGGGCTGGCCAACTTCGTCCGCCGGACTCGGAATGGCGCGAGACTTTGCGAGGCGCCTCCGTGTGCCAAATATAGGCCGCGGGCACAGCCGCGCCCAAAAATACCCGGCCGAAGGCCAGGGCGCCAAGTTCGTCCAGCGGAAAAAGGCGACAAAAACGGGTGGGCTATAGCCTTGGGGGGTGGGCTGGCCAACTTCGTCCGCCGGACTCGGAATGGCGCGAGACATTGCGAGGCGCCTCCGTGTGCCAAAAATAGGCCGCGGGCACAGCCGCGTACATAAATACCTGCCCGAAGGCTGGGGCGGCAAGTTCGTCCAGCGGAAAAAGGCCACAAAAATGGGTGGGCTATAGCCTTGGGGGGTGGGGCTGGCCAACTTCGACCGCCGGATTCGGAATGGCACGAGACTGTGCGAGGTGCCTCCGTGTGCCAAAAATAGGCCGCGGGCACAGCCGCGCCCAAAAATACCCGGCCGAAGGCCGGGGCGCCAAGTTCGTCCAGCGGAAAAAGGCGACAAAAACGGGTGGGCTATAGCCTTGGGGGGTGGGCTGGCCAACTTCGTCCGCCGGACTCGGAATGGCGCGAGACTGTGCGAGGTGCCTCCGTGTGCCAAAAATAGGCCGCGGGCACAGCCGCGCCCAAAAATACCCGGCCGAAGGCCGGGGCGCCAAGTTCGTCCAGCGGAAAAAGGCGACAAAAACGGGTGGGCTATAGCCTTGGGGGGTGGGCTGGCCAACTTCGTCCGCCGGACTCGGAATGGCGCGAGACTTTGCGAGGCGCCTCCGTGTGCCAAAAATAGGCCGCGGGCACAGCCGCGTACATAAATACCTGCCCGAAGGCTGGGGCGCCAAGTTCGTCCAGCGGAAAAAGGCCACAAAAATGGGTGGGCTATAGCCTTGGGGGGTGGGGCTGGCCAACTTCGTCCGCCAGACTCGGAATGGCGCGAGACTTTGCGAGGTGCTTCCATGTGCCAAAAATAGGCCGTGGCCACAGCCGCGCCCAAAAATACCCGCCCGAAGGCCGGGGCGCCAAGTTCGTCCAGCGGAAAATGGCCACAAAAACGGGTGGGCTATAGCCTTGGGGGGTGGGGCTGGCCAACTTCATCCGCCGGACTCGGAATGGCGCGAGACTTCGCGAGGTGCCTCCGTGTGCCGAAAATAGGCCGCGGGCACAGCCGCGCCAAAAAATACCCGCCCGAAGGCCGGGGCGCCAAGTTCGTCCAGCGGAAAAAGGACACAAAAACCGGTGGGCTATAGCATTGGGGGGTGGGGCTGGCCAGCTTCGTCCGCCGGACTCGGAATGGTACGAGACTTTGCGAGGCGCCTCCGTGTGCCAAAACTAGGCCGCGGGCACAGCCGCGCCCAAAAATACCCGCCCGAAGGCCGGGGCGCCTAGTTCGTCCAGCGGAAAATGGCCACAAAAACGGGTGGGCTATAGCCTTGGGGGGTGGGGCTGGCCAACTTCGTCCGCCGGACTCGGAATGGCGCGAGACTTTGCGAGGCGCCTCCGTGTGCCAAAAATAGGCCGCGGGCACAGCCGAGCCCAAAAATACCCGCCCGAAGGCCGGGGCGCCAAGTTCGTCCACCGGAAAAAGGCCACAAAAACGGGTGGGCTATAGCCTTGGGGGGTGGGGCTCGCCAACTTTGTCCGCCGGACTCGGAATGGCGCGAGACTTTGCGAGGCGCCTCCGTGTGCCAAAAATAGGCCGCGGGCACAGCCGAGCCCAAAAATACACGCCCGAAGGCCTGGGCGCCAAGTTCGTCCACCGGAAAAAGGCCACAAAAACGGGTGGGCTATAGCCTTGGGGGGTGGGGCTAGCCAACTTTGTCCGCCGGACTCGGAATGGCGCGAGACTTTGCGAGGCGCCTCCGTGTGCCAAAAATAGGCCGCGGGCACAGCCGCGCCCAAAAATACCCGGCCGAAGGCCGGGGCGCCAAGTTCGTCCAGCGGAAAAAGGCGACAAAAACGGGTGGGCTATAGCCTTGGGGGGTGGGCTGGCCAACTTCGTCCGCCGGACTCGGAATGGCGCGAGACTTTGCGAGGCGCCTCCGTGTGCCAAAAATAGGCCGCGGGCACAGCCGCGCACATAAATACCTGCCCGAAGGCTGGGGCGCCAAGTTCGTCCTGCGGAAAAAGGCCACAAAAATGGGTGGGCTATAGCCTTGGGGGGTGGGGCTGGCCAACTTCGTCCGCCGGACTCGGAATGGCGCGAGACTTTGCGAGGTGCTTCCGTGTGCCAAAAATAGGCCGCGGCCACAGCCGCGCCCAAAAATACCCGCCCGAAGGCCGGGGCGCCAAGTTCGTCCAGCGGAAAATGGCCACAAAACCGGGTGGGCTATAGCCTTGGGGGGTGGGGCTGGCCAACTTCGTCCGCCGGACTCGGAATGGCGCGAGACTTCGCGAGGTGTCTCCGTGTGCCGAAAATAGGCCGCGGGCACAGCCGCGCCAAAAAATACCCGCCCGAAGGCCGGGGCGCCAAGTTCGTCCAGCGGGAAAAGGACACAAAAACCGGTGGGCTATAGCATTGGGGGGTGGGGCTGGCCAGCTTCGTCCGCCGGACTCGGAATGGTACGAGACTTTGCGAGGCGCCTCCGTGTGCCAAAACTAGGCCGCGGGCACAGCCGCGCCCAAAAATACCCGCCCGAAGGCCGGGGCGCCAAGTTCGTCCAGCGGAAAATGGCCACAAAAACGGGTGGGCTATAGCCTTGGGGGGTGGGGCTGGCCAACTTCATCCGCCGGACTCGGAATGGTGCGAGACTTCGCGAGGCGCCTCCGTGTCCCGAAAATAGGCCGTGGGCACAGCCGCGCCAAAAAATACCCGCTCGAAGGCCGGGGCGCCAAATTCGTCCAGCGGAAAAAGGACACAAAAACCGGTGGGCTATAGCATTGGGGGGTGGGGCTGCCCAGCTTCGTCTGCCGGACTCGGAATGGCGCGAGACTTTGCGAGGCGCCTCCGTGTGCCAAAACTAGGCCGCGGGCACAGCCGCGCCCAAAAATACCCGCCCGAAGGCCGGGGCGCCAAGTTCGTCCAGCGGAAAAAGGCCACAAAAATTGGTGGGCTATAGCCTTGGGGGGTGGGGCTGGCCTACTTCGTCCGCCGGACTCGGAATGGCGCGAGACTTTGCGAGGCGCCTCCGTGTGCCAAAAATAGGCCGCGGGCACAGCCGAGCCCAAAAATACCCGCCCGAAGGCCGGGGCGCCAAGTTCGTCCACAGGAAAAAGGCCACAAAAACGGGTGGGCTATAGCCTTGGGGGGTGGGGCTGGCCAACTTTGTCCGCCGGACTCGGAATGGCGCGAGACTTTGCGAGGCGCCTCCGTGTGCCAAAAATAGGCCGCGGGCACAGCCGAGCCCAAAAATACACGCCCGAAGGCCGGGGCGCCAAGTTCGTCCTGTGGAAAAAGGACAAAAAAACCGGTGGGCTATAGCCTTGGGGGGTGGGGCTGGCCAACTTCGTCCGCCGGGCTCGGAATGGCGCGAGAATTTGTGAGGCGCCTCCGTGTGCCAAAAATAGGCAGCGGGCACAGCCGCGCCCAAAAATACCCGCCCGAAGGCCGGGGCGCCAAGTTCGTCCAGCGGAAAAAGGCCACAAAAACGGGTGGGCTATAGCCTTGGGGGGTGAGGCTGGCCAACTTCGTCCGCCGGACTCGGAATGGCGCGAGACTTTGCGAGGTGCTTCCGTGTGCCAAAAATCGGCCGAGGGTACAGCCGCGCCCAAAAATACCCGCCCGAAGGCCGGGGCGCCAAGTTCGTCCAGCGGAAAAAGGCCACATAAACGGGTGGGCTATAGCCTCGGGGGGTGGGGCTGGCCAACTTCGTCCGCCGGACTCGGAATGGCGCGAGACTTTGCGAGGCGCCTCCGTGTGCCAAAAATAGACCGCGGGCACAGCCGCGCCCAAAAATACCCGCCCGAAGGCCGGGGCGCCAAGTTCGTCCAGCGGAAAAAGGACACAAAAACCGGTGGGCTATAGCCTTGGGGGGTGGGGCCGGCCAACTTCGTCCGCCGGACTCGGAATGGCGCGAGACTTTGTGAGGCGCCTCCGTGTGCCAAAAATAGGCCGCGGGAACAGCCGCGCCCAAAAATACCCGCCCAAAGGCCGGGGCGCCAAGTTCGTCCAGTGGAAAAAGGACACAAAAACCGGTGGGCTATAGCCTTGGGGGGTGGGGCTGGCCAACGTCGTCCGCCGGGCTCGGAATGGCGCGAGAATTTGTGAGGCGCCTCCGTGTGCCAAAAATAGGCCACGGGCACAGCCGCGCCCAAAAATACCTGCCCGAAGGCCGGGGCGCCAAGTTCGTCCAGCGGAAAAAGGCCACAAAAACGGGTGGGCTATAGCCTTGGGGGGTGAGGCTGGCCAACTTCGTCCGCCGGACTCGGAATGGCGCGAGACTTTGCGAGGCGCCTACGTGTGCCAAAAATAGGCTGCGGGCACAGCCGCGCCCAAAAATACCCGCCCGAAGGCCGGGGCGCCAAGTTCGTCCAGCGGAAAAAGGCCACAAAAACAGGTGGGCTATAGCCTCGGGGGATGGGGCTGGCCAACTTCGTCCGCCGGACTCGGAATGGTGCGAGACTTTGCGAGGCGCCTCCGTGTGCCAAAAATAGGCCGCGGGCACAGCCGCGTCCAAAAATACCCGCCCGAAGGCCGGGGCGCCAAGTTCGTCCAGCGGAAAAAGGCCACAAAAACGGGTGGGCTATATAGCATTGGGGGGTGGGGCTGGCCAGCTTCGTCCGCCGGACTCGGAATGGCGCGTGACTTTGCGAGGTGCCTCCGTGTGCCAAAAATAGGCCGCGGGCACAGCCGCACCCAAAAATACCCGCCCGAAGGCCGGGGCGCCAAGTTCGTCCAGCGGAAAAAGGACACAAAAACCGGTGGGCTATAGCCTTGGGGGGTGGGGCTGGCCAACTTCGTCCGCCGGACTCGGAATGGCGCGAGAGTTTGCGAGGCGCCTCCGTGTGCCAAAAATAGGCCGTGGCCTCAGCCGCGCCCAAAAATACCCGCCCAAAGGCCGGGGCGCCAAGTTCGTCCAGCGGAAAAAGGCCACAAAAACGGGTGGGCTATAGCCTCGGGGGGTGGGGCTGGCCAACTTCGTCCGCCGGACTTGGAATTGCGCGAGACTTTGCGAGGCGCCTCCTTGTGCCAAAAATAGGCCGTGGGCACAGCCGCGCACAAAAATACCCGCCCGAAGGCCGGGGCGCCAAGTTCGTCCAGCGGAAAAAGGCCACAAAAACGGGTGGGCCACTGCCTTGGGGGGTGGGGCTGGCCAACTTCGTCCGCCGGACTCGGAATGGCGCGAGACTTCGCGAGGCGCCTCCGTGTGCCAAAAATAGGCCGCGGGCACAGCCGCGCCTAAAATTACCCGCCCGAAGGCCGGGGCGCCAAGTTCGTCCAGCGGAAAAAGGCCACAAAAACGGGTGGGCTATAGCCTTGGGGGGTGGGGCTGGCCAACTTCGTCCGCCGGACCCGGAATGGCGCGATACTTTACGAGGCACCTCCGTGTGCTGTGGGCAGGGTCATGGGCACAGCCGCCCCCAAAATTACCCGCCCGAAGGCCGGGGCGCCAAGTTCGTCCAGCGGAAAAAGGCCACAAAAACGGGTGGGCTATAGCCTTGGGGGGTGGGGCTGGCCAACTTCGTCCGCCGGAATCGGAATGGCGCGAGACTTTACGAGGCGCCTTTGTGTGCCAAAAATAGGCCGCGGACACAGCCGCGCCCAAAAATACCCGCCCGAAGGCCGGGGCGCCAAGTTCGTCCAGCGGAAAAAGGCCACCAAAACGGGTG
Source organism: Citrus cavaleriei (assembly GCA_030448935.1). Taxonomy (NCBI): domain Eukaryota; kingdom Viridiplantae; phylum Streptophyta; class Magnoliopsida; order Sapindales; family Rutaceae; genus Citrus; species Citrus cavaleriei. The sequence goes on along the minus strand of JAUJEM010000391.1, from coordinate 55,907 downwards.
GGCTATAGTCTCGGCGGGTGGGGCTGGCCAACTTCGTCCGCCGGACTCGGAATGGCGCGAGACTTTGCGAGGCGCCTCCGTGTGCCAAAAATAGGACACGGGCACAGCCGCGCCCAAAAATACCCGCCCGAAGGCCAGGGCGCCAGGTTCGCCCAGCGAAAAAGGCCACAAAAACGGGTGGGCTATAGCCTTGGGGGTGGGGCTGGCCAACTTCGTCCGGAGTCGGAATGGCGCGAGACTTTACGAGGCGCCCCGTGTGCCAAAAATAGGGCCGCGGGCACAGCCGCCTAAAAATACCCACCCGAAGGCCGGGCGCCAAGTTCGTCCAGCGGAAAAGGGCCACAAAACGTGGTGGGCTATAGCCTGGGGGTGGGGCTGGCCAACTTCGTCCGCCGGACTCGGAATGGCGCGAGACTTTGCGAGGCACTCCGTGTGCTGTGGGCCAGGCCGCGGGCACAGCCGCGCCTAAAAATACTCCGGCCCAAAGGCCGGGCGCCAAGCCTTAGCGGAAAAAGGCACAAAAACGGGTGGGCTATAGCCTGGGGGGTGGGGCTGGAATGGCGGACTCGAATGGAGACTTTGCGAGGCACCTTCGTGTGCCAAAAATAGGCCGCGGGCACAGCCGCGCCAAAAATACCCGCCCGAAGGCCGGGCGCCAAGTTCGGGTCCAGCGGTAAAAGGCCACAAAAACAGGTGGGCTATAGCCTTGGGGGTGGGGCAGGCCAACTTCGTCCGCCTCGGACTCGGAATGGCGCGAGACTTTGCGAGGCACCTCCGTGTGCCAAAATAGGCCGCGGGCACAGCCGCGCCAAAAATACCCGCCCGAAGGCCGGGGCGCCAAGTCTCGTCCAGCGGAACAAGGCCACAAAAACGGGTTGGGATTTAGCCTTGGGGGTGGGGCTGGCCAACTGGCCGCCGGGACTCGGAATGGCGCGAGGCTTCGCGAGGCGCCTCCGTGTACCAAAAATAGTCTGCGGGAACAGCCGCGCCCCAAAATACCTGCCCGAAAGCCGGGGCGCCAAGTTCGTCCAGCGGAAAAAGGCCACAAAAACGGGTGAGCTATAGCCTTGGGGGGTGGGGCTGGCCAACTTCGTCCGCCGGACTCGGAATGGCGCGAGACTTTGCGAGGCGCCTCCGTGTGCCAAAAATAAGCCGCGGGCACAGCCGCGCCCAAAAATACCCGCCCGAAGGCCGGGGCGCCAAGTTCGTCCAGCGGAAAAAGGCCACAAAAACGGGTGGGCTATAGCCTTGGGGGGTGGGGCTGGCAAACTTCGTCCGCCGGACTCGCAATGGCGCGAGACTTTGCGAGGCGCCTCCGTGTGCCAAAAATAGGCCGCGGGCACAGCCGCGCCCAAAAATACCCGCCCGAAGGCCGGGGCGCCAAGTTCGTCCAGCGGAAAAAAACCACAAAAACGGGTGCGCTATAGCCTTAGGGGGTGGGGCTGGCCAACTTCGTCCGCCGGACTCGGAATGGCGCGAGACTTTGCGAGGCACCTTCGTGTGCCAAAAATAGGCCGCGGGCACAGCCGCGCCCAAAAATACCCGCCCGAAGGTCGGGGCGCCAAGTTCGTCCAGCGGTAAAAGGCCACAAAAACAGGTGGGCTATAGCCTTGGGGGGTGGGGCAGGCCAACTTCGTCCGCCGGACTCGGAATGGCGCGAGACTTTATGAGGCACCTCCGTGTGCCAAAAATAGGCCGCGGTCACAGCCGCGCCCAAAAATACCCGCCCGAAGGCCGGGGCGCCAAGTTCGTCCAGCGGAACAAGGCCACAAAAACGGTTGGGATATAGCCTTGGGGGGTGGGGCTGGCCAACTTCGTCCGCCGGACTCGGAATGGCGCGAGGCTTCGCGAGGCGCCTCCGTGTACCAAAAATAGTCTGCGGGAACAGCCGCGCCCCAAAATACCTGCCCGAAAGCCGGGGCGCCAAGTTCGTCCAGCGGAAAAAGGCCACAAAAACGGGTGGGCTATAGCCTTGGGGGGTGGGGCTGGCCAACTTCATCCGCCGGACTCAGAATGGCGCGACATTTTTCGAGGCGCCTCCGTGTGTCAAAAATACGCCGCGGGCACAGCCGCGCCCAAAAATACCCGCCCGAAAGCCGGGGCGGCAAGTTCGTCCAGCGGAAAAAGGCCACAAAAACGGGTGGGCTATAGCCTTGGGGGGTGGGGCTGGCCAACTTCGTCCGCCGGACTCGGAATGGCGCGAGACTTTGCGAGGCGCCTCCGTGTGCCAAAAATAGGCCACGGGCACAGCCGCGCCCAAAAATACCCCACCGAAGGCCGGGGCGCCAAGTTCGTCCAGCGGAAAAAGGCCACAAAAACGGGTGGGCTATAGCCTTGGGGGGTGGGGCTGGCCAACTTCGTCCGCCGGACTCAGAATCGCGCGAGACTTTGCGAGGCGCCTCCGTGTACCAAAAATAGGCCGCGGGCATAGCCGCGGCCAATAATACCAGCCCGAAGGCCGGGGCGCCAAGTTCGTCCAGCGGAAAAAAGGCCACAAAAAAGGGCGGGCTATAGCCTTGGGGGGTGGGGCTGGCCAACTTCGTCCGCCGGACTCGGAATGGCGCGAGACTTTGCGAGGCACCTCCGTGTGCCAAAAATAGGCCGCGGGCACAGCCGTGCCCAAAAATACCCGCCCGAAGGCTGGGGCGCCATGTTCGTCCAGCGGTAAAAGGCCACAAAAACGGGTGGGCTATGGCCTTGGGGGGTGGGGCTGGCCAACTTCGTCCGCCGGACTCGGAATGGCGCGAGACTTTGCGAGGCGCCTCCGTGTGCCAAAAATAGTCTGCGGGCACAGCCGCGCCCCAAAATACCTGCCCGAAAGCCGGGGCGCCAAGTTCGTCCAGCGGAAAAACGCCACAAAAACGGGTGGGCTATAGCCTTGGGGGGTGGGGCTGGCCAACTTCATCCGCCGGACTCAGAATGGCGCGACATTTTTCGAGGCGCCTCCGTGTGTCAAAAATAGGCCGCGGGCACAGCCGCACCCAAAAATACCCGCCCGAATGCCGGAGCGCCAAGTTCGTCCAGCGGTAAAAGGCCACAAAAACGGGTGGGCTATAGCCTTGGGGGGTGGGGCTGGCCAACTTCGTCCGCCGGACTCGGAATGGCGCGAGACTTTGCGAGGCACCTCCATGTGCCAAAAATAGGCCGCGCGCACAGCTGTGCCCAAAAATACCCGCCCGAATGCCGGAGCGCCAAGTTCGTCCAGCGGTAAAAGGCCACAAAAACGGGTGGGCTATAGCCTTGGGGGGTGGGGCTGGCCAACTTCGTCCGCCGGACTCGGAATGGCGCGAGACTTTGCGAGGCACCTCCATGTGCCAAAAATAGGCCGCGCGCACAGCTGCGCCCAAAAATACCCGCCCGAAGGCCGGGACGCCAAGTTCGTCCAGCGGAAAAAGGCCACAAAAACGGGTGGGCTATAGCCTTGGGGGGTGGCACTGGCCAACTTCGTCCACCGGACTCGGAATGGCGCGAGACTTTGCGAGGCGCCTCCGTGTGCCAAAAATAGGTTACGGGCACAGCTGCGCCCAAAAATACCCGCCCGAAGGCCGGGGCGCCAAGTTCGTCCAGCGGAAAAAGGCCACAAAAACGGGTGGGCTATAGCCTTGGGGGGTGGGGCTGGCCAACTTCGTCCGCCGGACTCGGAATGGCGCGAGACTTTATGAGGCACCTCCGTGTGCCAAAAATAGGCCGCGGTCACAGCCGCGCCCAAAAATATCCGCCCGAAGGCCGGGGCGCCAAGTTCGTCCAGCGGAAAAAGGCCACAAAAACGGGTGGGCTATAGCCTTGGGGGGTGGGGCTGGCCAACTTCGTCCGCCGGACTCGGAATGGCGCGAGACTTTATGAGGCACCTCCGTGTGCCAAAAATAGGCCGCGGTCACAGCCGCGCCCAAAAATATCCGCCCGAAGGCCGGGGCGCCAAGTTCGTCCAGCGGAAAAAGGCCACAAAAACGGGTGGGCTATAGCCTTGGGGGGTGGGGCTGGCCAACTTCGTCCGCCGGACTCGGAATGGCGCGAGACTTTGCGAGGTTCCTCCGTGTACAAAAAATAGGCCGCGGGCACAGCCGCCCCCAAAAATACCCGCCCGAAGGCCGGGGCGCCAAGTTCGTCCAGCGGAAAAAGGCCACAAAAACGGGTGGGCTATAGCCTTGGGGGGTGGGGCTGGCAAACTTCGTCCGCCGGACTCGGAATGGCGCGAGACTTTGCGAGGCGCCTCCGTGTGCCAAAAATAGGCCGCGGGGACAGCCGCGCCCAAAAATACCCGCCCGAAGGTCGGGGCGCCAAGTTCGTCCAGCGGTAAAAGGCCACAAAAACAGGTGGGCTATAGCCTTGGGGGGTGGGGCTGGCCAACTTCGTCCGCCGGACTCGGAATGGCGCGAGACTTTATGAGGCACCTCCGTGTGCCAAAAATAGGCCGCGGTCACAGCCGCGCCCAAAAATACCCGCCCGAAGGCCGGGGCGCCAAGTTCGTCCAGCGGAACAAGGCCACAAAAACGGTTGGGATATAGCCTTGGGGGGTGGGGCTGGCCAACTTCGTCCGCCGGACTCGGAATGGCGCGAGACTTTATGAGGCACCTCCGTGTGCCAAAAAATAGGCATGATCACAGCCGCGCCCAAAAATACCTGCCCGAAGGCCGGGGCGTCAAGTTCGACCAGTGGTAAAAGGCCACAAAAACGGGTGGGCTATAGCCTTGGAGGGTGGGGCTGGCCAACTTCGTCCGCCGGACTCGGAATGGCGTGAGATTTTACGAGGTGCCTCCGTGTGCAAAAATAGGCCGCGGGCACAGCCGCCCCCAATTATGCCCGCCCGATGGCCGGGGCGCGAAGTTCGTCCAGCGGACAAAGGCCACAAAAACGGGTGGGCTATGGCCTTGGGGGTGGGGCTGGCCAACTTCGTCCGCCGGACTCGGAATGGCGCGAGACTTTGCGAGGCGTCTCCGTGTGCCAAAAATAAGCCGCGGGCACAGCCGCGCCCAAAAATACCCGCCCGAAGGCCGGGGCGCCAAGTTCGTCCAGCGGAAAAAGGCCACAAAAACGGGTGGGCTATAGCCTTGGGGGGTGGGGCTGGCAAACTTCGTCCGCCGGACTCGGAATGGCGCGAGACTTTGCGAGGCGCCTCCGTGTGCCAAAAATAGGCCGCGGGCACAGCCGCGCCCAAAAATACCCGCCCGAAGGCCGGGGCGCCAAGTTCGTCCAGCGGAAAAAAACCACAAAAACGGGTGCGCTATAGCCTTAGGGGGTGGGGCTTGCCAACTTCGTCCGCCGGACTCGGAATGGCGCGAGACTTTGCGAGGCACCTTCGTGTGCCAAAAATAGGCCGCGGGCACAGCCGCGCCCAAAAATACCCGCCCGAAGGTCGGGGCGCCAAGTTTGTCCAGCGGTAAAAGGCCACAAAAACAGGTGGGCTATAGCCTTGGGGGGTGGGGCAGGCCAACTTCGTCCGCCGGACTCGGAATGGCGCGCGACTTTATGAGGCACCTCCGTGTGCCAAAAATAGGCCGCGGTCACAGCCGCGCCCAAAAATACCCGCCCGAAGGACGGGGCGCCAAGTTCGCCCAGCGGAACAAGGCCACAAAACGGTTGGGATATAGCCTTGGGGGTGGGGCTGGCCAACTTCGTCCGCCGGACTCGAATGGCGCGAGGCTTTGCGAGGCGCCTCCGTGTGCCAAAAATAGGCCATGGGCACAGCCGCGCCAAAAATACCCGCCCGAAGGTCGGGCGCCAAGTTCGGCCCAGCGGTAAAAGGCCACAAAACAGGTGGGCTATAGCCTTGGGGGTGGGGCTGGCCAACTTCGTCCGCCGGACTCCGAAAGTCGCGAGACTTTTCGAGGCACCTCCGTGAGCTCAAAATAGGCCGCGGTCACAGCCGCGACAAAAAATACACCCCCGAAGCCCGGGACGCCAAGTTCGTCCAGCGGAACAAGGCCACAAAAACGGTTCGGATATAGCCTTGGGGTGGGGCTGGCCAACTCGTCCGCTCGGACTCGGAATGGCGCGAGACTTTACGAGGTGCCTCCGTGTGCAAAAAAAGGCCGCGGGCACAGCCGCCTCAAAAATACCCGCCCGAAGGCCGGGGCGCCAAGTTCGTCCAGCGGAACAAGGCCACAAAAACGGTTGGGATATAGCCTTGGGGGGTGGGGCTGGCCAACTTCGTCCGCCGGACTCGGAATGGCGCGAGACTTTGTGAGGCGTCTCCGTGTGCCAAAAATAAGCCAAGGGCACAGCCGCGCCAAAAATACCCGCCCGAAGGCCGGGCGCCAAGTTCGGCCCAGCGGAAAAAGGCCACAAAACGGGTGGGCTATAGCCTTGGGGGTGGGGCTGGCAAACTTCGTCCGCCGGACTCGGAATGGCGCGAGACTTTGCGAGGCGCCTCCGTGTGCCAAAATAGGCCGCGGGCACAGCCGCGCCCAAAATACCCGCCCGAAGGCCGGGCGCCAAGTTCGTCCCAGCGGAAAAAACCACAAAAACGGGTGCGCTATAGCCTTAGGGGGTGGGGCTTGCCAACTTCGTCCGCCGGACTCGGAATGGCGCGAGACTTTGCGAGGCACCTTCGTGTGCCAAAATAGGCCGCGGGCACAGCCGCGCCTAAAAATACCCGCCCCAAGGTCGGGCGCCAAGTTTGTCCAGCGGTAAAAGGCCACAAAAACAGGTGGGCTATAGCCTTGGGGGGATCGGCTGGCCATCTTGGTGCGCCGGACTCGGAATAGCGCGAGACTTTGCGAGGCGCCTCCGTGAGGCAAAAATAGGCCGCGGGCACAGCCGCGCCCAAAACTACCCGCCCGAAGGCCGGGGCGCCAAGTTCGTTCAGCGGTAAAAGGCCACAAAAACAGGTGGGCTATAGCCTTGGGGGGTGGGGCTGGCCAACTTCGTCCGCCGGACTCGGAATGGCGCGAGACTTTGCGAGGCGCCTCCGTGTGCCAAAAACCAGGCCGCGGGCACAGCCGCGCCTAAAATACCCGCCCCGAAGGTCGGGCGCCAAGTTCGCCCTGCGGTAAAAGGCCACAAAAACAGGTGGGCTATAGCCTTGGGGGGTGGGGCTGGCCAACTTCGGCCGCCGGACTCGGAATGGCGCGAGACTTTCTGAGGCACCTTCGTGTGCCAAAACTAGGCCGCGGGCACAGCCGCGACCAAAAATACCCGCCCGAAGGTCGGGGCGCCAAGTTCGTCCAGCGGTAAAAGGCAACAAAAACGGATGGGATATAGCCTTGGGGGGTGGGTCTGGCCAACTTCGTCCTCCGGACTCGGAATGTTGCGAGACTTGTTGAGGCACCTCCGTGTGCCAAAATAGGCCATGGTCACAGCCGCGCCAAAAAATACCCGCCCGAAGGCCGGGCGCCAAGTTCGTCCAGCGAACAAGGCCACAAAACGGTTGGGATATAGCCTTGGGGGTGGGGCTGGCCAACTTCGTCCGCCGGACTCGGAATGGCACGAGACTTCGAGGTGCCTCCGTGTGCCAAAAATAGGCTGCGGGCACAGCCGCGCCCAAAAAAACCCGCCCGAAGGCCGGGGTGCCAAGTTCGTCCAGCGGTAAGAGGCCACAAAAACGGGTGAGCTATAGCCTTGGGGGGTGGGGCTGGCCAACTTCGTCCGCCGGACTCGGAATTGCGCGAGACTTTGCGAGGCGACTCCGTGTGCCAAAAATAGGCCGCGTACACAGCCGCACACAAAAATACCCGCCCAAGGCCGGGCGCCAATTTCGTCCAGCGGAAAAAGGCCACAAAAACGGGTGGGCTATAGCCTTGGGGGGTGGGGCTGGCCAACTTCGTCCGCCGGACTCGGAATCGCGCGAGACATTGCGAGGCGACTCCGTGTGCCAAAAATAGGCCGCGTACACAGCCGCACACAAAAATACCCGCCCCAAGGCCGGGGCACCAAGTTCGTCCAGCGGTAAAAGGCCACAAAAACGGTTGGGCTATAGCCTTGGGGGATGGGGCTGGCCAACTTTGTCCGCCGGACTCGGAATGGCGCGAGACTTTGCGAGGCGCATCCGTGTGCCAAAAATAGGCCGCGGGCACAGCCGCGCCCAAAGATACCCGCCCGAAGGCCGGGCCGCCAAGTTCGTCCAGCGGAAAAAGGCCACAAAAACGGGTGGGCTATTGCCTTGGGGGGTGGGGCTGGCCAACTTCGTCCGCCGGGACTCGGAATGGCGCGAGGCTTCGCGAGGCGCCTCCGTGTGCCAAAAATAGGCCGCGGGCACAGCCGCGCCCAAAAAAACCCGCCCGAAGGCCGGGGCGCTAAGTTCGTCCAGCGGTAAAAGGCCACAAAAACGGGTGGGCTATTGCCTTGGTGGGTGGGGCTGGCCAACTTCGTCCGCCGGATTCGGAATGGCGCGAGACTTTGCGAGGCGCCTCCGTGTGCCAACAATAGGCCGCAGGCAAAGCCGAGCATAAAAATACCCGCCCGAAGGCCAGAGCGCCAAGTTCGTCCAGCGGTAAAAGGCCACAAAAACGGGTGAGCTATAGCCTTGGGGGGTGGGGCTGGCCAACTTCGTCCGCCGGACTCGGAATGGCGCGAGACTTTGCGAGGTTCCTCCGTGTACAAAAAATAGGCCGCGGGCACAGCCGCCCCCAAAAATACCCGCCCGAAGGCCGGGGCGCCAAGTTCGTCCAGCGGAAAAAGGCCACAAAAACGGGTGGGCTATAGCCTTGGGGGGTGGGGCTGGCAAACTTCGTCCGCCGGACTCGGAATGGCGCGAGACTTTGCGAGGCGCCTCCGTGTGCCAAAAATAGGCCGCGGGGACAGCCGCGCCCAAAAATACCCGCCCAAGGTCGGGCGCCAAGTTCGGCCCAGCGGAAAAAGGCCACAAAAACGGGTGGGCTATAGCCTTGGGGGGTGGGGCTGGCCAACTTCGTCCGCCGGACTCGGAATGGCGCGAGACTTTATGAGGCACCTCCGTGTGCCAAAAATAGGCCGCGGTCACAGCCGCGCCCAAAAATACCCGCCCGAAGGCCGGGGCGCCAAGTTCGTCCAGCGGAACAAGGCCACAAAAACGGTTGGGATATAGCCTTGGGGGGTGGGGCTGGCCAACTTCGTCCGCCGGACTCGGAATGGCGCGAGACTTTATGAGGCACCTCCGTGTGCCAAAAATAGGCCGCGGTCACAGCTGCGCCCAAAAATATCCGCCCGAAGGCCGGGGCGCCAAGTTCGTCCAGCGGAAAAAGGCCACAAAAACGGGTGGGCTATAGCCTTGGGGGGTGGGGCTGGCCAACTTCGTCCGCCGGACTCGGAATGGCGCGAGACTTTACGAGGTGCCTCCGTGTGCAAAAAATAGGCCGCGGGCACAGCCGCCCCCAAAAATACCCGCCCGAAGGCCGGGGCGCCAAGTTCGTCCAGCGGAAAAAGGCCACAAAAACGGGTGGGCTATAGCCTTGGGGGGTGGGGCTGGCCAACTTCGTCCGCCGGACTCGAAATGGCGCGAGACTTTGCGAGGCGTCTCCGTGTGCCAAAAATAAGCCGCGGGCACAGCCGCGCCAAAAATACCCGCCCGAAGGCCGGGCGCCAAGTTCGGCCAGTGTAAAAAGGCCACAACATCGGTTGGGCTATAGCGTTGGTGGGTGGGGCTGGCAAACTTCGTCCGCCGGACTCGTAATGGCTCGAGACTTTGCGAGGCGCCTCCGTGTGGCAAAAATAGGCCGCGGGCACAGCCGCGCCTAAAATACCCGCCCCAAGGCCGGGCGCCAAGTTCGTCCAGCGGAAAAAAACCACAAAAACGGGTGCGCTATAGCCTTAGGGGGTGGGGCTTGCCAACTTCGTCCGCCGGACTCGGAATGGCGCGAGACTTTGCGAGGCACCTTCGTGTGCCAAAAATAGGCCGCGGGCACAGCCGCGCCCAAAAATACCCGCCCGAAGGTCGGGGCGCCAAGTTTGTCCAGCGGTAAAAGGCCACAAAAACAGGTGGGCTATACCCTTGGGGGGTGGGGCAGGCCAACTTCGTCCGCCGGACTCGGAATGGCGCGCGACTTTATGAGGCACCTCCGTGTGCCAAAAATAGGCCGCGGTCACAGCCGCGCCCAAAAATACCCGCCCGAAGGCCGGGGCGCCAAGTTCGTCCAGCGGAACAAGGCCACAAAAACGGTTGGGATATAGCCTTGGGGGGTGGGGCTGGCCAACTTCGTCCGCCGGACTCGGAATGGCGCGAGGCTTCGCGAGGCGCCTCCGTGTGCCAAAAATAGGCCGCGGGCACAGCCGCGCCCAAAAAAACCCGCCCGAAGGCCGGGGCGCCAAGTTCGTCCAGCGGTAAAAGGCCACAAAAACAGGTGGGCTATAGCCTTGGGGGGTGGGGCTGGCCAACTTCGTCCGCCGGACTCGGAATGGCGCGAGACTTTGCGAGGCGCCTCCGTGTGCCAAAATAGGTCATGGGCACAGCCGCGCCCAAAAATACCCGCCCGAAGGTCGGGGCGCCAAGTTCGTCCAGCGGTAAAAGGCCACAAAAACAGGTGGGCTATAGCCTTGGGGGGTGGGGCTGGCCAACTTCGTCCGCCGGACTCGGAATGGCGCGAGACTTTATGAGGCACCTCCGTGTGCCAAAAATAGGCCGCGGTCACAGCCGCGCCCAAAAATACCCGCCCGAAGGCCGGGGCGCCAAGTTCGTCCAGCGGAACAAGGCCACAAAAACGGTTGGGATATAGCCTTGGGGGGTGGGGCTGGCCAACTTCGTCCGCCGGACTCGGAATGGCGCGAGACTTTACGAGGTGCCTCCGTGTGCAAAAAATAGGCCGCGGGCACAGCCGCCCCCAAAAATACCCGCCCGAAGGCCGGGGCGCCAAGTTCGTCCAGCGGAAAAAGGCCACAAAAACGGGTGGGCTATAGCCTTGGGGGGTGGGGCTGGCCAACTTCGTCCGCCGGACTCGGAATGGCGCGAGACTTTGCGAGGCGTCTCCGTGTGCCAAAAATAAGCCGCGGGCACAGCCGCGCCCAAAAATACCCGCCCGAAGGCCGGGGCGCCAAGTTCGTCCAGCGGAAAAAGGCCACAAAAACGGGTGGGCTATAGCCTTGGGGGGTGGGGCTGGCAAACTTCGTCCGCCGGACTCGGAATGGCGCGAGACTTTGCGAGGCGCCTCCGTGTGCCAAAAATAGGCCGCGGGCACAGCCGCGCCCAAAAATACCCGCCCGAAGGCCGGGGCGCCAAGTTCGTCCAGCGGAAAAAAACCACAAAAACGGGTGCGCTATAGCCTTAGGGGGTGGGGCTTGCCAACTTCGTCCGCCGGACTCGGAATGGCGCGAGACTTTGCGAGGCACCTTCGTGTGCCAAAAATAGGCCGCGGGCACAGCCGCGCCCAAAAATACCCGCCCGAAGGTCGGGGCGCCAAGTTTGTCCAGCGGTAAAAGGCCACAAAAACAGGTGGGCTATAGCCTTGGGGGGTGGGGCTGGCCAACTTCGTCCGCCGGACTCGGAATGGCGCGAGGCTTCGCGAGGCGCCTCCGTGTGCCAAAAATAGGCCGCGGGCACAGCCGCGCCCAAAAAAACCCGCCCGAAGGCCGGGGCGCCAAGTTCGTCCAGCGGTAAAAGGCCACAAAAACAGGTGGGCTATAGCCTTGGGGGGTGGGGCTGGCCAACTTCGTCCGCCGGACTCGGAATGGCGCGAGACTTTGCGAGGCGCCTCCGTGTGCCAAAAATAGGCCGCGGGCACAGCCGCGCCCAAAAATACCCGCCCGAAGGTCGGGGCGCCAAGTTCGTCCAGCGGTAAAAGGCCACAAAAACAGGTGGGCTATAGCCTTGGGGGGTGGGGCTGGCCAACTTCGTCCGCCGGACTCGGAATGGCGCGAGACTTTATGAGGCACCTTCGTGTGCCAAAAATAGGCCGCGGGCACAGCCGCGCCCAAAAATACCCGCCCGAAGGTCGGGGCGCCAAGTTCGTCCAGCGGTAAAAGGCCACAAAAACGGTTGGGATATAGCCTTGGGGGGTGGGGCTGGCCAACTTCGTCCGCCGGACTCGGAATGGTGCGAGACTTTATGAGGCACCTCCGTGTGCCAAAAATAGGCCGCGGTCACAGCCGCGCCCAAAAATACCCGCCCGAAGGCCGGGGCGCCAAGTTCGTCCAGCGGAACAAGGCCACAAAAACGGTTGGGATATAGCCTTGGGGGGTGGGGCTGGCCAACTTCGTCCGCCGGACTCGGAATGGTGCGAGGCTTCGCGAGGTGCCTCCGTGTGCCAAAAATAGGCTGCGGGCACAGCCGCGCCCAAAAAAACCCGCCCGAAGGCCGGGGTGCCAAGTTCGTCCAGCGGTAAAAGGCCACAAAAACGGGTGAGCTATAGCCTTGGGGGGTGGGGCTGGCCAACTTCGTCCGCCGGACTCGGAATTGCGCGAGACTTTGCGAGGCGCCTCCGTGTGCCAAAAATAGGCCGCGGGCACAGCCGCGCCCAAAAATACCCGCCCGAAGGCCGGGGCGCCAAGTTCGTCCAGCGGAAAAAGGCCACAAAAACGGGTCGGCTATAGCCTTGGGGGGTGGGGCTGGCCAACTTCGTCCGCCGGACTCGGAATGGCGCGAGACATTGCGAGGCGACTCCGTGTGCCAAAAATAGGCCGCGTACACAGCCGCACACAAAAATACCCGCCCCAAGGCCGGGGCACCAAGTTCGTCCAGCGGTAAAAGGCCACAAAAACGGTTGGGCTATAGCCTTGGGGGATGGGGCTGGCCAACTTTGTCCGCCGGACTCGGAATGGCGCGAGACTTTGCGAGGCGCATCCGTGTGCCAAAAATAGGCCGCGGGCACAGCCGCGCCCAAAGATACCCGCCCGAAGGCCGGGCCGCCAAGTTCGTCCAGCGGAAAAAGGCCACAAAAACGGGTGGGCTATTGCCTTGGGGGGTGGGGCTGGCCAACTTCGTCCGCCGGGACTCGGAATGGCGCGAGGCTTCGCGAGGCGCCTCCGTGTGCCAAAAATAGGCCGCGGGCACAGCCGCGCCCAAAAAAACCCGCCCGAAGGCCGGGGCGCTAAGTTCGTCCAGCGGTAAAAGGCCACAAAAACGGGTGGGCTATAGCCTTGGAGGGTGGGGCTGGCCAACTTCGTCCGCCGGATTCGGAATGGCGCGAGACTTTGCGAGGCGCCTCCGTGTGCCAACAATAGGCCGCAGGCAAAGCCGAGCATAAAAATACCCGCCCGAAGGCCAGAGCGCCAAGTTCGTCCAGCGGTAAAAGGCCACAAAAACGGGTGAGCTATAGCCTTGGGGGGTGGGGCTGGCCAACTTCGTCCGCCGGACTCGGAATGGCGCGAGACTTTGCGAGGCGCCTCCGTGTGCCAAAAATAGGCCGCGGGCACAGCCGCGCCCAAAGATACCCGCCCGAAGGCCGGGGCGCCAAGTTCGTCCAGCGGAAAAAGGCCACAAAAACGGGTGGGCTATAGCCTTGGGGGGTGGGGCTGGCCAACTTCGTCCGCCGGACTCGGAATGGCGCGAGACTTTGTGAGGTGCCTCCTTGTGGCAAAAATAGGCCGCGGGCACAGCCGCGCCCAAAAATACCCGTCCGAAGGCAGGGGCGCCAAGTTCGTCCAGCGGAAAAAGGCCATAAAAACGGGTGGGCTATAGCCTTGGGGGGTGGGGCTTGCCAACTTCGTCCGCCGGACTTGGAATGGCGCGAGGCTTCGCGAGGCGCCTCCGTGTACCAAAAATAGGCCGCGGACAAAGCCGCGCATAAAAATACCCGCCCAAAGGCCAGAGCACCAAGTTCGTGCAGCGGTAAAAGGCCACAAAAACGGGTGAGCTATAGCCTTGGGGGGTGGGGCTGGCCAACTTCATCCGCCGGACTCGGAATGGCGCGAGACTTTGCGAGGCGCCTCCGTGTGCCAAAAATAGGCCGCAGGCACAGCCGCGCCCAAAAATACCCGCCCGAAGGCCGGGGCGCCAAGTTCGTCGAGCGGAAAAAGGCCACAAAAACGGGTGGGCTATAGCCTTGGGGGGTGGGGCTGGCCAACTTCGTCCGCCGGACTCGGAATGGCGCGAGACTTTGCGAGGTGACTCCGTGTGCCAAAAATAAGCCGCGTACACAGCCGCACACAAAAATAACCGCCCCAAGGCCGGGGCACCAAGTTCGTCCAGCGGTAAAAGGCCACAAAAACGGTTGGGATATAGCCTTGGGGGGTGGGGCTGGCCAACTTCGTCCGCCGGACTCGGAATGGCGCGAGACTTTATGAGGCACCTCCGTGTGCCAAAAATAGGCCGCGGTCACAGCCGCGCCCAAAAATACCCGCCCGAAGGCCGGGCCGCCAAGTTTGTCAAGCGGAAAAAGGCCACAAAAACGGGTGGGCTATAGCCTTGGGGGGTGGGGCTGGCCAACTTCGTCCGCCGGACTCGGAATGGCGCGAGACTTTGCGAGGCACCTCCGTGTGCCAAAAATAGGCCGCGGGCACAGCCGCGCCCAAAGATACCCGCCCGAAGGCCGGGCCGCCAAGTTTGTCCAGCGGAAAAAGGCCACAAAAACGGGTGGGCTATAGCCTTGGGGGGTGGGGCTGGCCAACTTCGTCCGCCGGACTCGGAATGGCGCGAGACTTTGTGAGGTGCCTCCTTGTGGCAAAAATAGGCCGCGGGCACAGCCGCGCCCAAAAAAACCCGCCCGAAGGCAGGGGCGCCAAGTTCGTCCAGCGGAAAAAGGCCATAAAAACGGGTGGGCTATAGCCTTGGGGGGTGGGGCTGGCCAACTTCGTCCGCCGGATTCGGAATGGCGCAAGACTTTGCGAGGCGCCTCCGTGTGCCAAAAATAGGCCGCGGACAAAGCCGCGCATAAAAATACCCGCCCAAAGGCCAGAGCACCAAGTTCGTGCAGCGGTAAAAGGCCACAAAAACGGGTGAGCTATAGCCTTGGGGGGTGGGGCTGGCCAACTTCATCCGCCGGACTCGGAATGGCGCGAGACTTTGCGAGGCGCCTCCGTGTGCCAAAAATAGGCCGCAGGCACAGCCGCGCCCAAAAATACCCGCCCGAAGGCCGGGGCGCCAAGTTCGTCGAGCGGAAAAAGGCCACAAAAACGGGTGGGCTATAGCCTTGGGGGGTGGGGCTGGCCAACTTCGTCCGCCGGACTCGGAATGGCGCGAGACTTTGCGAGGTGACTCCGTGTGCCAAAACTAAGCCGCGTACACAGCTGCACACAAAAATAACCGCCCCAAGGCCGGGGCACCAAGTTCGTCCAGCGGTAAAAGGCCACAAAAACGGTTGGGATATAGCCTTGGGGGGTGGGGCTGGCCAACTTCGTCCGCCGGACTCGGAATGGCGCGAGACTTTATGAGGCACCTCCGTGTGCCAAAAATAGGACGCGGTCACAGCCGCGCCCAAAAATACCCGCCCGAAGGCCGGGCCGCCAAGTTTGTCAAGCGGAAAAAGGCCACAAAAACGGGTGGGCTATAGCCTTGGGGGGTGGGGCTGGCCAACTTCGTCCGCCGGACTCGGAATGGCGCGAGACTTTGCGAGGCACCTCCGTGTGCCAAAAATAGGCCGCGGGCACAGCCGCGCCCAAAAATACCCGCCCGAAGGTTGGGGCGCCAAGTTCGTCCAGCGGTAAAAGGCCACAAAAACGGGTGGGCTATAGCCTTGGGGGGTGGGGCTGGCCAAACTTCGTCCGCCGGACTCGGAATGGCACGAGACTTTGTGAGGCGCCTCCGTGTACCAAAAAAAGGCCGCGGGCACAGCCGCGCCCAAAAATACCCCCCCGAAGGCCGGGGCGCCAAGTTCGTCCAGCGGAAAAAGGCCACAAAAACGGGTGGGCTATAGCCTTGGGGGGTGGGGCTGGCCCACTTCGTCCGCCGGACTCAGAATGGCGCGAGACTTTGCGAGGCGCCTCCGTGTGCCAAAACTAGGCCGCGGGCACAGCCGCACCCAAAAATACCTGCCCGAAGGCCGGGGTGCCAAGTTCGTCCAGCGGAAAAAGGCCACAAAAACGGGTGGGCTCTAGCCTTGGGGGGTGGGGCTGGCCAACTTCCACAAAAACGGGTGGGCTATAGCCTTGGGGGGTGGGGCTGGCCAACTTCGTCCGCCGGACACGGAATGGCGCGAGACTTTGCGAGGCGCCTCCGTGTTCCAAAAATAGGCCGCGGGCACAGCCGAGCCCAAAAATACCCGACCCAAGGCCGGGGCACCAAGTTCGTCCAGCGGAAAAAGGCCTCAAAAACGGGTGGGCTATAGCCTTGGTGGGTGGGGCTGGCCAACTTCGTCCGCCGGACTCGGAATGGTGCGAGAATTTGCGAGGCACCTCCGTGTGCCAAAAATAGGCCGCGGGCACAGCCGCGCCCAAAAATACCCGCCCGAAGGTTGGGGCGCCAAGTTCGTCCAGCGGTAAAAGGCCACAAAAACGGGTGGGCTATAGCCTTGGGGGGTGGGGCCGGCCAAACTTCGTCCGCCGGACTCGGAATGGCACGAGACTTTGTGAGGCGCCTCCGTGTACCAGAAATAGGCCGCGGGCACAGCCGCGCCCAAAAATACCCCCCCGAAGGCCGGGGCGCCAAGTTCGTCCAGCGGAAAAAGGCCACAAAAACGGGTGGGCTATAGCCTTGGTGGGTGGGGCTGGCCAACTTCGTCCGCCGGACTCGGAATGGCGCGAGACTTTGCGAGGCGCCTCCGTGTGCCAAAAATAGGCCGCGGGCACAGCCGCACCCAAAAATACCTGCCCGAAGGCCGGGGCGCCAAGTTCGTCCAGCGGAAAAAGGCCACAAAAACGGGTGGGCTCTAGCCTTGGGGGGTGGGACTGGCCAACTTCCACAAAAACGGGTGGGCTATAGCCTTGGGGGGTGGGGCTAGCCAACTTCGTCCGCCGGACTCGGAATGGCGCGAGACTTTGCGAGGCTCCTCCGTGTTCCAAAAATAGGCCGCGGGCACAGCCGAGCCCAAAAATACCCGCCCGAAGGCCGGGGCGCCAAGTTCGTCCAGTGGAAAAAGGCCACAAAAATGGGTGGGCTATAGCCTTGGGGGGTGGGGCTGGCCAACTTCGTCCGCCGGACTCGGAAAGGCGCGAGGCTTTACGAGGCGCCTCCGTGTGCCAAAAATAGGCCGCAGACACAGCCGCGCCCAAAAATACCCGCCCGAAGGCCGGGGCGCCAAGTTCGTCCAGCGGAAAAAGGCCTCAAAAACGGGTGGGCTATAGCCTTGGTGGGTGGGGCTGGCCAACTTCGTCCGCCGGACTCGGAATGGTGCGAGAATTTGCGAGGCACCTCCGTGTGCCAAAAATAGGCCGCGGGCACAGCCGCGCCCAAAAATACCCGCCCGAAGGTTGGGGCGCCAAGTTCGTCCAGCGGTAAAAGGCCACAAAAACGGGTGGGCTATAGCCTTGGGGGGTGGGGCTGGCCAACATCGTCCGCCGGATTCGGAATGGCGCGTGACTTTGTGAGGCGCCTCCGTGTGCCAAAAATAGGCCGCGGGCAAAGCCGCGCATAAAAATACCCACCCGAAGGCCAGGGCGCCAAGTTCGTCCAGCGGTAAAAGGCCACAAAAACGGGTGAGCTATAGCCTTGAGGGGTGGGGCTGGCCAACTTCGTCCGCCGGACTCAGAATGGCGCGAGACTTTGCGAGGCGCCTCCGTGTGCCAAAAATAGGCCGCGGGCACAGCCGCGCCCAAAAATACCCGCCCGAAGGCCGGGGCGCCAAGTTCGTCCAGCGGAAAAAGGCCACAAAAACGGGTGGGCTATAGCCTTGGGGGGTGGGGCTGGCCAACTTCGTCCGCCGGACTCGGAACGGCGCGAGACTTTGCGAGGCGCCTCCGTGTGGCAAAAATAGGCCGCAGGCATTTCCGCGCATAAAAATACCCGCCCGAAGGCCTGGGCGCCAAGTTCGTCCAGCGGTAAAAGGCCACAAAAACGGGTGAGCTATAGCCTTGGGGGGTGGGGCTGGCCAACTTCGTCCGCCGGACTCGGAATGGCGCGAGACTTTGCGCGGCGCCTCCGTGTGCCAAAAATAGGCCGCGGGCACAGCCGCGCCCAAAAATACCCGCCCGAAGGCCGGGGCGCCAAGTTCGTCCAGCGGAAAAAGGCCACAAAAACGGGTCGGCTATAGCCTTGGGGGGTGGGGCTGGCCAACTTCGTCCGCCGGACTCGGAATGGCGCGAGACTTTGCGAGGCGACTCCGTGTGCCAAAAATAGGCCGCGTACACAGCCGCACACAAAAATACCCGACCCAAGGCCGGGGCACCAAGTTCGTCCAGCGGTAAAAGGCCACAAAAACGGGTGGGCTATAGCCTTGGGGGATGGGGCTGGCCAACTTTGTCCGCCGGACTTGGAATGGCGCGAGACTTTGCGAGGCACCTCCGTGTGCCAAAAATAGGCCGCGGGCACAGCCGCGCCCAAAGATACCCGCCCGAAGGCCGGGCCGCCAAGTTCGTCCAGCGGTAAAAGGCCACAAAAACGGGTGGGCTATAGCCTTGGGGGGTGGGGCTGGCCAACATCGTCCGCCGGATTCGGAATGGCGCGTGACTTTGTGAGGCGCCTCCGTGTGCCAAAAATAGGCCGCGGGCAAAGCCGCGCATAAAAATACCCACCCGAAGGCCAGGGCGCCAAGTTCGTCCAGCGGTAAAAGGCCACAAAAACGGGTGAGCTATAGCCTTGAGGGGTGGGGCTGGCCAACTTCGTCCGCCGGACTCAGAATGGCGCGAGACTTTGCGAGGCGCCTCCGTGTGCCAAAAATCGGCCGCGGGCACAGCCGCGCCCAAAAATCCCCGCCCGAAGGCCGGGGCGCCAAGTTCGTCCAGCGGAAAAAGGCCACAAAAACGGGTGGGCTATAGCCTTGGGGGGTGGGGCTGGCCAACTTCGTCCGCCGGACTCGGAACGGCGCGAGACTTTGCGAGGCGCCTCCGTGTGGCAAAAATAGGCCGCAGGCATTTCCGCGCATAAAAATACCCGCCCGAAGGCCTGGGCGCCAAGTTCGTCCAGCGGTAAAAGGCCACAAAAACGGGTGAGCTATAGCCTTGGGGGGTGGGGCTGGCCAACTTCGTCCGCCGGACTCGGAATGGCGCGAGACTTTGCGCGGCGCCTCCGTGTGCCAAAAATAGGCCGCGGGCACAGCCGCGCCCAAAAATACCCGCCCGAAGGCCGGGGCGCCAAGTTCGTCCAGCGGAAAAAGGCCACAAAAACGGGTCGGCTATAGCCTTGGGGGGTGGGGCTGGCCAACTTCGTCCGCCGGACTCGGAATGGCGCGAGACTTTGCGAGGCGACTCCGTGTGCCAAAAATAGGCCGCGTACACAGCCGCACACAAAAATACCCGACCCAGGGCCGGGGCACCAAGTTCGTCCAGCGGTAAAAGGCCACAAAAACGGGTGGGCTATAGCCTTGGGGGATGGGGCTGGCCAACTTTGTCCGCCGGACTTGGAATGGCGCGAGACTTTGCGAGGCACCTCCGTGTGCCAAAAAGAGGCCGCGGGCACAGCCGCGCCCAAAGATACCCGCCCGAAGGCCGGGCCGCCAAGTTCGTCCAGCGGAAAAAGGCCACAAAAACGGGTGGGCTATAGCCTTGGGGGGTGGGGCGGGCTAACTTCGTCCGCCGGACTCGGAATGGCGCGAGACTTTATGAGGCACCTCCGTGTGCCAAAAATAGGCCGCGGTCACAGCCGCGCCCAAAAATACCCGCCCGAAGGCCGGGGCGCCAAGTTCGTCCAGCGGAACAAGGCCACAAAAACGGTTGGGATATAGCCTTGGGGGGTGGGGCTGGCCAACTTCGTCCGCCGGACTCGGAATGGCGCGAGGCTTCGCGAGGCGTCTCCGTGTGCCAAAAATAGGCCGTGGGCACAGCCGCGCCCAAAAAAACCCGCCCGAAGGCCGGGGCGCCAAGTTCGTCCAGCGGTAAAAGGCCACAAAAACAGGTGGGCTATAGCCTTGGGGGGTGGGGCTGGCCAACAAATCCGCCGGACTCGGAATGGCGCGAGACTTTATGAGGCACCTCCGTGTGCCAAAAATAGGCCGCGGTCACAGCCGCGCCCAAAAATACCCGCCCGAAGGCCGGGGCGCCAAGTTCGTCCAGCGGAACAAGGCCACAAAAACGGTTGGGATATAGCCTTGGGGGGTGGGGCTGGCCAACTTCGTCCGCCGGACTCGGAATGGCGCGAGACTTTATGAGGCACCTCCGTGTGCCAAAAATAGGCCGCGGTCACAGCCGCGCCCAAAAATACCCGCCCGAAGGCCGGGGCGCCAAGTTCGTCGAGCGGAAAAAGGCCACAAAACGGATGGGCTATAGCCTTGGGGTGTGGGGCTGGCCAACTTCGTCCGCCGGACTCGGAATGGCGCGAGACTTTGCGAGGCGCCTCCGTGTGCCAAAAATAGGCCGCGGGCACAGCCGCGCCCAAAAATACCCGCCCGAAGGCCGGGGCGCCATGTTCGCCCAGCGGAAAAAGGCCACAAAAACGGGTGGGCTATAGCCTTGGGGGGTGGGGCTGGCCAACTTCGTCCGCCGGACTCGGAATGGCGCGAGACTTTGCGAGGCGCCTCCGTGTGCCAAAAATAGGCCGCGGTGGCAGCCGCGCCCAAGAATACCCGCCCGAAGGCCGGGGCGCCAAGTTCGTCCAGCGGAAAAAGGCCACAAAAACGGGTGGGCTATAGCCTTGGGGGCTGGGGCTGGCCAACTTCGTCCGCCGGACTCGGAATGGCGCGAGACTTTGCGATGCGCCTCCGTGTGCAAAAAATAAGCCGCGGGCACAGCAGCGCCCAAAAATACCCGCCCGAAGGCCGGGGCGCCAAGTTCGTCCAGCGGAAAAAGGCCACAAAAACGGATGGGCTATAGACTTGGGGGGTGGGGCTGGCCAACTTCGTCCGCCGGACTCGGAATGGCGCGAGACTTTGCGATGCGCCTCCGTGTGCAAAAAATAGGCTGCGGACACAGCCGCGCCCAAAAATACCCGCCCGAAGGCCGGGGCGCCAAGTTCGTCTAGCGGAAAAAGGCCAAAAAAACGGGTGGGCTATAGCCTTGGGGGGTGGTGCTCGCCAACTTCGTCCGCCGGAATCGGAATGGCGCGAGACTGTGCGAGGCACCTCCGTGTGCAAAAAATAGGCTGCAGGCACAGCCGCGCCCAAAAATACCCGCCCGAAGGCCGGGGCGCCAAGTTCGTCTAGCGGAAAAAGGCCACAAAAACGGGTGGGCTATAGCCTTGGGGGGTGGGGCTGGCCAACTTCGTCCGCCGGACTCGGAATGGCGCGAGACTCTGCGAGGCACCTCCGTGTGCCAAAAACAGACCGCAGGCACAGCCGCTCCCAAAAATACCCGCCCGAAGGCCGGGGCGCCAAGTTCGTCCAGCGGAAAAAGGCCACAAAAACGGGTGGGCTATAGCCTTGGGGGGTGGGGCGGGCCAACTTCGTCCGCCTGACTCAGAATGGCACGAGACTCTGCGAGACGCCTCCGAGTGCCAAAAATAGGCCGCGGACACAGCCGCGCCCAAAAATACCCGCCCGAAGGCCGGGGCGCCAAGTTCGTCCAGCGGAAAAAGGCCACAAAAACGGGTGGGCAATAGCCTTGGGGGGTGGGGCTGGCCAACTTCGTCCGCCGGACTCGGAATGGCGCGAGACTTTGCGAGGCGCCTCCGTGTGCCAAAAATAGGCCGCGGGCACAGCCGCGCCCAAAAATACCCGCCCGAAGGCCGGGGCGCCAAGTTCGTCCAGCGGAAAAAGGCCACAAAAACGGGTGGGCTATAGCCATGGGGGGTGGGGCTGGCCAACTTCGTCCGCCAGACTCGGAATGGCGCGAGACTTTGCGAGGCGCCTCCGTGTGCCAAAAATAGGCCGCGGGCACAGCCTCGCCAAAAATACCCGCCCGAAGGCCGGAGCGCCAAGTTCGTCCAGCGGAAAAAGGCCACAAAAACGGGTGGGCTATAGCCTTGGGGGGTGGGGCTGGCCAACAAAGTCCGCCGGACTCGGAATGGCGCGAGACTTTGCGAGGCGCCTCCGTGTGCCAAAAATAGGCCGCGGGCACAGCCGCGCCCAAAAATACCCGCCCGAAGGCCGGGGCGCCAAGTTCGTCTAGCGGAAAAAGGCCACAAAAACGGGTGGGCTATAGCCATGGGGGGTGCGGCTGGCCAACTTCGTCCGCCGGACTCGGAATGGCGCGAGACTTTGCGATGCGCCTCCGTGTGCCAAAAAATAGGCCACGGGCACAGCAGCGCCCAAAATACCCGCCCGAAGGCCGCGGCGCCAAGTTCGTCCAGCGGAAAAAGGCCACAAAAACGGGTGGTCTATAGCCTTGGGGGGTGGGGCTGGCCAACTTCGTCCGCCGGACTCGGAATGGCGCGAGACTTTGCGAGGCGCCTCCGTGTGCCAAAAATAGGCCGCGGTGGCAGCCGCGCCCAAGAATACCCGCCCGAAGGCCGGGGCGCCAAGTTCGTCCAGCGGAAAAAGGCCACAAAAACGGGTGGGCTATAGCCTTGGGGGCTGGGGCTGGCCAACTTCGTCCGCCGGACTCGGAATGGCGCGAGACTTTGCGATGCGCCTCCGTGTGCAAAAAATAAGCCGCGGGCACAGCAGCGCCCAAAAATACCCGCCCGAAGGCCGGGGCGCCAAGTTCGTCCAGCGGAAAAAGGCCACAAAAACGGATGGGCTATAGACTTGGGGGGTGGGGCTGGCCAACTTCGTCCGCCGGACTCGGAATGGCGCGAGACTTTGCGATGCGCCTCCGTGTGCAAAAAATAGGCTGCGGACACAGCCGCGCCCAAAAATACCCGCCCGAAGGCCGGGGCGCCAAGTTCGTCTAGCGGAAAAAGGCCAAAAAAACGGGTGGGCTATAGCCTTGGGGGGTGGTGCTCGCCAACTTCGTCCGCCGGAATCGGAATGGCGCGAGACTGTGCGAGGCACCTCCGTGTGCAAAAAATAGGCTGCAGGCACAGCCGCGGCCAAAATACCCGCCCGAAGGCCGGGGCGCCAAGTTCGTCTAGCGGAAAAAGGCCACAAAAACGGGTGGGCTATAGCCTTGGGGGGTGGGGCTGGCCAACTTCGTCCGCCGGACTCGGAATGGCGCGAGACTCTGCGAGGCACCTCCGTGTGCCAAAAACAGACCGCAGGCACAGCCGCTCCCAAAAATACCCGCCCGAAGGCCGGGGCGCCAAGTTCGTCCAGCGGAAAAAGGCCACAAAAACGGGTGGGCTATAGCCTTGGGGGGTGGGGCGGGCCAACTTCGTCCGCCTGACTCAGAATGGCACGAGACTCTGCGAGACGCCTCCGAGTGCCAAAAATAGGCCGCGGGCACAGCCACGCCCAAAAATACCCGCCCGAAGGCCGGGGCGCCAAGTTCGTCCAGCGGAAAAAGGCCACAAAACGGGTGGGCAATAGCCTTGGGGGGTGGGGCTGGCCAACTTCGTCCGCCGGACTCGGAATGGCGCGAGACTTTGCGAGGCGCCTCCGTGTGCCAAAAATAGGCCGCGGGCACAGCCGCGCCCAAAAATACCCGCCCGAAGGCCGGGGCGCCAAGTTCGTCCAGCGGAAAAAGGCCACAAAAACGGGTGGGCTATAGCCATTGGGGGTGGGGCTGGCCAACTTCGTCCGCCAGACTCGGAATGGCGCGAGACTTTGCGAGGCGCCTCCGTGTGCCAAAAATAGGCCGCGGGCACAGCCGCGCCAAAAAATACCCGCCCGAAGGCCGGGGCGCCAAGTTCGTCCAGCGGAAAAAGGCCACAAAAACGGGTGGGCTATAGCCTTGGGGGGTGGGGCTGGCCAACAAAGTCCGCCGGACTCGGAATGGCGCGAGACTTTGCGAGGCGCCTCCGTGTGCCAAAAATAGGCCGCGGGCACAGCCGCGCCCAAAAATACCCGCCCGAAGGCCGGGGCGCCAAGTTCGTCTAGCGGAAAAAGGCCACAAAAACGGGTGGGCTATAGCCATGGGGGGTGCGGCTGGCCAACTTCGTCCGCCGGACTCGGAATGGCGCGAGACTTTGCGAGGCGGCTCCGTGTGCAAAAAATAAGCCGCGGGCACAGCAGCGCCCAAAAATACCCGCCCGAAGGCCGCGGCGCCAAGTTCGTCCAGCGGAAAAAGGCCACAAAAACGGGTGGGCTATAGCCTTGGGGGGTGGGGCTGGCCAACTTCGTCCGCCGGACTCGGAATGGCGCGAGACTTTGCGATGCGCCTCCGTGTGCCAAAAATAGGCCGCGGGCACAGCCGCGCCCAAAAATACCCGCCTGAAGGCCGGGGCGCCAAGTTCGTCCAGCGGAAAAAGGCCACAAAAACGGGTGGGCTATAGCCTTGGGGGGTGGGGCTGGCCAACTATTTCCGCCGGACTCGGAATGGGGCGAGACTTTGCGAGGCGTCTCCGTGTGCCAAAAATAGGCCGCGGGCACAGCGGCGAACTAAAATACCCGCCCGAAGGCCGGGGCGCCAAGTTCGTCCAGCGGAAAAAGGCCACAAAAACGGATGGGCTATAGCCTTGGGGGGTGGGGCTGGCCAACTTCGTCCGCCGGACTCGGAATGGCGCGAGACTTTGCGAGGCGCCTCCGTGTGCCAAAAATAGGCCACGGTCAAAGCCGCGCCCAAAAATACCCGCCCGAAGGCCGGGGCGCCATGTTCGCCCAGCGGAAAAAGGCCACAAAAACGGGTGGGCTATAGCCTTGGGGGGTGGGGCTGGCCCACTTCGTCCGCCGGACTCGGAATGGCGCGAGACTTTGCGAGGCGCCTCCGTGTGCCAAAAATAGGCCGCGGTCGCAGGCGCGCCCAAAAATACCCGCCCGAAGGCCGGGGCGCCAAGTTCGTCCAGCGGAAAAAGGCCACAAAAACGGGTGGGCTATAGCCTTGGGGGCTGGGGCTGGCCAACTTCGTCCGCCGGACTCGGAATGGCGCGAGACTTTGCGATGCGCCTCCGTGTGCAAAAAATAAGCCGCGGGCACAGCAGCGCCCAAAAATACCCGCCCGAAGGCCGGGGCGCCAAGTTCGTCCAGCGGAAAAAGGCCACAAAAACGGATGGGCTATAGCCTTGGGGGGTGGGGCTGGCCAACTTCGTCCGCCGGACTCGGAATGGCGCGAGACTTTACGATGCGCCTCCGTGTGCAAAAAATAGGCCGTGGGCACAGCCGCGCCCAAAAATACCCGCCCGAAGGCCGGGGCGCCAAGTTCGTCCAGCGGAAAAAGGCCACAAAAACGGGTCGGCTATAGCCTTGGGGGGTGGTGCTCGCCAACTTCGTCCGCCGGATTCGGAATGGTGCGAGACTTTGCGAGGCACCTCCGTGTGCAAAAAATAGGCTGCGGGCACAGCCGCGCCCAAAAATACCCGCCCGAAGGCCGGGGCGCCAAGTTCGTCTAGCGGAAAAAGGCCACAAAAACGGGTGGGCTATAGCCTTGGGGGGTGGTGCTCGCCAACTTCGTCCGCCGGAATCGGAATGGCGCGAGACTGTGCGAGGCACCTCCGTGTGCAAAAAATAGGCTGCAGGCACAGCCGCGCCCAAAAATACCCGCCCGAAGGCCGGGGCGCCAAGTTCGTCTAGCGGAAAAAGGCCACAAAAACGGGTGGGCTATAGCCTTGGGGGGTGGTGCTCGCCAACTTCGTCCGCCGGAATCGGAATGGCGCGAGACTGTGCGAGGCACCTCCGTGTGCAAAAAATAGGCTGCAGGCACAGCCGCACCCAAAAATACCCGCCCGAAGGCCGGGGCGCCAAGTTCGTCTAGCGGAAAAAGGCCACAAAAACGGGTGGGCTATAGCCTTGGGGGGTGGGGCTGGCCAACTTCGTCCGCCGGACTCGGAATGGCGCGAGACTTTGCGAGGCGCCTCCGTGTGCCAAAAATAGGCCGCGGTCGCAGGCGCGCCCAAAAATACCCGCCCGAAGGCCGGGGCGCCAAGTTCGTCCAGCGGAAAAAGGCCACAAAAACGGGTGGGCTATAGCCTTGGGGGCTGGGGCTGGCCAACTTCGTCCGCCGGACTCGGAATGGCGCGAGACTTTGCGATGCGCCTCCGTGTGCAAAAAATAAGCCGCGGGCACAGCAGCGCCCAAAAATACCCGCCCGAAGGCCGGGGCGCCAAGTTCGTCCAGCGGAAAAAGGCCACAAAAACGGATGGGCTATAGCCTTGGGGGGTGGGGCTGGCCAACTTCGTCCGCCGGACTCGGAATGGCGCGAGACTTTGCGATGCGCCTCCGTGTGCAAAAAATAGGCCGCGGGCACAGCCGCGCCCAAAAATACCCGCCCGAAGGCCGGGGCGCCAAGTTCGTCCAGCGGAAAAAGGCCACAAAAACGGGTCGGCTATAGCCTTGGGGGGTGGTGCTCGCCAACTTCGTCCGCCGGAATCGGAATGGTGCGAGACTTTGCGAGGCACCTCCGTGTGCAAAAAATAGGCTGCGGGCACAGCCGCGCCCAAAAATACCCGCCCGAAGGCCGGGGCGCCAAGTTCGTCTAGCGGAAAAAGGCCACAAAAACGGGTGGGCTATAGCCTTGGGGGGTGGTGCTCGCCAACTTCGTCCGCCGGAATCGGAATGGCGCGAGACTGTGCGAGGCACCTCCGTGTGCAAAAAATAGGCTGCAGGCACAGCCGCGCCCAACAATACCCGCCCGAAGGCCGGGGCGCCAAGTTCGTCTAGCGGAAAAAGGCCACAAAAACGGGTGGGCTATAGCCTTGGGGGGTGGTGCTCGCCAACTTCGTCCGCCGGAATCGGAATGGCGCGAGACTGTGCGAGGCACCTCCGTGTGCAAAAAATAGGCTGCAGGCACAGCCGCACCCAAAAATACCCGCCCGAAGGCCGGGGCGCCAAGTTCGTCTAGCGGAAAAAGGCCACAAAAACGGGTGGGCTATAGCCTTGGGGGGTGGGGCTGGCCAACTTCGTCCGCCGGACTCGGAATGGCGCGACACTCTGCGAGGCGCCTCCGTGTGCCAAAAATAGACCGCAGGCACAGCCGCTCCCAAAAATACCCGCCCGAAGGCCGGGGCGCCAAGTTCGTCCAGCGGAAAAAGGCCACAAAAACGGGTGGGCTATAGCCTTGGGGGGTGGGGCGGGCCAACTTCGTCCGCCTGACTCAGAATGGCACGAGACTCTGCGAGACGCCTCCGTGTGCCAAAAATAGGCCGCGGGCACAGCCGCGCCCAAAAATACCCGCCCGAAGGCCGGGGCGCCAAGTTCGTCCAGCAGAAAAAGGCCACAAAAACGGGTGGGCAATAGCCTTGGGGGGTGGGGCTGGCCAACTTCGTCCGCCGGACTCGGAATGGCGCGAGACTTTGCGAGGCGCCTCCGTGTACCAAAAATAGGCCGCGGGCACAGCCGCGCCCAAAAATACACGCCCGAAGGCCGGGGCGCCAAGTTCGTCCAGCGGAAAAAGGCCACAAAAACGGGTGGGCTATAGCCTTGGGGGGTGGGGCTGGCCAACTTCGTCCGCCGGACTCGGAATGGCGCGAGACTTTGCGATGCGCCTGCGTGTGCAAAAAATAAGCCGCGGGCACAGCAGCGCCCAAAAATACCCGCCCGAAGGCCGGGGCGCCAAGTTCGTCCAGCGGAAAAAGGCCACAAAAACGGATGGGCTATAGCCTTGGGGGGTGGGGCTGGCCAACTTCGTCCGCCGGACTCGGAATGGCGCGAGACTTTGCGATGCGCCTCCGTGTGCAAAAAATAGGCTGCAGGCACAGCCGCGCCCAAAAATACCCGCCCGAAGGCCGGGGCGCCAAGTTCGTCTAGCGGAAAAAGGCCACAAAAACGGGTGGGCTATAGCCTTGGGGGTGGTGCTCGCCAACTTCGTCCGCGGAATCGGAATGGTGCGAGACTTTGCGAGGCACCTCCGTGTGCAAAAAATAGGCTGCGGGCACAGCCGCGCCCAAAAATACCCGCCCGAAGGCCGGGGCGCCAAGTTCGTCTAGCGGAAAAAGGCCACAAAAACGAGTGGGCTATAGCCTTGGGGGGTGGTGCTCGCCAACTTCGTCCGCCGGAATCGGAATGGCGCGAGACTGTGCGAGGCACCTCCGTGTGCAAAAAATAGGCTGCAGGCACAGCCGCGCCCAAAAATACCCGCCCGAAGGCCGGGGCGCCAAGTTCGTCTAGCGGAAAAAGGCCACAAAAACGGGTGGGCCATAGCCTTGGGGGGTGGTGCTCGCCAACTTCGTCCGCTGGAATCGGAATGGCGCGAGACTGTGCGAGGCACCTCCGTGTGCAAAAAATAGGCTGCAGGCACAGCCGCACCAAAAAATACCCGCCCGAAGGCCGGGGCGCCAAGTTCGTCTAGCGGAAAAAGGCCACAAAAACGGGTGGGCTATAGCCTTGGGGGGTGGGGCTGGCCAACTTCGTCCGCCGGACTCGGAATGGCGCGAGACTCTGCGAGGCGCCTCCGTGTGCCAAAAATAGACCGCAGGCACAGCCGCTCCCAAAAATACCCGCCCGAAGGCCGGGGCGCCAAGTTCGTCCAGCGGAAAAAGGCCACAAAAACGGGTGGGCTATAGCCTTGGGGGGTGGGGCGGGCCAACTTCGTCCGCCTGACTCAGAATGGCACGAGACTCTGCGAAACGGCTCCGAGTGCCAAAAATAGGCCGCGGGCACAGCCGCGCCCAAAAATACCCGCCCGAAGGCCGGGGCGCCAAGTTCGTCCAGCAGAAAAAGGCCACAAAAACGGGTGGGCAATAACCTTGGGGGGTGGGGCTGGCCAACTTCGTCCGCCGGACTCGGAATGGCGGGAGACTTTGCGAGGCGCCTCCGTGTGCCAATAATAGGCCGCGGGCACAGCCGCGCCCAAAAATACCCGCCCGAAGGCCGGGGCGCCAAGTTCGTCCAGCGGAAAAAGGCCACAAAAACGGGTGGGCTATAGCCATGGGGGGTGGGGCTGGCCAACTTAGTCCGCCGGACTCGGAATGGCGCGAGACTTTGCGAGGCGCCTCCGTGTGCCAAAAATAGACCGCAGGCACAGCCGCGCCCAAAAATACCCGCCCGAAGGCCGGGGCGCCAAGTTCGTCCAGCGGAAAAAGGCCACAAAAACGGGTGGGCTATAGCCTTGGGGGGTGGGGCTGGCCAACTTCGTCCGCCGGACTGGGAATGGCGCGAGACTTTACGAGGGGCCTCCGTAATCTAAAAATAGGCTGCGCGCACAGCCGCGCCTAAAAATAACCGCCCGAAGGCCGGGGCACCAAGTTCGTCCAGCGGAAAAAGGCCACAAAAACGGGTGGGCGATAGCCTTGGGGGGTGGGGCTGGCCAACTTCGTCCGCCGGACTCGGAATGGCGCGAGACTCTGCGAGGCACCTCCGTGTGCCAAAAATAGGCCGCGGGCACCGCCGCGCCAAAAATTCCCCGCCCGACGGCCGGGGCGCCAAGTTCGTCCAGCGGAAAAAGGCCACAAAAACGGGTGGGCTATAGCCATGGGGGGTGGGGCTGGCCAACTTCGTCCGCCGGACTCGGAATGGCGCGAGACTTTGCGAGGCGCCTCCGTGTGCCAAAAATAGGCCGCGGGCACAGCCGCGCCCAAAAATACCCGCCCGAAGGCCGGGGCGCCAAGTTCGTCCAGCGGAAAAAGGCCACAAAAACGGGTGATCTATAGCCTTGGGGGGTGGGGCTGGCCAACTTCGTCCGCCGGACTGGGAATGGCGCGAGACTTTGCGAGGGGCCTCCGTAATCTAAAAATAGGCTGCGGGCACAGCCGCGCCTAAAAATAACCGCCCGAAGGCCGGGGCGCCAAGTTCGTCCAGCGGAAAAAGGCCACAAAAACGGGTGGGCAATAGCCTTGGGGGGTGGGGCTGGCCAACTTCGTCCGCCGGACTCGAAATTGCGCAAGACTTTGTGAGGGGCCTCCGTGTGCCAAAACTAAGCCACAGACACAGCCGCGCCCAAAAATAACCGCCCGAAGGCCCGGGCGCCAAGTTCGTCCAGCGGAAAAAGGCCACAAAAACGGGTGGGCTATAGCCTTGGGGGTTGGGGCTGGCCAACTTCGTCCGCCGGACTCGGAATGGCGCGAGACTTTGCGAGGGGCCTCCGTGTGCCAAACATTGGCCGCGGGCACAGCCGTACCCAAAAGTAACCACCCGAAGGCCCGGGCGCCAAGTTCGTCCAGCGGAAAAAGGCCACAAAAACGGGTGGGCTATAGCCTTGGGGGGTGGGGCTGGCCAACTTCGTCCGCCGGACTCGGAATGGCGCGAGACTTTGCGAGGCGCCTCCGTGTGCAAAAAATAGGCCGCGGGCACATCCGCGCCCAATAAATACCCGCCCGAAGACCGGGGCGCCATGTTCGTCCAGCGGAAAAAGCCACCAAAACGGGTGGGCTATAGCCTTGGGGGGTGGGGCTGGCCAACTTCGTCCGCCGGACTCGGAATGGCGCGAGACTTTGCGAGGCGCCTCCGTGTGCCAAAAATAGGCCGCGGGCACAGCCGCGCCCAAAAATAACTGCCCGAAGGCCGGGGCGCCAAGTTCGTCCAGCGGAAAAAGGCCACAAAAACGGGTGGGCTATAGCCTTGGGGGGTGGGGCTGGCCAACCTCGTCCGCCGGACTCGGAATGGCGCGAGACTTTGCGAGGGGCCTCCGTTTGCCAAAAATAGGCCGCGGGCACAGCCGCGCCCAAAAATAACCGCCAGAAGGCCGGGGCGCCAAGTTCGTCCAGCGGAAAAAGGCCACAAAAACGGGTGGGCTATAGCCTTGGGGGGTGGGGCTGGCCAACTTTTTCCGCCGGACTTGGAATGGCGCGAGACTTTGCGAGGCACCTCCGTCTGCCAAAAATAGGCCGCGGTCACAGCCAAGCCCAAAAATACCCGCCCGAAGACCGGGGCGCCATGTTCGTCCAGCGGAAAAAGGCCACAAAAACGGGTGGGCTATAGCCTTGGGGGGTGGGGCTGGCCAACTTCGTCCGCCGGACTCGGAATGGCGCGAGACTTTGCGAGGCGCCTCCGTGTGCCAAAAATAGGCCGCGGGCACAGCCGCGCCCAAAAATAACTGCCCGAAGGCCGGGACGCCAAGTTCGTCCAGCGGAAAAAGGCAACAAAAACGGGTGGGCTATAGCCTTGGGGGGTGGGGCTGGCCAACTTCGTCCGCCGGACTCGGAATGGCGCGGGACTTTGCGAGGCGACTCCGTGTGCCAAAAATAGGCCGCGGGCACAGCCGCGCCCTAAAATACCCGCCCGAAGGCCGGGGCGCCAAGTTCGTCCAGCGGAAAAAGGCCACAAAAACGGGTGGGCTATAGCCTTGGGGGGTGGGGCTGGCCAACCTCGTCCGCCGGACTCGGAATGGCGCGAGACTTTGCGAGGGGCCTCCGTTTGCCAAAAATAGGCCGCGGGCACAGCCGCGCCCAAAAATAACCGCCCGAAGGCCGGGGCGCCAAGTTCGTACAGCGGAAAAAGGCCACAAAAACGGGTGGGCTATAGCCATGGGGGGTGGGGCTGGCCAACTTCGTCCATCGGACTCGGAATGGCGCGAGACTTTGTGAGGGGCCTCCGTGTGCCAAACATTGGCCGCGGGCACAGCCACGCCCAAAAGTAACCACCCGAAGGCCCGGGCGCCAAGATCGTCCAGCGGAAAAAGGCCACAAAAACGGGTGGGCTATAGCCTTGGGGGGTGGGGCTGGCCAACTTCGTCCGCCGGACTCGGAATGGTGCGAGACTTTGCGAGGGGCCTCCGTGTGCCAAAAATAGGCCGCGGGCACAGCTACGCCCAAAAATAACCGCTCGAAGGCCGGGGCGCCAAGTTCGTCCAGCGGAAAAAGGCCACAAAAACGGGTGGGCTATAGCCTTGGGGGGTGGGGCTGGCCAACTTCGTCCGCCTGACTCGGAATGGCGCGAGACTTTGCGAGGGGCCTCCGTGTGCCAAAAATAGGCCGCGGACACAGCCGCGCCCAAAAATAACGGCCCGAAGGCCGGGGCGCCAAGTTCATCCAGCGGAAAAAGGCCACATAAACGGGTGGCCTTTAGCCTTGGGGGGTGGGGCTGGCCGACTTCGTCCGCCGGATTCGGAATGGCGCGATACTTTGCGAGGGGCCTCCGTGTGACAAAAATATACCGTGGGCACAGCCGCGCCCAAAAATAACCGCCGGAAGGTCGTGGCGCCAAGTTCGTCCAGCGGAAAAAGGCCACAAAAACGGGTGGGCTATAGCCTCTGGGGGTGGGGCGGGCCGACTTCGTCCGCCGCTCTCGGAATGGCGCGAGACTTTGTGAGTGGCTCCGTGTGCCAAAAATAGGCTGTGGGCACAGCCGCACCCAAAAATAACCCCCCGAAGGCCAGGGCGCCAAGTTCGTCCAGCGGAAAAAAGCCACAAAAACGGGTGGGCTATAGCCTTGGGGGGTGGTGCTGGCCAACTTTGTCCGCCGGACTCGGAATGGTGCGAGGCTTTACGAGCGGCCTCCGTGTGCCAAAAATAGGCTTCGGGCACAGCCGCGCCCAAAAATAACCGCCGAAGGCCGGGGCGCCAAGTTCGTCCAGCGGAAAAAGGCCACAAAAACGGGTGGGCGATAGCCTTTGGGGGTGGGGCTGGCCGACATCGTCCGCCGCACTCGGAATGGCGTGAGACGTTACGAGGGGCCTCCGTGAGCCAAAAATAGGCCGCGGGCACAGCCGCACCCAAAAATAACCGCCCGAACGCCGGGGCGCCAAGTTCGTCCAGCGGAAAAAGGCCACAAAAACGGGTGGGCTATAGCCTTGTGGGGTGGGGCTGGCCAACTTCGTCCGCCGGACAAGGAATGGCGCGAGACTATGCGAGGCGCCTCCGTGTGCCAAAAATAGGCCGCTGGCACAGCCGCGCCCAAAAATACCCGCCTGAAGGCCAGGGCGCCAAGTTCGTCCAGCGGAAAAAGGCCACAAAAACGGGTGGGCTATAGCCTTGGGGGGTGGGGCTGGCCAACTTCGTCCGCCGGACTCGGAATGGCGCGAGACTTTGCGAGGGGAATCCGTGTGCCAAAAATAGGCCGCGGGCACAACTTTGCCCAAAAATAACTGCCCGAAGGCCGGGGCGCCAAGTTCGTCCGGCGGAAAAAAGGCCACAAAAACGGGTGGGCTATAGCCTTTGGGGGTGGGGCTGGCCAACTTCGTCCGCCGGACTCGGAATGGCGCGAGTCTTTGCGAGGGGTCTCCGTGTGCCAAAAATAGGCCGCGGACGCAGCCGCGCCCAAAAATACCCCCCCGAAGGCCGGGGCGCCAAGTTCGTCCGGCGGAAAAAGGCCACAAAAACGGGTGGGCTATAGCCTTGGGGGGTAGGGCTGGCCAACTTTGTCCGCCGGACTCGGAATGGCGCGAGACTTTGCGAGGCGCCTCCGTGTGCCCAAAATAGGCCGCTGGCACAGCCGCGCCCAAAAATACCCTCCCGAAGGCCAGGGCGCCAAGTTCGTCCAGCGGAAAAAGGCCACAAAAACGGGTGGGCTATAGCCTTGGGGGGTAGGGCTGGCCAACTTTGTCCGCCGGATTCGGAATGGCGCGAGACTTTGCGAGGCGCCTCCGTGTGCCAAAAATAGGCCTTGGGCACAGCCGCGCCCAAAAATACCCGCCCGAAGGCCGGGGCGCCAAGTTCGTCCAGCGGAAAAAGGCCACAAAAACGGGTGGGCTATAGCCTTGGGGGGTAGGGCTGGCCAACTTTGTCCGCCGGACTCGGAATGGCGCGAGACTTTGCGAGGCGCCTCTGTGTGCCAAAAATAGGCCGCGGCCACAGCCGCGCCCAAAAATACCCGCCCGAAGGCCGGGGCGCCAAGTTCGTCCAGCGCAAAAAGGCCACAATAACGGGTGGGCTATAGCCTTGGGGGGTGGGGCTGGCAAATTTCGTCCGCCGGACTCGGAATGGCGCGAGACTTTGCGAGGCGCCTCTGTGTGCCACAAATAGGCCGCGGGCACAGCCGCGCCCAAAAATACCCTTCCGAAGGCCGGGGCGCCAAGTTCGTCCAGCGGAAAAAGGCCACAAAAACGGGTGGGCTATAGCCTTGGGGGGTGGGGCTGGCCAACTTCGTCCGCCGGACTCGGAATGGCGCGAGACATTGCGAGGCGCCTCCGTGTGCCAAAAATAGGCTGCGGGCACAGCCGCGCCCAAAAATACCTGCCCGAAGGCCGGGGCGCCAAGTTCGTCCAGCGCAAAAAGGCCACAAAAACGGGTGGGCTATAGCCTTGGGGGGTGGGGCTGGCCAACTTCGTCCGCCGGACTCGGAATGGCGCGAGACTTTGCGAGGTGCCTGCGTGTGCCAAAAATAGGCCACGGGCACAGCCGCGCCCAAAAATACCCGCCCGAAGGCCGGGGCGCCAAGTTCGTTCAGCGGAAAAAGGCCACAAAAACGGGTGGGCTATAGCCTTGGGGGGTGGGGCTGGCCAACTTCGTCCGCCGGACTCGGAATGGCGCGAGACTTTGCGAGGCGCCTCCGTGTACCAAAAATAGGCCGTTGGCACAGCCGCACCCAAAAATACCCGCCCGAAGGCCGGGGCGCCAAGTTCGTCCAGCGGAAAAAGGCCACAAAAACGGGTGGGCTATAGCCTTGGGGGGTGGGGCTTGCCAACTTCGTCCGCCGGACTCGGAATGGCGCGAGACTTTGCGAGGCACCTCCGTGTGCCAAAAATAGGCCGCTGGCACAGCCGCGCCCAAAAATACCCGCCCGAAGGCCGGGGCGCCAAGTTCGTCCAGCGGAAAAAGGCCACAAAAACGGGTGGGCTATAGCCTTGGGGGGTGGGGCTGGCCAACTTCGTCCGCCGGACTCGGAATGGCGCGAGACTTTGCGAGGCACCTCCGTGTGCCAAAAATAGGCCGCGGACACAGCCGCGCCCAAAAATACCCGCCCGAAGGCCGGGGCGCCAAGTTCGTCCCGCGCAAAAAGGCCACAAAAATGGGTGGGCTATAGCCTTGGGGGGTGGGGCATGCCAACTTCGTCCGCCGGACTCGGAATGGCGCGAGACTTTGCGATGTGCCTGTGTGTGCCAAAAATAGGCCACGGGCACAGCCGCGCCCAAAAATACCCGCCCGAAGACCGGGGCGCCAAGTTCGTGCTGCGGAAAAAGGCCACAAAAACGGGTGGGCTATAGCCTTGGGGGGTGGGGCTGGCCAACTTCGTCCGCCGGACTCGGAATGGCGCGAGACTTTGCGAGGCGCCTCCGTGTGCCAAAAATAGGCTGCGGGCACAGCCGCGCCCAAAAATACCTGCCCGAAGGCCGGGGCGCCAAGTTCGTCCAGCGCAAAAAGGCCACAAAAACGGGTGGGCTATAGCCTTGGGGGGTGGGGCTGGCCAACTTCGTCCGCCGGACTCGGAATGGCGCGAGACTTTGCGAGGCGCCTCCGTGTGCCAAAAATAGGCTGCGGGCACAGCCGCGCCCAAAAATACCCGCCCGAAGGCCGGGGCGCCAAGTTCGTCCAGCGCAAAAAGGCCACAATAACGGGTGGGCTATAGCCTTGGGGGGTGGGGCTGGCAAATTTCGTCCGCCGGACTCGGAATGGCGCGAGACTTTGCGAGGCGCCTCTGTGTGCCACAAATAGGCCGCGGGCACAGCCGCGGCCAAAAATACCCTTCCGAAGGCCGGGGCGCCAAGTTCGTCCAGCGGAAAAAGGCCACAAAAACGGGTGGGCTATAGCCTTGGGGGGTGGGGCTGGCCAACTTCGTCCGCCGGACTCGGAATGGCGCGAGACTTTGCGATGTGCCTGTGTGTGCCAAAAATAGGCCACGGGCACAGCCGCGCCCAAAAATACCCGCCCGAAGACCGGGGCGCCAAGTTCGTCCTGCGGAAAAAGGCCACAAAAACGGGTGGGCTATAGCCTTGGGGGGTGGGGCTGGCCAACTTCGTCCGCCGGACTCGGAATGGCGCGAGACTTTGCGAGGCGCCTCCGTGTGCCAAAAATAGGCTGCGGGCACAGCCGCGCCCAAAAATACCCGCCCGAAGGCCGGGGCGCCAAGTTCGTCCAGCGCAAAAAGGCCACAAAAACGGATGGGCTATAGCCTTGGGGGGTGGGGCTGGCCAATTTCGTCCGCCGGACTCGGAATGGCGCGAGACTTTGCGAGGTACCTGCGTGTGCCAAAAATAGGCCAAGGGCACAGCCGCGCCCAAAAATACCCGCCCGAAGGCCGGGGCGCCAAGTTCGTCCAGCGCAAAAAGGCCACAAAAACGGGTGGGCTATAGCCTTGGGGGGTGGGGCTGGCCAACTTCGTCCGCCGGACTCGGAATGGCGCGAGACTTTGCGAGGCGCCTCCGTGTGCCAAAAATAGGCCGCGGGCACAGCCGCGCCCAAAAATACCCGCCCGAAGGTCGGGGCGCCAAGTTCGTCCCGCGCAAAAAGGCCACAAAAATGGGTGGGCTATAGCCTTGGGGGGTGGGGCTGGCCCACTTCGTCCGCCGGACTCGGAATGGCGCGAGACTTTGCGATGTGCCTGTGTGTGCCAAAAATAGGCCACGGGCACAGCCGCGCCCAAAAATACCCGCCCGAAGGCCGGGGCGCCAAGTTCGTCCTGCGGAAAAAGGCCACAAAAACGGGTGGGCTATAGCCTTGGGGGGTGGGGCTGGCCAACTTCGTCCGCCGGACTCGAAATGGCGCGGGACTTTGCGAGGCGCCTCCGTCTGCCAAAAAAGGCCGTGGGCACAGCCGCGCCCAAAAATACCCGCCCGAAGGCCGGGGCGCCAAGTTCGTCCAGCGCAAAAAGGCCACAAAAACGGGTGGGCTATAGCCTTGCGGGGTGGGGCTGGCCAACTTCGTTCGCCGGACTCGGAATGGCGCGAGACTTTGCGAGGTGCCTGCGTGTGCCAAAAATAGGCCACGGGCACAGCCGCACCCAAAAATACCCGCCCGAAGGCCGGGGCGCCAAGTTCGTCCAGCGGAAAAAGGCCACAAAAACGGGTGGGCTATAGCCTTGGGGGGTGGGGCTGGCCAATTTCGTCCGCCGGACTCGGAATGGCGCGAGACTTTGCGAGGTACCTGCGTGTGCCAAAAATAGGCCAAGGGCACAGCCGCGCCCAAAAATACCCGCCCGAAGGCCGGGGCGCCAAGTTCGTCCAGCGCAAAAAGGCCACAAAAACGGGTGGGCTATAGCCTTGGGGGGTGGGGCTGGCCAACTTCGTCCGCCGGACTCGGAATGGCGCGAGACTTTGCGAGGCGCCTCCGTGTGCCAAAAATAGGCTGCGGGCACAGCCGCGCCCAAAAATACCCGCCCGAAGGCCGGGGCGCCAAGTTCGTCCAGCGCAAAAAGGCCACAATAACGGGTGGGCTATAGCCTTGGGGGGTGGGGCTGGCCAACTTCGTCCGCCGGACTCGGAATGGCGCGAGACTTTGCGAGGCGCCTCCGTGTGCCAAAAATAGGCTGCGGGCACAGCCGCACCCAAAAATACCCACCCGAAGGCCG
Source organism: Citrus cavaleriei (assembly GCA_030448935.1). Classification (NCBI taxonomy): domain Eukaryota; kingdom Viridiplantae; phylum Streptophyta; class Magnoliopsida; order Sapindales; family Rutaceae; genus Citrus; species Citrus cavaleriei. Next base: position 18,816 of record JAUJEM010000391.1, on the reverse strand, counting down.
GGGCGCCAAGTTCGTCCAGCGCAAAAAGGCCACAATAACGGGTGGGCTATAGCCTTGGGGGGTGGGGCTGGCAAATTTCGTCCGCCGGACTCGGAATGGCGCGAGACTTTGCGAGGCGCCTCTGTGTGCCACAAATAGGCCGCGGGCACAGCCGCGCCCAAAAATACCCTTCCGAAGGCCGGGGCGCCAAGTTCGTCCAGCGGAAAAAGGCCACAAAAACGGGTGGGCTATAGCCTTGGGGGGTGGGGCTGGCCAACTTCGTCCGCCGGACTCGGAATGGCGCGAGACTTTGCGATGTGCCTGTGTGTGCCAAAAATAGGCCACGGGCACAGCCGCGCCCAAAAATACCCGCCCGAAGACCGGGGCGCCAAGTTCGTCCTGCGGAAAAAGGCCACAAAAACGGGTGGGCTATAGCCTTGGGGGGTGGGGCTGGCCAACTTCGTCCGCCGGACTCGGAATGGCGCGAGACTTTGCGAGGCGCCTCCGTGTGCCAAAAATAGGCTGCGGGCACAGCCGCGCCCAAAAATACCCGCCCGAAGGCCGGGGCGCCAAGTTCGTCCAGCGCAAAAAGGCCACAAAAACGGGTGGGCTATAGCCTTGGGGGGTGGGGCTGGCCAATTTCGTCCGCCGGACTCGGAATGGCGCGAGACTTTGCGAGGTACCTGCGTGTGCCAAAAATAGGCCAAGGGCACAGCCGCGCCCAAAAATACCCGCCCGAAGGCCGGGGCGCCAAGTTCGTCCAGCGCAAAAAGGCCACAAAACGGGTGGGCTATAGCCTTGGGGGGTGGGGCTGGCCAACTTCGTCCGCCGGACTCGGAATGGCGCGAGACTTTGCGAGGCGCCTCCGTGTGCCAAAAATAGGCCGCGGGCACAGCCGCGCCCAAAAATACCCGCCCGAAGGTCGGGGCGCCAAGTTCGTCCCGCGCAAAAAGGCCACAAAAATGGGTGGGCTATAGCCTTGGGGGGTGGGGCTGGCCCACTTCGTCCGCCGGACTCGGAATGGCGCGAGACTTTGCGATGTGCCTGTGTGTGCTAAAAATAGGCCACGGGCACAGCCGCGCCCAAAAATACCCGCCCGAAGGCCGGGGCGCCAAGTTCGTCCTGCGGAAAAAGGCCACAAAAACGGGTGGGCTATAGCCTTGGGGGGTGGGGCTGGCCAACTTCGTCCGCCGGACTCGAAATGGCGCGGGACTTTGCGAGGCGCCTCCGTCTGCCAAAAAAAGGCCGTGGGCACAGCCGCGCCCAAAAATACCCGCCCGAAGGCCGGGGCGCCAAGTTCGTCCAGCGCAAAAAGGCCACAAAAACGGGTGGGCTATAGCCTTGCGGGGTGGGGCTGGCCAACTTCGTCCGCCGGACTCGGAATGGCGCGAGACTTTGCGAGGTGCCTGCGTGTGCCAAAAATAGGCCACGGGCACAGCCGCACCCAAAAATACCCGCCCGAAGGCCGGGGCGCCAAGTTCGTCCAGCGGAAAAAGGCCACAAAAACGGGTGGGCTATAGCCTTGGGGGGTGGGGCTGGCCAACTTCGTCCGCCGGACTCGGAATGGCGCGAGACTTCGCGAGGTGCCAGCGTGTGCCAAAAATATGCCACGGGCACAGCCGCACCCAAAAATACCCGCACGAAGGCCGGGGCGCCAAGTTCGTCCTGCGGAAAAAGGCCACAAAAACAGGTGGCCTATAGCCTTGGGGGGTGGGGCTGGCCAACTTCGTCCGCCGGAGTCGGAATGGCGCGAGACTTTGCGAGGCACCTCCGTGTGCCAAAAATAGGCCGCTGGCACAGCCGTGCCCAAAAATACCCGCCCGAAGGCCGGGGCGCCAAGTTCGTCCAGCGGAAAAAGGCCACAAAAACGGGTGGGCTATAGCCTTGGGGGGTGGGGCTGGCCAACTTCGTCCGCCGGACTCGGAATGGCGCGAGACTTTGCGAGGCGCCTCCGTGTGCCAAAAATAGGCCACGGGCACAGCCGCGCCCAAAAATACCCGCCCGAAGGCCGGGGCGCCAAGTTCGTCCAGCGGAAAAAGGCCACAAATACGGGTGGGCTATAGCCTTGGGGGGTGGGGCTGGCCCACTTCGTCCGCCGGACTCGGAATGGCCCGAGACTTTGCGAGGCGCCTCCGTGTGCCAAAAATAGGCCGCGGGCACAGCCGCGCCCAAAAATACCCGCCCGCCGGCCGGGCCGCCAAGTTCGTCCAGCGCAAAAAGGCCACAAAACCGGGTGGGCTATAGCCTTGGGGGGTGGGGCTGGCCAACTTCGTCCGCCGGACTCGGAATGGCGCGAGACTTTGCGAGGCGCCTCCGTGTGCCAAAAATAGGCTGCGGGCACAGCCGCGCCCAAAAATACCCGCCCGAAGGCCGGGGCGCCAAGTTCGTCCAGCGCAAAAAGGCCACAAAAACGGGTGGGCTATAGCCTTGGGGGGTGGGGCTGGCCAACTTCGTCCGCCGGACTCGGAATGGCGCGAGACTTTGCGAGGTGCCTGCGTGTGCCAAAAATAGGCCACGGGCACAGCCGCGCCCAAAAATACCCGCCCGAAGGCCGGGGCGCCAAGTTCGTTCAGCGGAAAAAGGCCACAAAAACGGGTGGGCTATAGCCTTGGGGGGTGGGCTGGCCAACTTCGTCCGCCGGACTCGGAATGGCGCGAGACTTTGCGAGGCGCCTCCGTGTACCAAAAATAGGCCGCTGGCACAGCCGCGCCCAAAAATACCCGCCCGAAGGCCGGGGTGCCAAGTTCGTCCAGCGGAAAAAGGCCACAAAAACGGGTGGCCTATAGCCTTGGGGGGTGGGGCTGGCCAACTTCGTCCGCCGGACTCGGAATGGCGCGAGACTTTGCGAGGCGCCTCCGTCTGCCAAAAATAGGCTGCGGGCACAGCCGCGCCCAAAAATACCCGCCCGAAGGCCGGGGCGCCAAGTTCGTCCAGCGCAAAAAGGCCACAATAACGGGTGGGCTATAGCCTTGGGGGGTGGGGCTGGCAAATTTCGTCCGCCGGACTCGGAATGGCGCGAGACTTTACGAGGCGCCTCTGTGTGTCACAAATAGGCCGCGGGCACAGCCGCGCCCAAAAATACCCTTCCGAAGGCCGGGGCGCCAAGTTCGTCCAGCGGAAAAAGGCCACAAAAACGGGTGGGCTATAGCCTTGGGGGGTGGGGCTGGCCAACTTCGTCCGCCGGACTCGGAATGGCGCGAGACTTTGCGAGGGGCCTCCGTGTGCCAAAACTAAGCCACAGACACAGCCGCGCCCAAAAATAACCGCCCGAAGGCCCGGGCGCCAAGTTCGTTCAGCGGAAAAAGGCCACAAAAACGGGTGGGCTATAGCCTTGGGGGTTGGGGCTGGCCAACTTCGTCCGCCGGACTCGGAATGGCGCGAGACTTTGCGAGGGGCCTCCGTGTGCCAAACATTGGCCGCGGGCACAGCCGCACCCAAAAGTAACCACCCGAAGGCCCGGGCGCCAAGTTCGTCCAGCGGAAAAAGGCCACAAAAACGGGTGGGCTATAGCCTTGGGGGGTGGGGCTGGCCAACTTCGTCCGCCGGACTCGGAATGGCGCGAGACTTTGCGAGGCGCCTCCGTGTGCAAAAAATAGGCCGCGGGCACATCCGCGCCCAACAAATACCCGCCCGAAGACCGGGGCGCCATGTTCGTCCAGCGGAAAAAGCCACAAAAACGGGTGGGCTATAGCCTTGGGGGGTGGGGCTGGCCAACTTCGTCCGCCGGACACGGAATGGCGCGAGACTTTGCGAGGCGCCTCCGTGTGCCAAAACTAAGCCACAGACACAGCCGCGCCCAAAAATAACCGCCCGAAGGCCCGGGCGCCAAGTTCGTTCAGCGGAAAAAGGCCACAAAAACGGGTGGGCTATAGCCTTGGGGGTTGGGGCTGGCCAACTTCGTCCGCCGGACTCGGAATGGCGCGAGACTTTGCGAGGGGCCTCCGTGTGCCAAACATTGGCCGCGGGCACAGCCGCACCCAAAAGTAACCACCCGAAGGCCCGGGCGCCAAGTTCGTCCAGCGGAAAAAGGCCACAAAAACGGGTGGGCTATAGCCTTGGGGGGTGGGGCTGGCCAACTTCGTCCGCCGGACTCGGAATGGCGCGAGACTTTGCGAGGCACCTCCGTGTGCCAAAAATAGGCCGCGGGCACAGCCGCGCCCAAAAATAACCGCTCGAAGGCCGGGGCGCCAAGTTCGTCCAGCGGAAAAAGGCCACAAAAACGGGTGGGCTATAGCCTTGGGGGGTGGGGCTGGCCAACTTCGTCCGCCGGACTCGGAATGGCGCGAGACTTTGCGAGGGGCCTCCGTGTGCCAAACATTGGCCGCGGGCACAGCCGCACCCAAAAGTAACCACCCGAAGGCCCGGGCGCCAAGTTCGTCCTGCGGAAAAAGGCCACAAAAACGGGTGGGCTATAGCCTTGGGGGGTGGGGCTGGCCAACTTCGTCCGCCGGACTCGGAATGGCGCGAGACTTTGCGAGGCGCCTCCGTGTGCAAAAAATAGGCCGCGGGCACATCCGCGCCCAACAAATACCCGCCCGAAGACCGGGGCGCCATGTTCGTCCAGCGGAAAAAGCCACAAAAACGGGTGGGCTATAGCCTTGGGGGGTGGGGCTGGCCAACTTAGTCCGCCGGACTCGGAATGGCGCGAGACTTTGCGAGGCGCCTCCGTGTGCCAAAAATAGGCCGCGGGCACAGCCGCGCCCAAAAATAACTGCCCGAAGGCCGGGGCGCCAAGTTCGTCCAGCGGAAAAAGGCCACAAAAACGGGTGGGCTATAGCCTTGGGGGGTGGGGCTGGCCAACCTCGTCCGCCGGACTCGGAATGGCGCGAGACTTTGCGAGGGGCCTCCGTTTGCCAAAAATAGGCCGCGGGCACAGCCGCGCCCAAAAATAACCGCCCGAAGGCCGGGGCGCCAAGTTCGTCCAGCGGAAAAAGGCCACAAAAACGGGTGGGCTATAGCCTTGGGGGGTGGGGCAGGCCAACTTCGTCCGCTGGTCTCGGAATGGAGCGAGACTTTGCGAGGCGCCTCCATGTGCCAAAAATAGTCCGTAGGCACAGCCGCGCCCAAAAATACCCGCCCGAAGGCCGGGCGCCAAGTTCGTCCAGCGGAAAAAGGCCACAAAAACGGGTGGGCTATAGCCTTGGGGGGTGGGGCTGGCCAACTTCGTCCGCCGGACTCGGAATGGCGCGAGACTTTGCGAGGCGCCTCCGTGTGCCAAAAATAGGCCGCGGGCACAGCCGCGCCCAAAAATACCACCCGAAGGCCGGGGCGCTAAGTTCGTCCAGCGGAAAAAGGCCACAAAAACGGGTGGGCTATAGCCTTGGGGGGTGGGGCTGGCCAACTTCGTCCGCCGGACTCGGAATGGTGCGAAACTTTGCGAGGCGCCTCCATGTGCCAAAAATAGGCCGTGGGCACTGCCGCGCCCAAAAATACCCTCCCGAAGGCCGGGGCGCCAAAATCGTCCAGCGGAAAAAGGCCACAAAAACGGGTGGGCTATAGCCTTGGGGGGTGGGGCTGGCAAACTTCGTCCGCTGGACTCGGAATGGCGCGAGACTTTGCGAGGCGCCTCCGTGTGCTAAAAATAGGCCGCGGACACAACCGCGCCCAAAAATACCCGCCCGAAGGCCGGGGCGCCAAGTTCGTCCAGCGGAAAAAGGCCACAAAAACGGGTGGGGTATAGCCTTGGGGGGTGGGGCTGGCCAACTTCGTCCGCAGGATTCGGAATGGCGCGAGACTTTGCGAGGCGCCTCCGTGTGCCAAAAATAGGCTGCGGGCACAGCCGCGCCCAAAAATACCCGCCCGAAGGCCGGGGCGCCAAATTCGTCCGGCGGAAAAAGGCCACAAAAACGGGTGGGCTATAGCCTTGGGGGGTGGGGCTGGCCAAATTCGTCCGCCGGACTCGGAATGGCGCGAGACTTTGCGAGGCGCCTCCGTGTGACAAAAATAGGCCGCGCGCACAGCCGCGCCCAAAAATACCCGCCCGAAGGCCGGGGCGCCAAGTTCGTCCAGCGGAAAAAGGCAACAAAAACGGGTGGGCTATAGCCTTGGGGGGTGGGACTGGCCAACTTCGTCCCCCGGACTCGGAATGGCGCGAGACTTTGCGAGGCACCTCCGTGTGCCAAAAATAGGCTGCGGGCACAGCCGCGCCCAAAAATACCCTCCCGAAGGCCGGGGCGCCAAAATCGTCCAGCGGAAAAAGGCAACAAAAACGGGTGGGCTATAGCCTTGGGGGGTGGGACTGGCCAACTTCGTCCCCCGGACTCGGAATGGCGCGAGACTTTGCGAGGCACCTCCGTGTGCCAAAAATAGGCTGCGGGCACAACCGCGCCCAAAAATCCCCTCCCGAAGGCCGGGGCGCCAAAATCGTCCAGCGGAAAAAGGCCACAAAAACGGGTGGGCTATAGCCTTGGGGGGTGGGGCTGGCCAACTTCGTCCGCCGGACTCGGAATGGCGCGAGACTTTGCGAGGCGCCTCCGTGTGCCAAAAATAGGCCGCGGACACAACCGCGCCCAAAAATACCCGCCCGAAGGCCGGGGCGCCAAGTTCGTCCAGCGGAAAAAGGCCACAAAAACGGGTGGGCTATAGCCTTGGGGGGTGGGGCTGGCCAACTTCGTCCGCCGGACTCGGAATGGCGCGAGACTTTGCGAGGCGCCTCCGTGTGACAAAAATAGGCCGCGGGCACAGCCGCACCCAAAAATACCCGCCCGAAGGCCGGGGCGCCAAGTTCGTCCAGCGGAAAAAGGCAACAAAAACGGGTGGGCTATAGCCTTGGGGGGTGGGGCTGGCCAACTTCGTCCGCCGGACTCGGAATGGTGCGAAACTTTGCGAGGCGCCTCCGTGTGCTAAAAATAGGCTGCGGGCACAGCCGCGCCCAAAAATACCCTCCCGAAGGCCGGGGCGCCAAAATCGTCCAGCGGAAAAAGGCCACAAAAACGGGTGGGCTATAGCCTTGGGGGGTGGGGCTGGCCAACTTCGTCCGCCGGACTGGGAATGGCGCGAGACTTTGCGAGGCGCCTCCGTGTGACAAAAATAGGCCGCGGGCACAGCCGCGCCCAAAAATAGCCGCCCGAAGGCCGGGGCGCCAAGTTCGTCCAGCGGAAAAAGGCAACAAAAACGGGTGGGCTATAGCCTTGGGGGGTGGGGCTGGCCAACTTCGTCCGCCGGACTCGGAATGGCGCGAGACTTTGCGAGGCGCCTCCGTGTGCCAAAAATAGGCCGTGGGCACAGCCGCGCCCAAAAATACCCTCCCGAAGGCCGGGGCGCCAAAATCGTCCAGCGGAAAAAGGCCACAAAAACGGGTGGGCTATAGCCTTGGGGGGTGGGGCTGGCAAACTTCGTCCGCTGGACTCGGAATGGCGCGAGACTTTGCGAGGCGCCTCCGTGTGCTAAAAATAGGCCGCGGACACAACCGCGCCCAAAAATACCCGCCCGAAGGCCGGGGCGCCAAGTTCGTCCAGCGGAAAAAGGCCACAAAAACGGGTGGGGTATAGCCTTGGGGGGTGGGGCTGGCCAACTTCGTCCGCAGGATTCGGAATGGCGCGAGACTTTGCGAGGCGCCTCCGTGTGCCAAAAATAGGCTGCGGGCACAGCCGCGCCCAAAAATACCCGCCCGAAGGCCGGGGCGCCAAATTCGTCCAGCGGAAAAAGGCCACAAAAACGGGTGGGCTATAGCCTTGGGGGGTGGGGCTGGCCAAATTCGTCCGCCGGACTCGGAATGGCGCGAGACTTTGCGAGGCGCCTCCGTGTGACAAAAATAGGCCGCGCGCACAGCCGCGCCCAAAAATACCCGCCCGAAGGCCGGGGCGCCAAGTTCGTCCAGCGGAAAAAGGCAACAAAAACGGGTGGGCTATAGCCTTGGGGGGTGGGGCTGGCCAACTTCGTCCGCCGGACTCGGAATGGCGCGAGACTTTGCGAGGCGCCTCCGTGTGACAAAAATAGGCCGCGGGCACAGCCGCACCCAAAAATACCCGCCCGAAGGCCGGGGCGCCAAGTTCGTCCAGCGGAAAAAGGCAACAAAAACGGGTGGGCTATAGCCTTGGGGGGTGGGGCTGGCCCACTTCGTCCGCCGGACTCGGAATGGTGCGAAACTTTGCGAGGCGCCTCCGTGTGCTAAAAATAGGCTGCGGACACAGCCGCACCCAAAAATACCCTCCCGAAGGCCGGGGCGCCAAAATCGTCCAGCGGAAAAAGGCCACAAAAACGGGTGGGCTATAGCCTTGGGGGGTGGGGCTGGCCAACTTCGTCCGCCGGACTGGGAATGGCGCGAGACTTTGCGAGGCGCCTCCGTGTGACAAAAATAGGCCGCGGGCACAGCCGCGCCCAAAAATAGCCGCCCGAAGGCCGGGGCGCCAAGTTCGTCCAGCGGAAAAAGGCAACAAAAACGGGTGGGCTATAGCCTTGGGGGGTGGGGCTGGCCAACTTCGTCCGCCGGACTCGGAATGGCGCGAGACTTTGCGAGGCGCCTCCGTGTGCCAAAAATAGGCCGTGGGCACAGCCGCGCCCAAAAATACCCTCCCGAAGGCCGGGGCGCCAAAATCGTCCAGCGGAAAAAGGCCACAAAACCGGGTGGGCTATAGCCTTGGGGGGTGGGGCTGGCAAACTTCGTCCGCTGGACTCGGAATGGCGCGAGACTTTGCGAGGCGCCTCCGTGTGCTAAAAATAGGCCGCGGACACAACCGCGCCCAAAAATACCCGCCCGAAGGCCGGGGCGCCAAGTTCGTCCAGCGGAAAAAGGCCACAAAAACGGGTGGGGTATAGCCTTGGGGGGTGGGGCTGGCCAACTTCGTCCGCAGGATTCGGAATGGCGCGAGACTTTGCGAGGCGCCTCCGTGTGCCAAAAATAGGCTGCGGGCACAGCCGCGCCCAAAAATACCCGCCCGAAGGCCGGGGCGCCAAATTCGTCCAGCGGAAAAAGGCCACAAAAACGGGTGGGCTATAGCCTTGGGGGGTGGGGCTGGCCAAATTCGTCCGCCGGACTCGGAATGGCGCGAGACTTTGCGAGGCGCCTCCGTGTGACAAAAATAGGCCGCGCGCACAGCCGCGCCCAAAAATACCCGCCCGAAGGCCGGGGCGCCAAGTTCGTCCAGCGGAAAAAGGCAACAAAAACGGGTGGGCTATAGCCTTGGGGGGTGGGACTGGCCAACTTCGTCCGCCGGACTCGGAATGGCGCGAGACTTTGCGAGGCGCCTCCGTGTGCCAAAAATAGGCCGTGGGCACAGCCGCGCCCAAAAATACCCTCCCGAAGGCCGGGGCGCCAAAATCGTCCAGCGGAAAAAGGCCACAAAAACGGGTGGGCTATAGCCTTGGGGGGTGGGGCTGGCAAACTTCGTCCGCTGGACTCGGAATGGCGCGAGACTTTGCGAGGCGCCTCCGTGTGCTAAAAATAGGCCGCGGATACCACCGCGCCCAAAAATACCCGCCCGAAGGCCGGGGCGCCAAGTTCGTCCAGCGGAAAAAGGCCACAAAAACGGGTGGGGTATAGCCTTGGGGGTGTGGGCTGGCCAACTTCGTCCGCAGTATTCGAATGGCGCGAGACTTTGCGAGGCGCCTCCGTGTGCCAAAAAAATAGGCTGCGGGCACAGCCGCGCCCAAAAATACCCGCCCGAAGGCCGGGCGCCAAGTCGTCCCAGCGGAAAAAGGCCACAAAAACGGGTGGGCTATAGCCTTGGGGGGTGGGGCTGGCCAAATTCGTCCGCCGGACTCGGAATGGCGCGAGACTTTGCGAGGCGCCTCCGTGTGACAAAAATAGGCCGCGCGCACAGCCGCGCCCAAAAATACCCGCCCGAAGGCCGGGGCGCCAAGTTCGTCCAGCGGAAAAAGGCAACAAAAACGGGTGGGCTATAGCCTTGGGGGGTGGGACTGGCCAACTTCGTCCCCCGGACTCGGAATGGCGCGAGACTTTGCGAGGCACCTCCATGTGCCAAAAATAGGCTGCGGGCACAGCCGCGCCCAAAAATACCCTCCCGAAGGCCGGGGCGCCAAAATCGTCCAGCGGAAAAAGGCCACAAAAACGGGTGGGCTATAGCCTTGGGGGGTGGGGCTGGCCAACTTCGTCCGCCGGACTCGGAATGGCGCGAGACTTTGCGAGGCGCCTCCGTGTGACAAAAATAGGCCGCGGGCACAGCCGCGCCCAAAAATACCCGCCCGAAGGCCGGGGCGCCAAGTTCGTCCAGCGGAAAAAGGCAACAAAAACGGGTGGGCTATAGCCTTGGGGGGTGGGGCTGGCCAACTTCGTCCGCCGGACTCGGAATGGTGCGAAACTTTGCGAGGCACCTCCGTGTGCTAAAAATAGGCTTCGGGCACAGCCGCGCCCAAAAATACCCTCCCGAAGGCCGGGGCGCCAAAATCGTCCAGCGGAAAAAGGCCACAAAAACGGGTGGGCTATAGCCTTGGGGGGTGGGGCTGGCCAACTTCGTCCGCCGGACTGGGAATGGCGCGAGACTTTGCGAGGCGCCTCCGTGTGACAAAAATAGGCCGCGGGCACAGCCACGCCCAAAAATAGCCGCCCGAAGGCCGGGGCGCCAAGTTCGTCCAGCGGAAAAAGGCAACAAAAACGGGTGGGCTATAGCCTTGGGGGGTGGGGCTGGCCAACTTCGTCCGCCGGACTCGGAATGGCGCGAGACTTTGCGAGGCGCCTCCGTGTGCCAAAAATAGGCCGCGGACACAGCCGCGCCCAAAAATACCCGCCCGAAGGCCAGGGCGCCAAGTTCCTCCAGCGGTAAAAGGCCACAAAAACGGGTGGGCTATAGCCTTGGGGGGTGGGGCTGGCCAACTTCGTCCGCCGGACTCGGAATGGCGCGAGACTTTGCGAGGCGCCTCCGTGTGACAAAAATAGGCCGCGGGCACAGCCGCGCCCAAAAATACCCGCCCGAAGGCCGGGGCGCCAAGTTCGTCCAGCGGAAAAAGGCAACAAAAACGGGTGGGCTATAGCCTTGGGGGGTGGGGCTGGCCAACTTCGTCCGCCGGACTCGGAATGGTGCGAAACTTTGCGAGGCGCCTCCGTGTGCTAAAAATAGGCTGCGGGCACAGCCGCGCCCAAAAATACCCTCCCGAAGGCCGGGGCGCCAAAATCGTCCAGCGGAAAAAGGCCACAAAAACGGGTGGGCTATAGCCTTGGGGGGTGGGGCTGGCCAACTCGTCCGCCGGACTGGGAATGGCGCGAGACTTTGCGAGGCGCCCCGTGTGACAAAAATAGGCCGCGGGCACAGCCGCACCAAAAATACCTCCCGAAGGCCGGGGCGCAAGTCGCCAGCGGAAAAGGCAACAAAAACGGGTGGGCTATAGCCTTGGGGGTGGGGCTGGCCAACTCGTCCGCCGGACTCGGAATGGCGCGAGACTTTGCGAGGCGCCTCCGTGTGCCAAAAATAGGTCAGGCACAGCCGCGCCAAAAATACCCTCCCGAAGGCCGGGGCGCCAAAATCGTCCAGCGGAAAATGGCCACAAAAACGGGTGGGCTATAGCCTTCGGGGGTGGGGCTGGCAAACTTCGTCCGCTGGACTCGGAATGGCGCGAGACTTTGCGAGGCGCCTCCGTGTGCCAAAAATAGGCCGCGGACACAAAATAACCAAAAATACCCGAAGGCCGGGGCGCCAAAATCGTCCAGCGGAAAATGGCCACAAAAACGGGTGGGGTATAGCCTTGGGGGGTGGGGCTGGCCAACTTCGTCCGCAGAATTCGGAATGGCGCGAGGCTTTGCGAGGCGCCTCCGTGTGCCAAAAATAGGCTACGGGCACAGCCGCGCCCAAAAATACCCGCCCGAAGGCCGGGGCGCCAAGTTCGTCCAGCGGAAAAAGGCCACAAAAACGGGTGGGCTATAGCCTTGGGGGGTGGGGCTGGCCAACTTCGTCCGCCGGACTCGGAATGGCGCGAGACTTTGCGAGGCGCCTCCGAGTGACAAAAATAGGCCGCGCGCACAGCCGCGCCCAAAAATACCCGCCCGAAGGCCGGGGCGCCAAGTTCGTCCAGCGGAAAAAGGCAACAAAAACGGGTGGGCTATAGCCTTGGGGGGTGGGACTGGCCAACTTCGTCCCCCGGACTCGGAATGGCGCGAGACTTTGCGAGGCACCTCCATGTGCCAAAAATAGGCTGCGGGCACAGCCGCGCCCAAAAATACCCTCCCGAAGGCCGGGGCGCCAAAATCGTCCAGCGGAAAAAGGCCACAACAACGGGTGGGCTATAGCGGTGGGGGTGGGTCTGGCTAACTTTGTCCGCCGGACTCGGAATGGCGCGAGACTTTGCGAGGCGCCTCCGTGTGCCAAAATAGGCCATGGGCACACAGCCGCGCCCCAAAATACCCTCCCGAAGGCCGGGCGCCAAGTTCGTCCAGCGGAAAAAGGCCACAAAACGGGTGCGCTATAGCCTTGGGGGGTGGGGCTGGCCAACTTCCGATCCCCGACACGGAATGGCGCGAGACTTTGCGAGGGGCCTCCGTGTGACAAAAATAGGCCGGGGCACAGCCGCGCCAAAAATACCCGCCCGAAGGCCGGGCGCCAAGTCGGCCCAGCGGAAAAAGGCAACAAAACGGGTGGGCTATAGCCTTGGGGGTGGGGCTGGCCAACTTCGTCCCGCCGGACTCGGAATGGCGCGAGACTTTGCGAGGCGCCTCCGTGCTGCCAAAAATAGGCTGCGGGCACAGCCGCGCCAAAAATACCCACCCGAAGGCCGGGCGCCAAGTCGTCCCAGCGGAAAAAGGCCACAAAAACGGGTGGGCTATAGCCTTGGGGGGTGGGGCTGGCCAACTTCGTCCGCCGGACTGGGAATGGCGCGAAACTTTGCGAGGCGCCTCCGTGTGACAAAAATAGGCCGCGGGCACAGCCACGCCCAAAAATACCCTCCCGAAGGCCGGGGCGCCAATATCGTCCAGCGGACAAAGGCCACCAAACCGGGTGGGCTATAGCCTTGGGGGGTGGGGCTGGCCAACTTCGTCCGCCGGACTCGGAATGGCGCGAGACTTTGCGAGGCGCCTCCGTGTGCCAAAAATAGGCCGCGGGCACAGCCGCGCCCAAAAATACCCTCCCGAAGGCCGGGGCGCCAAAATCGTCCAGCGGAAAAAGGCAACAAAAACGGGTGGGCTATAGCCTTGGGGGGTGGGGCTGGCCAACTTCGTCCGCCGGACTCGGAATGGCGCGAGACTTTGCGAGGCGCCTCCGTGTGCAAAAAATAGGCCACGGGCACAGCCGCGCCCAAAAATACCCGCCCGAAGGCCGGGGCGCCAAAATCGTCCAGCGGAAAAAGGCCACAAAAACGGGTGGGCTATAGCCTTGGGGGGTGGGGCTGGCCAACTTCGTCCGCCGGACTCGGAATGGCGCGAAACTTTGCGAGGCGCCTCCGTGTGCCAAAAATAGGCCGCGGGCACAGCCGCGCCCAAAAATACCCTCCCGAAGGCCGGGGCGCCAAAATCGTCCAGCGGAAAAAGGCCACAAAAACGGGTGGGCTATAGCCTTGGGGGGTGGGGCTGGCCAACTTCGTCCGCCGGACTCGGAATGGCGCGAGACTTTGCGAGGCGCCTCCGTGTGCCAAAAATAGGCCATGGGCACAGCCGCGCCCAATAATACCCGCCCGAAGGCCAGGGCGCCAAGTTCGTCCAGCGGAAAAAGGCCACAAAAACGGGTGGGCTATAGCCTTGGGGGGTGGGGCTGGCCAACTTCGTCCGCCGGACTCGGAATGGCACGAGACTTTGCGAGGCGCCTCCGTGTGCCAAAAATAGGCCGTGGGCACAGCCGCGCCCAAAAATACCCCCCCGAAGGCCGGGGCGCCAAGTTCGTCCAGCGGAAAAAGGCCACAAAAACGGGTGGGCTATAGCCTTGGGGGGTGGGGCTAGCCAACTTCGTCTGCCGGACTCGGAATGGCGCGAGACTTTGCGAGGCGCCTCCGTGGGCCAAAAATAGGCCGCGGGCACAGCCGCGCCCAAAAATACCCGCCCGAAGGCCGGGGCGCCAAGTTCGTCCAGCGGAAAAAGGCCACAAAAACGGGTGGGCTATAGCCTTGGGGGGTGGGGCTGGCCAACTTCGTCCGCCGGACTCGGAATGGCGCGAAACTTTGCGAGACGCCTCCGTGTGCCAAAAATAGGCCGCGGGCACAGCCGCACCCAAAAATACCCTCCCGAAGGCCGGGGCGCCAAAATCGTCCAGCGGAAAAAGGCCACAAAAACGGGTGGGCTATAGCCTTGGGGGGTGGGGCTGGCCAACTTCGTCCGCCGGAGTCGGAATGGCGCGAGACTTTGCGAGGGGCCTCGGTGCCCCAAAAATATGCCGCGGGCACAGCCGCGCCCAAAAATAACTACCCGAAGGCCGGGGCGCCAAGTTCGTCCAGCGGAAAAAGGCCACAAAAACGGGTGGGCTGTAGCCTTGGGGGGTGGGGCTGGCCAACTTCGTCCGCCGGACTCGGAATGGCGCGAGACTTTGCGAGGGGCCTCCGTGTGCCAAAAATAGGCCGCGGGCACAGCCGCGTCCAAAAATAACCACCTGAAGGCCGGGGCGCCAAGTTCGTCCAGCGCAAAAAGGCCACAAAAACGGGTGGGCTATAGCCTTGGGGGGTGGGGCTGGCCCACTTCGTCCGCCGGACTCGGAATGGCGCGAGACTTTACGAGGGGCCTCCGTGTGCCAAAAATAGGCCGCGGGCACAGCCGCACCAAAAAATAACCGCCCGAAGGCCGGGGCGCCAAGTTCGACCAGCGGAAAAAGGCCACAAAAATGGGTGGGCTATAGCCTTGCGGGGTGGGGCTGGCCCACTTCGTCCGCCGGACTCGGAATGGCACGAGAGTTTGCGAGGGGCCTCCGTGTGCCAAAAATAGGCCGCGGGCACAGCCGCGCCCAAAAATACCTGCCCGAAGGCCGGGGTGCCAAGTTCGTCCAGCGCAAAAAGGCCACAAAAACGGGTGGGCTATAGCCTTGGGGGGTGGGGCTGGCCAACTTCGTCCGCCGGACTCGGAATGGCGCGAGACTTTGCGAGGCGCCTCCGTTTGCCAAAAATAGGCCGCGGGCACAGCCGCGCCCAAAAATGCCAGCCCGAAGACCGGGGCGCGAAGTTCATCCAGCGCAAAAAGGCCACAATAACGGGTGGGCTATAGCCTTGGGGGGTGGGGCTGGCCAACTTCGTCCGCCGGACTCGGAATGGCGCGCGACTTTGCGAGGCGCCTCTCAGTGCCAAAAATAGGCCAGGCACAGCCGCGCCAAAAATACCCACCCGAAGGCCGGGCGCCAAGTTCGCCCAGCGGAAAAAGGCCACAAAACGGTGGGCTATAGCCTTGGGGGGTGGGGTGGGCCAACTTCGTCCGCCGGACTCGGAATGGCGCGAGACTTTGCGAGGAGCCTCCGTGTGCCAAAATAGGCCAGCGGGCACAGCCGAACCCAAAAATACCTCCCCCAAGGCCGGGCGCCAAGTTCGTCCAGCGGAAAAGGCCACAAAACGGGTGGGCTATAGCCTTGGGGGATGGGGTTGGCCAACTTCGTCCGCCGGACTCGGAATGGTGCGAGACTTTGCGAGGTGCCTCCGTGTGCCAAAATAGGCCACGGCACAGCCGCACCCAAAAATACCAGCCCGAAGGCCGGGCGCCAAGTTCGCCCAGCGGAAAAAGGCCACAAAACGGGTGGGCTATAGCCTTGGGGGTGGGGCTGGCTAACTTCGTCCGCTGGACTCGGAATGGCCCGAGACTTTGCGAGGCGCCTCCGTGCCAAAAATAGGCCGGGGGCACAGCCGCGCCCAAAAATACCTGCCCGAAGGCCGGGCGCCAAGTTCGTCCAGCTTGAAAAGGCCACAAAACGGTGGGCTATAGCCTTGGGGGTGGGGCTGGCAACTCGTCCGCCGGACTCGGAATGGCGCGAGACTTTGCGAGGCGCCTCCGTGTGCCAAATAGGCAGCGGGCACAGCCGCGCCCAAAAATACCCACCCGAAGGCCGGGCGCCAAGTTCATCCAGCGGAAAAAGGCCACAAAACGGGTGGGCTATAGCCTTGGGGGTGGGGCTGGCCAACTTCGTCCGCCGGACTGGAATGGCGCGAGACTTTGCAGGCGCCCATGTGTGGGGGAAATAGGTCAGGGCAACAGCCGCGCCAAAAATACCCGCCCGAAGGCCGGGCGCCAAGTTCGTCCAGCGGAAAAGGCCACAAAACGGGTGGGCTATAGCCTTGGGGGTGGGGCTGGCCAACTTCGTCCGCCGGACTCGGAATGGCGCGAGACTTTGCGAGGCGCCTCCGTGCCTGTAAATAGGGCCAGCGGGCACAGCCGCGCCTAAAAATACCCGCCCAAGGCAGGGGCGCCAAGTTCGTCCAGCGGAAAAAGGCCACAAAACGGGTGGGCTATAGCCTTGGGGTGGGGCTGGCCAACTTCGTCCGCTGACTCGGAATGGCCCGAGACTTTGCGAGGCGCCTCCGTGTGCTGAAATAGGTCAAGGGCACAGCCGCGCCCAAAAATACCCGCCCGAAGGCCGGGCGCCAAGTTCGTCCAGCGGAAAAAGGCCACAAAAACGGGTGGGCTATAGCCTTGGGGGTGGGGCTGGCCAACTTTGGTCCGCTGGACTCGGAATGGCCCGAGACTTTGCGAGGTGCCTCCGTGTTAAAAATAGGTCAAGGGCACAGCCGCGCCTAAAATACCCGCCCGAAGGCCGGGCGCCAAGTTCGTCCCAGCGGAAAAAGGCCACAAAAACGGGTGGGCTATAGCCTTGGGGGTGGGGCTGGCCAACTTCCTGTCCGCTGGACTCGGAATGGCCCGAGACTTTGCGAGGCGCCTCCGTGCCAACAAAATAGGCCGCGGGCACAGCCGCGCCCAAAAATACCAGCCCGAAGGCCGGGCGCCAAGTTCGCTCCAGTTGAAAAAGGCCACAAAAACGGGTGGGCTATAGCCTTGGGGTGGGGGGCTGGCTAACTTCGTCCGCCGGACTCGGAATGGCGCGAGACTTGCGAGGCGCCGCCGTGTGGCAAAAATAGGCAGCGGGCACAGCCGCGCCCAAAATACCCCAGCCCGAAGGCCGGGCGCGCAAGTTCGTCCAGCGGAAAAGGCCACAAAAACGGGTGGGCTATAGCCTTGGGGGTGGGGCTGGCCAACTTCGTCCGCCGGACTCGGAATGGCGCGAGACTTTGCGAGGCGCCTCCATGTGCCAAAAATAGGCCGCGGGGAACAGCCGCGCCAAAAATACCCGCCCAAGGCTGGGGCGCCAAAATTGGCCCAGCGGAAAAAGGCCACAAAAACGGGTGGGCTATAGCCTTGGGGGTGGGGCTGGCCAACTCGTCCGCCGGACTCGGAATGGCGCGAGACTTTGCGGCGCCTCCGTGTGCCAAAAATAGGCCAGCGGGCACAGCCGCGCCTAAAATACCTGCCCAAGGCCGGGCGCCAAGTTCGCCCAGCGGAAAAAGGCCACAAAAACGGGTGGGCTATAGCCTTGGGGGTGGCGCTGGCCAACATCGTCCGCCGGACTCGGAATGGCGCGAGACTTTGCGAGGCGCCTCCGTGCTGCCAAAATAGGCATGGGCACAGCCGCGCCCAAAAAGACCGCCCGAAGGCCGGGGCGCCAACTTTGTCCAGCGGAAAAAGGCCACAAACACGGGTGGGCTATAGCCTTGGGGGGTGCGGCTGGCAAACTTCGTCTGCCGGACTCGGAATGGCGCGAGACTTTATGAGGCGCCTCCGTGTGCCAAATATAGTCGTCGGGCACAGCCGCGCCCAAAAATACCCACCCGAAGGCCGGGCGCCAAGTTCTGCCCAGCGGAAAAAGGCCACAAAACGGGTGGCCTATAGCCTTGGGGGTGGGGCTGGCCAACTTCGTCCGCTGGACTCGGAATGGCGCGAGACTTTGCGAGGCGCCCGTGGTGCCAAAAAATAGGCCGCGGACTCAGCCGAGCCCAAAAATACCCGCCCGAAGGCCGGGTCGCCAAGTTCGCCCAGCGGAAAAAGGCCACAAAACGGGTGGGCTATAGCCTTGGGGATGGGGCTGGCCAACTTCGTCCGCTGGACTCGGAATGGCGCGAGACTTTGCGAGGTGCCTCCATGTGCCAAAAATAGCCGCGGGCACAGCCGCGCCTAAAAATACCCGCCAAGGCCGGGCGCCAAGTTCGGTCCAGCAGAAAAAGGCCACAAAACGGGTGGGCTATAGCCTTGGGGGATGGGGCTGGCCAACTTCGTCCGCCGGACTCGGAATGGCGCGAGACTTTGCGAATACGCCCGAAGGCGTGTGCCAAAAATAGGCCGCTGGCACAGCCGCCTTGGGGGGTGGGGCTGGCCAAAATAATGGCCGAGACTTTACGCCCGAAGGCCGGGGCGCCAAGTTCGTCCAGCGGAAAAAGGCCACAAAAAACGGGGGCTATAGCCTTGGGGGTGGGGCTGGCCAACTGTCCCGCCTCGGACTCGGAATGGCGCGAGACTTTGCGAGGCGCCCGTGTGCTGGGGGTTAGGCCGCGGGCACAGCCGCGCCTGGGGGTAATACCCACCCGAAGGCCGGGCGCCAAGTTCGTCCAGCGGAAAAGGCCAAAAAAACGGGTGGACTATAGCCTTGGGGGTGGGCTGGGCCAACTTGTCGTCCGCCGGACTCGGAATGGCGCGAGACTTTGCAGGCGCCTCCGTGTGCCAAAATAGGCCACGGGCACAGCCGCGCCCAAAAATACCCGCCCTCCCGAAGGCCGGGCGCCAAGTTCATTCCAGCGGAAAAGGCCACAAAACGGGTGGCTATAGCCTGGGGTGGGGCTGGCCAACTTCATCCGCCGGACTGGAATGGCGCGAGACTTTGCGAGGCGCCTCCGTGTCCCAAAATAGGTCAAGGCACAGCCGCTTCCAAAAATACCGCCTCCCAAGGCCGGGTGCCAAGTTCATTCCAGCGGAAAAAGCCACAAAACGGGTGGGCTATAGCCCTG
>JAUJEM010000390.1:0-59523 GCA_030448935.1 Citrus cavaleriei | reverse complement strand
TATAGCCTTGGGGGTGGGGCTGGCCAACTTCGTCCGCCGGACTCGGAATGCCGGGCGCCAAGTTCGTCCAGCGGAAAAAGGCCGGGCGCCACAAAAAAGGGTGGGCTATAGCCTTGGGGGTGGGGCTGGCCAACCGTCCGCCGGACTCGGAATGGCGCGAGACTTTGCGAGGCCTCCGTGTGCCAAAAATAGGCGCGCGGCACAGCCGCGCCAAAATAACCGCCCGAAGGCCGGGCGCCAAGTTCGTCCAGCGGAAAAAGGCCACAAAAGCGGGTGGGCTATAGCCTTGGGGGTGGGGCTGGCCAACCGTCCGCCGGACTCGGAGTGGCGCGAGACTTTGCGAGGGCCTCCGTGTGCCAAAAATAGGCCGAGGGCACAGCCGCGTCCAAAATAACAGCCGAGGCCGCGGCGCCTGCTTCGTCCAGCGCAAAAGCCACAACAATGGGTGGGCTATAGCCTTGGGGGTGGGGCTCCCAAATATAACCGCCCGAAGGCCGGGGTGCCAAGTTCGTCCAGCGGAAAAAGGCCACAAAAATGGGTGGGCTATATAGCCTTGGGGGGTGGGGCTGCCCAACTTCGTCCGCCGGACTCGGAATGGCGTGAGACTTTGCGAGGGTCCTCCGTGTGCCAAAATTAGGCCGCGGGCACAGCCGCGCCCAAAAATAACCGCCCGAAGGCCGGGGCGCCAAGTTCGTCCAGCGGAAAAAGGCCACAACTCGGATTGGCACGAGACTTTGCGAGGGTCCTCCGTGTGCCAAAAATAGGCCGCGGGCACTGACGCGCCCAAATATAACCGCCCGAAGGCCGGGGTGCCAAGTTCGTCCAGCGGAAAAAGGCCACAAAAACGGGTGGGCTATATAGCCTTGGGGGGTGGGGCTGCCCAACTTCGTCCGCCGGACTCGGAATGGCGCGAGACTTTACGAGGGGCCTCCGTGTGCCAAAAATAGGCCGCGGGCACAGCCGCGCCCAAAAATAACCGCCCGAAGGCCGGGGCGCCAAGTTCGTCCAGCGGAAAAAGGCCACAAAAACGGGTGGGCTATAGCCTTGGGGGTGGGGCTGGCCAACCGTCCGCCGGACTCGGAATGGCGTGAGACTTTGCGAGGCGCCTCCGTGTGCCAAAAATAGGCCGCGGGCACAGCCGCACCCAAAAATAACTGCCCGAAGGCCGGGGCGCCAAGTTCGTCCAGCGGAAACAGGCCACAAAAACGGGTGGGCTATAGCCTTGGGGGGTGGGGCTGGCCAACTTCGTCCGCCGGACTCGGAATGGCACGAGACTTTGTGAGGGGCCTCCGTGTGCCAAAAATAGGCCGCGGGCACAGCCGCGCCCAAAAATAACAGCCCGAAGGCCGGGGCGCCAAGTTCGTCCAGCGGAAAAAGGCCACAAAAACGGGTGGGCTATAGCCTTGGGGGGTGGGGCTGGCCCACTTCGTCCGCCGGACTCGGAATGGCGCGAGACTTTGCGAGGGGCCTCCGTGTGCCAAAAATAGGCCGCTGGCACAGCTGCGCCCAAATATAACCGCCCGAAGGCCGGGGCGTCCAGTTCGGCCAGCGGAAAAAGGCCAAAAAAACTGGTGGGCTATAGCCTTGGGGGGTGGGGCTGGCCCACTTCGTCTGCCGGACTCGGAATGGCACGAGACTTTGCGAGGGGCCTCCGTGTGCCAAAAATAGGCATGACACAGCCGCGCCCAAAATTACCCGCCCGAAGGCCGGGCTGCCAAGTTTGTCCAGCGGAAAAAGGCCACAAAAATGGGTGGGCTATAGCCTTGGGGGGTGGGGCTGGCCAACTTCGTCCCCCGGACTCGGAATGGCGCGAGACTTTGCGAGGGGCCTCCGAGCGCCAAAAATAGGCCGCGGGCACAGCCCCGCCCAAAAATACCCGCCCGAAGGCCGGGGCGCCAAGTTCGTCACGAGGAAAATGGCCACAAAAACGGGTGGGCTATAGCCTTGAGGGTGGGGCTGGCCAACCGTCCGCGGACTCGGAATGGCGCGAGACTTTGCGAGTGGCCTCCGTGTGCCAAAAATAGGCCGCGGGCACAGCCGCGCCCAAAAATAACCGCCCGAAGGCGGGGCGCCAATTTCGTCCAGCGGAAAAGGCCACAAAAACGGGTGGGCTATAGCCTTGGGGGGTGGGGCTGGCCCACCGTCCGCCCGGACTCGGAATGGCGCGAGACTTTGCGAGGGCCTCCGTGTGCCAAAAATAGGCCGCGCGGCACAGCCGCACCCAAAAATAACTGCCCGAAGGCCGGCGCCAAGTTCGTCCAGCGGAAAAAGGCCACAAAAAGCGGGTGGGCTATAGCCTTGGGGGTGGGGCTGGCCAACAAATCCGCCCGGACTCGGAATGGCGCGCGACTTTGCGAGGGTCATCCGTGTGCCAAAAATAGGCAGCGGGCACAGCCGCGCCAAAATAACAGCCCGAAGGCGGGGGGCCAAGTTCGTCCAGCGGAAAAAGGCCACAAAAATGGGTGGGCTATAGCCTTGGGGGTGGGCTGGCCAACCGTCCGCCGGACTCGGAATGGCGCGAGACTTTGCGAGGGCCTCCGTGTGTGCCAAAAATAGGCCGCGGACACAGCCGCGCCCAAAATAACCCGCCCGAGGCCCGGGGCGCCAAGTACGTCCAGCGGAAAACGGCCCCAAAAACGGGTGGGCTATAGCCTTGGGGGTGGGGCTGGCCTGGCCCACCGTCCGCCCGGACTCGGAATGGCGCGAGACTTTGCGAGGGCCTCCGTGTGCCAAAAAAATAGGCCGCGGCACAGCCGCGCCCAAACATAACCGCCCGAAGGCCGGGCGCCAAGTTCGTCCAGCGGAAAAAGGCCACAAAAACGGGTGGGCTATAGCCTTGGGGGTGGGGCTGGCCAACCGTCCGCGGACTCGGAATGGCGCGAGACTTTGCGAGGGCCCTCCGTGTGCCAAAAATAGGCAGCGGGCACAGCCGCGCCCAAATATAACCGCCGAAGGCCGGGCGCCAAGTTCGTCCAGCGGAAAAAGGCCACAAAAAGCGGGTGGGCTATAGCCTTGGGGGTGGGCTGGCCAACCGTCCGCCGGACTCGGAATGGCGCGAGACTTGTTGAGGGGCCTCCGTGTGCCAAAAATAGGCCGCGGGCACAGCCGCGCCCAAAAATAACCGCCCGAAGGCCGGGGCGCCAAGTTCGTCCAGCGGAAAAAGGCCACAAAAACGGGTGGGCTATAGCCTTGGGGGGTGGGGCTGGCCAACTTCGTCCGCCCGGGACTCGGAATGGCGCGAGACTTTGCGAGAGGCGCCTCCGTGTGCCAAAAATAGGCCGCGGCACAGCCGCGCCCAAAAATACCCGCCCGAAGGCCGGGCGCCAAGTTCGTCCAGCGGAAAAAGGCCACAAAAAGCGGGTGGGCTATAGCCTTGGGGGTTGGGCTGGCCAACTTCGTCCGCCGGACTCGGAATGGCGCGAGACTTTCCGAGCCCCTCCGTGTGCCAAAAATAGGCCGCGGGCACAGCCGCGCCCAAAAATACCCGCCCGAAGGCCGGGGCGCCAAGTTCGTCCAGCGGAAAAAGGCCACAAAAACGGGTGGGCTATAGCCTTGGGGGTGGGGCTGGCAAACTTCGTCCGCCGGACTCGGAATGGCGCGAGACTTTGCGAGGCGCCTCCGTGTGCCAAAAATAGGCCGCGGGCACAGCCGCGCCCAAAAATACCCGCCCGAAGGCCGGGGCGCCAAGTTCGTCCAGCGGAAAAAGGCCACAAAAATGGGTGGGCTATAGCCTTGGGGGGTGGGGCTGGCCAACTTCGTCCGCCGGACTCGGAATGGCGCGAGACTTTGCGAGGTGCCTCCGTGTGCCAAAAATAGGCCCTTGGGCACAGCCGCGCCCAAAATACCCGCCCGAAGGCCGGGCGCCAAGTTCGTCCAGCGGAAAAAGGCCACAAAAACGGGTGGGCTATAGCCTTGGGGGTGGGGCTGGCCAACCGTCCGCCCGGACTCGGAATGGCGCGAGACTTTGCGAGGCGCCTCCGTGTGCCAAAAATAGGCCAGCGGCACAGCCGCGCCCAAAATACCCGCCGAAGGCCCGGGCGCCAAGTTCGTCCAGCGGAAAAAGGCCACAAAAGCGGGTGGGCTATAGCCTTGGGGGTGGGGCTGGCCAACCGTCCGCCCGGACTCGGAATGGCGCGAGACTTTGCGAGGGCCCTCCGTGTGCCATAAATAGGCGGGGGTCGCGGCCGCGGGAAAAATGATCCGCCCGAAGGCCGGGACGCCAAGTTCGTCCGGCGGAAAAAGGCCACAAAAACGGGTGGGCTATTGCCTTGGGGGGTGGGCTTGCCAACCGTCCGCCCGGACTCGGAATGGCGCGAGACTTTGAGGGCGCCTCCGTGTGCCAAAAATAGGCCGCGGCACACAGCCGCCCCAAAAATAACCGCCCGAAGGCCGGGCCTCCACGTTCGCCCAGCGTAAAAAGGACAAAAACACGGGTGGTCCATAGCCTTGGGGGGTGGTGCTGTCCAACTTCGTCCGCCGGACTCGGAATGGCGCGAGACTTTGCGAGGGCGCCTCCGTGTGCCAAAAATAGGCCGCGGGCACAGCCGCCCAAAAATACCCGCCCGAAGGCCGGGCGCCAAGTTCGTCCAGCGGAAAAAGGCCACAAAAGCGGGTGGGCTATAGCCTTGGGGGTGGGGCTGGCCAACCGTCCGCCGGACTCGGAATGGCGTGAGACTTTGCGAGGCGCCTCCGTGTGCCAAAAATAGGCCATGGGCACAGCCGCGCCCAAAAATAACCGCCCGAAGGCCGGGCGCCAAGTTCGTCCAGCGGAAAAGGCCACAAAAGCGGGTGGGCTATAGCCTTGGGGGTGGGGCTGGCCAACCGTCCGCCGGACTCGGAATGGCGCGAGACTTTGCGCAGGGCCTCCGTGTGCCAAAAATAGGCCGCGGGCACAGCCTCGCCCAAACATACCCGCCCGAAGGCCGGGCGCCAGTTCGTCCAGCGGAAAAAGGCCAAAAGCGGGTGGGCTATAGCCTTGGGGGGTGGGGCTGGCCAACTTCGTCCGCCGGACTCGGAATGGCGCGAGACTTGTTGAGGGGCCTCCGTGTGCCAAAAATAGGCCGCGGGCACAGCCGCGCCCAAAAATAACCGCCCGAAGGCCGGGGCGCCAAGTTCGTCCAGCGGAAAAAGGCCACAAAAACGGGTGGGCTATAGCCTTGGGGGGTGGGGCTGGCCAACTTCGTCCGCCGGACTCGGAATGGCGCGAGACTTTGCGAGGGCCTCCGTGTTCCAAAAATAAGCCGCAGGCACCGCCCCGCCCAAAAAATACCCCCCGCAGGCCGGGGGGCCAAGTTCGTCCACGGGAAAAACGCCACAAAAACGGGGGGGCCTTAGCCTTGGGGGGTGGGGCTGGCCAACTTCGTCCGCCGGACTCGGAATGGCGCGAGAGTTTGCGAGGCACCTCCGTGAGCCAAAAATAGGCCGCGGGCTCAGCAGCGCCCAAAAATACCCGCCGACGGCCGGGGCGCCAATTTTCTCCAGCGGAAAAAGGCCACAAAAATGGGTGGGCTATAGCCTTGGGGGGTGGGGCTGGCCAACTTCGTCCGCCGGACTCGGAATGGCGCGAGACTTTGCGAGGCACCTCTGTGTGCCAAAAATAGGCCGCGGCACACAGCGCCCAAAATACCCGCCCGAGGCCGGGGCGCCAAGTTCGTCCAGCGGAAAAAGGCCACAAAAACGGGTGGGATATAGCCTAGGGGGTGGGGCTGGCCAACCGTCCGCCGGACTCGGAATGGCGCGAGACTTTGCGAGGCGCCTCCGTGTGCCAAAAATAGGCCCGGGCACAGGCACAGCCGCGCGCAACAATACCCGCCCGTAGGCCTGGGGGCCTAGTTCGTCCTGCGGAAAAAGGACACAAAAACGGGTGGGCTATAGCCTTGGGGGGTGGGGCTGGCCAACTTCGTCCGCCGGACTCGGAATGGCGCGAGACTTTGCGAGGGGCCTCCGTGTGCAAAAAATAGGCCGCGGTCACAGCCGCACCCAAAAATAACCGCCCGAAGGCCGGGGCGCCAAGTTCGTCCACCGGAAAAAGGCCACAAAAACGGGTGCGCTATAGCCTTGGGGGGTGGGGCTGGACAACTTCGTCCGCCGGACTCGGAATGGCGCGAGACTTTGCTAGGGCCTCCGTGTGCCAAAAATAGGCATCGGGCACAGCCGCGCCCAAAAATAACTGCCCGAAGGCCGGGCCACCAAGTTCGACCACCGGAAAAAGGCCACAAAAATGGGTGGGCTATAGCCTTGGGGGGTGGGGCTGGCCAACTTCGTCCGCGGGAGTCGGAATGGCGCGAGACTTTGCGAGGGGTCTCCGTGTGCCAAAAATAGGCCGCGGACACAGCCGCGCCCAAAAATAACCGCCCGAAGGCCGGGGCGCCAAGTTCGTCCAGCGGAAAAATCCCACAAAAACGGGTGGGCTATAGCCTTGGGGGGTGGGGCTGGCCAACTTCGTCCGCCGGACTCGGAATGGCGCGAGACTTTGCGAGGGGCCTCCGTGTGCCAAAAATAGGCCGCGGGCACAGCCGCGCCCAAAAATAACCGCCCGAAGGCCGGGGCGCCAAGTTCGTCCAGCGGAAAAGGCCCACAAAAGCGGGTGGGCTATAGCCTTGGGGGTGGGGCTGGCCAACCGTCCGCCCGGACTCGGAATGGCGCGAGACTTTGCGAGGGCCTCCGTGTGCCAAAAAAATAGGCCATGGGCACAGCCGCGCCCAAAAATAACCGCCGAAGGCCGGGCGCCAAGTTCGTCCAGCGGAAAAAGGCCACAAAAACGGGTGGGCTATAGCCTTGGGGGTGGGGCTGGACAACTTCGTCCGCGGACTCGGAATGGCGCGAGACTTTGCGAGGGGCCTCCGTGTGCCAAAAATAGGCCGCGGGCACAGCCGCGCCCAAAAATAACCGCCCGAAGGCCGGGGCGCCAAGTTCGTCCAGCGGAAAAAGGCCACAAAAACGGGTGGGCTATAGCCTGGGGGGGTGGGGCTGGCCAACTTCGTCCGCCGGACTCGGAATGGCGCGAGACTTTGCGAGGGGCCTCCGTGTGCCAAAAATAGGCCTGGTGGACAGCCGCGCTCAAATATAACCGCCCGAAGGCCGGGGCGCCAAGTTCGTCCAGCGGAAAAAGGCCACAAAAATGGGTGGGCTATAGCCTTGGGGGGTGGGGCTGGCCAACTTCGTCCGCCGGACTCGGAATGGCGCGAGACTTTCCGAGGGCCCTCCGTGTGCCAAAAATAGGCCGCGGGCACAGCCGCGCCCAAAAATAACCGCCCGAAGGCCGGGGCGCCAAGTTCGTCCAGCGGAAAAAGGCCACAAAAACGGGTGGGCTATAGCCTTGGGGGGTGGGGCTGGCCAACATCATCCGCGGACTCGGAATGGCGGAAGACTTTGCGAGGGCCTCCGTGTGCCAAAAATAGGCCCACGGACACAGCCGCGCTAAAAAATAACCGCCTGAAGGGCCGGGCGCCAAGTTCGTCCACCGGAAAAAGGCTACAAAAACGGGTGGGCTATAGCCTTGGGGGTGGGGCTGGCCAACAAATCCGCCCGACTCGGAATGGCGGGAGACTTTGTGGGGCCTCCGTGTGCCAAAAATAGGCCACGGAAACAGCCGCGCCCAAAAATAACCGCCCGAAGGCCGGGGCGCCAAGTTCGTCCAGCGGAAAAAGGCCACAAAAACGGGTGGGCTATAGCCTTGGGGGGTGGGGCTGGCCAACTTCGTCCGCCGGACTCGGAATGGCGCGAGACTTTGTGAGGGCCCTCCGTGTGCCAAAAATAGGCCACGGGCACAGCCGCGCCCAAAAATAACCGCCCGAAGGCCGGGGCGCCAAGTTCGTCCAGCGGAAAAAGGCCACAAAAACGGGTGGGCTATAGCCTTGGGGGGTGGGGCTGGCCAACTTCGTCCGCCGGACTCGGAGTGGCGCGAGACTTTACGAGGGACCTCCGTGTGCGAAAAATAGGTCGCGAGCACAGCCGCGCCCAAAAATAACCGCCCGAAGGCCGGGGAGCCAAGTTCGTCCAGCGGAAAAGGGCCACAAAAACGGGTGGGCTATAGCCTTGGGGGCTGGGGCTGGCCAACTTCGTCCGCCGGACTCGGAATGGCACGAGACTATGCGAGGGGCCTCCGTGTGCCAAAAATAGGCCGCGGGCACAGCAGCGCCCAAAAATAACTGCCCGAAGGCCGGGGCGCCAAGTTCGACCAGCGGAAAAAGGCCACAAAAACGGGTGGGCCATAGCCTTGGGGGGTGGGGCTGGCCAACTTCGTCCGCCGGACTCGGAATGGCGCGAGGCTTTGCGAGGGGCCTCCGTATGCCAAAAATAGTCCGCGGGCATAGCCGCGCCCAAAAATAACTGCCCGAAGTCCGGGGCGCCAAGTTCGTCCAGCGGAAAAAGGCCACAAAAACGGGTGGGCTATAGCCTTCGGGGGTTGGGCTGGGCAACTTTGTCCGCCGGACTCGGAATGGCGCGAGACTTTGCGAGGGGTCTCCGTGTGCGAAAAATAGGCCGCGGGCACAGCCGCGCCCAAAAATAACCGCCCGAAGGCCGGGGCGCCAAGTTCGTCCAGCGGAAAAAGGCCACAAAAACGGGTGGGCTATAGCCTTGGGGGGTGGGGCTGGCCAACTTCGTCCGCCGGACTCGGAATGGCGCGAGACTTTACGAGGGGCCTCCGTGTGCCAAAAATAGGCCGCGGACACAGCCGCGCTCAAAAATAACCGCCCGAAGGCCGGGGCACCTAGTTCGTCCAGCGGAAAAAGGCCACAAAAACGGGTGGGCTATAGCCTTGGGGGGTGGGGCTGGCCAACATCATCCGACGGACTCGGAATGGTGGAAGACTTTGTGAGGGGCCTCCATGTACCAAAAATAGGCCACGGACACAGCCGCGCTAAAAAATAACCGCCTGAAGGCCGGGGCGCCAAGTTCGTCCAGCGGAAAAAGGCCACAAAAACGGGTGGGCTATAGCCTTGGGGGGTGGGGCTGGCCAACTTCGTCCGCCGGACTCGGAATGATGGGAGACTTTGTGAGGGGCCTCTGTGTACCAAAAATAGGCCACGGAAACAGCCGCGCCCAAAAATAACCGCCCGAAGGCCGGGGCGCCAAGTTCGTCCAGCGGAAAAAGGCCACAAAAACGGGTGGGCTATAGCCTTGGGGGGTGGGGCTGGCCAACTTCGTCCGCCGGACTCGGAATGGCGCGAGACTTTGCGAGGGGCCTCCTTGTGCCAAAAATAGGCAGCGGGCACAGCCGCGCCCAAAAATAACCGCCCGAAGGCCGGGGCGCCAAGTTCGTCCAGCGGAAAAAGGCCACAAAAACGGGTGGGCTATAGCCTTGGGGGGTGGGGCTGGCCAACTTCGTCCGCCGGACTCGGAGTGGCGCGAGACATTACGAGGGACCTCCGTGTGCGCAAAATAGGTCGCGAGCACAGCCGCGCCCAAAAATAACCGCCCGAAGGCCGGGGAGCCAAGTTCGTCCAGCGGAAAAGGGCCACAAAAACGGGTGGGCCATAGCCTTGGGGGGTGGGGCTGGCCAACTTCGTCCGCCGGACTCGGAATGGCACGAGACTATGCGAGGGGCCTCCGTGTGCCAAAAATAGGCCGCGGGCAAAGCAGCGCCCAAAAATAACTGCCCGAAGGCCGGGGCGCCAAGTTCGACCAGCGGAAAAAGGCCACAAAAACGGGTGGGCCATAGCCTTGGGGGGTGGGGCTGGCCAACTTCGTCCGCCGGACTCGGAATGGCGCGAGGCTTTGCGAGGGGCCTCCGTATGCCAAAAATAGTCCGCGGGCATAGCCGCGCCCAAAAATAACTGCCCGAAGTCCGGGGCGCCAAGTTCGTCCAGCGGAAAAAGGCCACAAAAACGGGTGGGCTATAGCCTTGGGGGGTTGGGCTGGCCAACTTTGTCCGCCGGACTCGGAATGGCGCGAGACTTTGAGAGGGGACTCAGTGTGCCAAAAATAGGCCATGGACACAGCCGCGCTCAAAAATAACCGCCCGAAGGCCGGGGCGCCAAGTTCGTCCAGCGGAAAAAGGCCACAAAAACGGGTGGGCTATAGCCTTGGGGGGTGGGGCTGGCCAACTTCGTCCGCCGGACTCGGAATGGTGGGAGACTTTGTGAGGGGCCTCTGTGTACCAAAAATAGGCCACGGAAACAGCCGCGCCCAAAAATAACCGCCCGAAGGCCGGGGCGCCAAGTTCGTCCAGCGGAAAAAGGCCACAAAAACGGGTGGGCTATAGCCTTGGGGGGTGGGGCTGGCCAACTTCGTCCGCCGGACTCGGAATGGCGCGAAACTTTCCGAGGGGCCTCCTTGTGCCAAAATTAGGCCGCGGGCACAGCCGCGCCCAAAAATAACCGCCCGAAGGCCGGGGCGCCAAGTTCGTCCAGCGGAAAAAGGCCTCAAAAACGGGTGGGCTATAGCCTTGGGGGGTGGGGCTGGCCAACTTCGTCCGCCGGAATCGGAGTGGCGCGAGACTTTACGAGGGACCTCCGTGTGCGCAAAATAGGTCGCGAGCACAGCCGCGCCCAAAAATAACCGCCCGAAGGCCGGGGAGCCAAGTTCGTCCAGCGGAAAAGGGCCACAAAAACGGGTGGGCTATAGCCTTGGGGGCTGGGGCTGGCCAACTTCGTCCGCCGGACTCGGAATGGCACGAGACTATGCGAGGGGCCTCCGTGTGCCAAAAATAGGCCGCGGGCACAGCAGCGCCCAAAAATAACTGCCCGAAGGCCGGGGCGCCAAGTTCGACCAGCGGAAAAAGGCCACAAAAACGGGTGGGCCATAGCCTTGGGGGGTGGGGCTGGCCAACTTCGTCCGCCGGACTCGGAATGGCGCGAGGCTTTGCGAGGGGCCTCCGTATGCCAAAAATAGTCCGCGGGCATAGCCGCGCCTAAAAATAACTGCCCGAAGTCCGGGGCGCCAAGTTCGTCCAGCGGAAAAAGGCCACAAAAACGGGTGGGCTATAGCCTTGGGGGGTTGGGCTGGCCAACTTTGTCCGCCGGACTCGGAATGGCGCGAGACTTTGCGAGGGGTCTCCGTGTGCGAAAAATAGGCCGCGGACACAGCCGCGCTCAAAAATAACCGCCCGAAGGCCGGGGCGCCAAGTTCGTCCAGCGGAAAAAGGCCACAAAAACGGGTGGGCTATAGCCTTGGGGGGTGGGGCTGGCCAACTTCGTCCGCCGGACTCGGAATGGTGGGAGACTTTGTGAGGGGCCTCTGTGTACCAAAAATAGGCCACGGAAACAGCCGCGCCCAAAAATAACCGCCCGAAGGCCGGGGCGCCAAGTTCGTCCAGCGGAAAAAGGCCACAAAAACGGGTGGGCTATAGCCTTGGGGGGTGGGGCTGGCCAACTTCGTCCGCCGGACTCGGAATAGCGCGAAACTTTTCGAGGATCCTCCTTGTGCCAAAATTAGGCCGCGGGCACAGCCGCGCCCAAAAATAACCGCCCGAAGGCCGGGGCGCCAAGTTCGTCCAGCGGAAAAAGGCCACAAAAACGGGTGGGCTATAGCCTTGGGGGGTGGGGCTGGCCAACTTCGTCCGCCGGACTCGGAGTGGCGCGAGACTTTACGAGGGACCTCCGTGTGCAAAAAATAGGTCGCGAACACAGCCGCGCCCAAAAATAACCACCCGAAGGCCGGGGCGCCAACTTCGTCCAGCGTAAAAAGGCCACAAAAACGGGTGGGCTATAGCCTTGGGGGGTGGGGCTGGCCAACTTCGTCCGCCGGACTCGGAATGGCGCGAGACTTTGCGAGGGGCCTCCGTGTGCCAAAAATAGGCCGCGGGCACAGACGCGCCCAAAAATAACTGCCCGAAGGCCGGGGCGCCAAGTTCGACCAGCGGAAAAAGGCCACAAAAACGGGTGGGCTATAGCCTTGGGGGGTGGGGCTGGCCAACTTCGTCCGCCGGACTCGGAATGGTGGGAGACTTTGTGAGGGGCCTCCGTGTACCAAAAATAGGCCGGGGGCACAGCCGCGCCCAAAAATAACCACCCGAAGGCCGGGGCGCCAAGTTCGACCAGCGGAAAAAGGCCACAAAAACGGGTGGGCCATAGCCTTGGGGGGTGGGGCTGGCCAACTTCGTCCGCCGGACTCGGAATGGCGCGAGGCTTTGCGAGGGGCCTCCGTATGCCAAAAATAGTCCGCGGGCATAGCCGCGCCCAAAAATAACTGCCCGAAGTCCGGGGCGCCAAGTTCGTCCAGCGGAAAAAGGCCACAAAAACGGGTGGGCTATAGCCTTGGGGTGTTGGGCTGGCCAACTTTGTCCGCCGGACTCGGAATGGCGCGAGACTTTGCGAGGGGTCTCCGTGTGCTAAAAATAGGCCGCGGGCACAGCCGCGCCCAAAAATAACCGCCCGAAGGCCGGGGCGCCAAGTTCGTCCAGCGGAAAAAGGCCACAAAAACGGGTGGGCTATAGCCTTGGGGGGTGGGGCTGGCCAACTTCGTCCGCCGGACTCGGAATGGCGCGAGACTTTACGAGGGGCCTCCGTGTGCCAAAAATAGGCCGCGGACACAGCCGCGCTAAAAAATAACCGCCCGAAGGCCGGGGCGCCTAGTTCGTCCAGCGGAAAAAGGCCACAAAAACGGGTGGGCTATAGCCTTGGGGGGTGGGGCTGGCCAACATCATCCGCCGGACTCGGAATGGTGGGAGACTTTGTGAGGGGCCTCCATGTACCAAAAATAGGCCACGGAAACAGCCGCGCCCAAAAATAACCGCCCAAAGGCCGGGGCGCCAAGTTCGTCCAGCGGAAAAAGGCAACAAAAATGGGTGGGCTATAGCCTTGGGGGGTGGGGCTGGCCAACTTCGTCCGCCATACTCGGAATGGTGGGAGACTTCGTGAGGGGCCTCCGTGTACCAAAAATAGGCCGGGGGCACAGCCGCGCCCAAAAATAACCACCCGAAGGCCGGGGCGCCAACTTCGTCCAGCGTAAAAAGGCCACAAAAACGGGTGGTCTATAGCCTTGGGGGGTGGGGCTGGCCAACTTCGTCCGCCGGACTCGGAATGGCGCGAGACTTTGCGAGGGGCCTCCGTGTGCCAAAAATAGGCCGCGGGCACAGACGCGCCCAAAAATAACCGCCCGAAGGCCGGGGCGCCAAGTTCATCCAGCGGAAAAAGGCCACAAAAACGGGTGGGCGATAGCCTTGGGGGGTGGGGCTGGCCAACTTCGTCCGCCGGACTCGGAATGGCGCGAGACTTTGCGAGGGGCATCCGTGTACCAAAAATAGGCCACGGGCACAGCGGCGCCCGAAAATAACCGCCCGAAGGCCGGGGCGCCCAGTTCGTCCAGCGAAAAAAGGCCACAAAAACGGGTGGGCTATAGCGTTGGGGGGTGGGGCTGGCCAACTTCGTCCGCCGGACTCGGAATGGCGCGAGAGTTTGCGAGGGGCCTCCGTGCGCCAAAAATAGTCCGCGGGCATAGCCGCGCCCAAAAATAACCGCCGGAAGGCCGGGGCGCCAAGTTCGTCCATCGGAAAAAGGCCACAAAAACGGGTGGGCTATAGCCTTGGGGGGTGGGGCAGGCCAACTTCGTCCGCCGGACTCGGAGTGGCGCGAGACTTTACGAGGGACCTCCATGTGCGAAAAATAGGCCGCGAGCACAGCCGCGCCCAAAAATAACCGCCCGAAGGCCGGGGCGCCAAGTTCGTCCAGCGGAAAAGGGCCACAAAAACGGGTGGGCTATAGCCTTGGGGGCTGGGGCTGGCCAACTTCGTCCGCCGGACTCGGAATGGCACGAGACTATGCGAGGGGCCTCCGTGTGCCAAAAATAGGCCGCGGGCACAGCCGCGCCCAAAAATAACCGGCCGAAGGCCGGGGCGCCAAGTTCGACCAGCGGAAAAAGGCCACAAAAACGGGTGGGCTATAGCGTTGAGGGGTGTGGCTGGCCAACTTCGTCCGCCGGACTCGGAATGGCGCGAGACTTTGCGAGGGGCCTCCGTGTGCCAAAAATAGGCCATGGACACAGCCGCTCTCAAAAATAACCGCCCGAAGGCCGGGGCGCCAAGTTTGTCCAGCGGAAAAAGGCCACAAAAACGGGTGGGCTATAGCCTTGGGGGGTGGGGCTGGCCAACTTCGTCCGCCGGACTTGGAATGGCGCGAGACTTTGCGAGGGGCCTCCGTGTGCCAAAAATAGGCCATGGACACAGCCGCGCTAAAAAATAACCGCCCGAAGGCCGGGGCGCCAAGTTCGTCCAGCGGAAAAAGGCCACAAAAACGGGTGGGCTATAGCCTTGGGGGGTGGGGCTGGCCAACTTCGTCCGCCGGACTCGGAATGGCGCGAGACTTTGCGAGGGGCCTCCGTGTGCCAAAAATAGGCCGCGGGCACAGACGCGCCCAAAAATAACCGCCCGAAGGCCGGGGCGCCAAGTTCATCCAGCGGAAAAAGGCCACAAAAACGGGTGGGCGATAGCCTTGGGGGGTGGGCTTGCCCAACTTCGTCTGCCGGACTCGGAATGGTGCGAGACTTTGCGAGGGGCATCCGTGTACCAAAAATAGGCCACGGGCACAGCGGCGCCCAAAAATAACCGCCCGAAGGCCGGGGCGCCAAGTTCGTCCAGCGGAAAAAGGCCACAAAAACGGGTGGGCTATAGCCTTGGGGGTGGGGCTGGCCAACTTCGTCCGCCGGACTCGGAATGGCGCGAGACTTTGCGAGGGGCCTCCGTGTGCCAAAAATAGGCCGCGGGCACAGCCGCGCCCAAAAATAACCGCCGGAAGGCCGGGGCGCCAAGTTCGTCCAGCGGAAAAAGGCCACAAAAACGGGTGGGCTATAGCCTTGGGGGGTGGGGCTGGCCAACTTCGTCCGCCGGACTCGGAATGGCGCGAGACTTTGCGAGGGGCCTCCGTGTGCCAAAAATAGGCCATGGCCACAGCCGCGCCCAAAAATAACCGCCCGAAGGCCGGGGCGCCAAGTTCGTCCAGCGGAAAAAGGCCACAAAAACGGGTGGGCTATAGCGTTGGGGGGTGGGGCTGGCCAACTTCGTCCGCCGGACTCGGAATGGCGCGAGACTTTGCGAGGGGCCTCCGTGTGCCAAAAATAGGCCATGGACACAGCCGCGCTCAAAAATAACCGCCCGAAGGCCGGGGCGCCAAGTTTGTCCAGCGGAAAAAGGCCACAAAAACGGGTGGGCTATAGCCTTGGGGGGTGGGGCTGGCCAACTTCGTCCGCCGGACTTGGAATGGCGCGAGACTTTGCGAGGGGCCTCCGTGTGCCAAAAATAGGCCATGGACACAGCCGCGCTCAAAAATAACCGCCCGAAGGCCGGGGCGCCAAGTTCGTCCAGCGGAAAAAGGCCACAAAAACGGGTGGGCTATAGCCTTGGGGGGTGGGGCTGGCCAACTTCGTCCGCCGGACTTGGAATGGCGCGAGACTTTGCGAGGGGCCTCCGTGTGCCAAAAATAGGCCATGGACACAGCCGTGCTCAAAAATAACCGCCCGAAGGCCGGGGCGCCAAGTTCGTCCAGCGGAAAAAGGCCACAAACACGGGTGGGCTATAGCCTTGGGGGGTGGGGCTGGCCAACTTCGTCCGCCGGACTTGGAATGGCGCGAGACTTTGCGAGGGGCCTCCGTGTGCCAAAAATAGGCCATGGACACAGCCGCGCCCAAAAATAACCGCCCGAAGGCCGGGGCGCCAAGTTCGTCCAGCGGAAAAAGGCCACAAAAACGGGTGGGCTATAGCCTTGGGGGGTGGGGCTGGCCAACTTCGTCCGCCGGACTCGGAATGGCGCGAGACTTTGCGAGGGGCCTCCGTGTGCCAAAATTAGTCCGCAGGCATAGCCGCGCCCAAAAATAACCGCCCGAAGTCCGGGGCTCCAAGTTCGTCCAGCGGAAAAAGGCCACAAAAACGGGTGGGCTATAGCCTTGGGGGGTGGGGCTGGCCAACTTCGTCCGCCGGACTCGGAGTGGCGCGAGACTTTACGAGGGACCTCTGTGTGCGAAAAATAGGCCGCGAGCACAGCCGCGCCCAAAAATAACCGCCCGAAGGCCGGGGCGCCAAGTTCGTCCAGCGGAAAAAGGCCACAAAAACGGGTGGGCTATAGCCTTGGGGGGTGGGGCTGGCCAAATTCGTCCGCCGGACTCGGAATGGCGCGAGACTTTGCGAGGGGCCACCGTGTGCCAAAAATAGGCCGCGGGCACAGCCGCGCCCAAAAATAACCACCCGAAGGCCGGGGCGCCAAGTTCGTCCAGCGGAAAAAGGCCACAAAAACGGGTGGGCTATAGCCTTGGGGGGTGGGGCTGGCCAACTTCGTCCGCCGGACTCGGAATGGTGGGAGACTTTGTGAGGGGCCTCCGTGTTCCAAAAATAGGCCACGGAAACAGCCGCGCCCAAAAATAACCGCCCGAAGGCCGGGGCGCCAAGTTCGTCCAGCGGAAAAAGGCCACAAAAACGGGTGGGCTATAGCCTTCGGGGGTGGGGCTGGCCAACTTCGTCCGCCGGACTCGGAATGGCGCGAAACTTTCCGAGGGGCCTCCTTGTGCCAAAATTAGGCCGCGGGCACAGCCGCGCCCAAAAATAACCGCCCGAAGGCCGGAGCGCCAAGTTCGTCCAGCGGAAAAAGGCCACAAAAACGGGTGGGCTATAGCCTTGGGGGGTGGGGCTGGCCAACTTCGTCCGCCGGACTCGGAGTGGCGCGAGACTTTACGAGGGACCTCCGTGTGCGAAAAATAGGCTGCGAGCACAGCCGCGCCCAAAAATAACCGCCCGAAGGCCGGGGAGCCAAGTTCGTCCAGCGGAAAAGGTCCACAAAAACGGGTGGGCTATAGCCTTAGGGGCTGGGGCTGGCCAACTTCGTCCGCCGGACTCGGAATGGCGCGAGACTTTGCGAGGGGCCTCCGTGTGCCAAAAATAGGCCGCGGGCACAGACGCGCCCAAAAATAACCGCCCGAAGGCCGGGGCGCCAAGTTCATCCAGCGGAAAAAGGCCACAAAAACGGGTGGGCGATAGCCTTGGGGGGTGGGGCTGGCCAACTTCGTCCGCCGGACTCGGAATGGCGCGAGACTTTGCGAGGGGCATCCGTGTACCAAAAATAGGCCACGGGCACAGCGGCGCCCGAAAATAACCGCCCGAAGGCCGGGGCGCCCAGTTCGTCCAGCGAAAAAAGGCCACAAAAACGGGTGGGCTATAGCGTTGGGGGGTGGGGCTGGCCAACTTCGTCCGCCGGACTCGGAATGGCGCGAGAGTTTGCGAGGGGCCTCCGTGTGCCAAAAATAGTCCGCGGGCATAGCCGCGCCCAAAAATAACCGCCGGAAGGCCGGGGCGCCAAGTTCGTCCATCGGAAAAAGGCCACAAAAACGGGTGGGCTATAGCCTTGGGGGGTGGGGCTGGCCAACTTCGTCCGCCGGACTCGGAGTGGCGCGAGACTTTACGAGGGACCTCCATGTGCGAAAAATAGGCCGCGAGCACAGCCGCGCCCAAAAATAACCGCCCGAAGGCCGGGGCGCCAAGTTCGTCCAGCGGAAAAGGGCCACAAAAACGGGTGGGCTATAGCCTTGGGGGCTGGGGCTGGCCAACTTCGTCCGCCGGACTCGGAATGGCACGAGACTATGCGAGGGGCCTCCGTGTGCCAAAAATAGGCCGCGGGCACAGCCGCGCCCAAAAATAACCGGCCGAAGGCCGGGGCGCCAAGTTCGACCAGCGGAAAAAGGCCACAAAAACGGGTGGGCTATAGCGTTGGGGGGTGGGGCTGGCCAACTTCGTCCGCCGGACTCGGAATGGCGCGAGACTTTGCGAGGGGCCTCCGTGTGCCAAAAATAGGCCATGGACACAGCCGCGCTCAAAAATAACCGCCCGAAGGCCGGGGCGCCAAGTTTGTCCAGCGGAAAAAGGCCACAAAAACGGGTGGGCTATAGCCTTGGGGGGTGGGGCTGGCCAACTTCGTCCGCCGGACTCGGAGTGGCGCGAGACTTTACGAGGGACCTCTGTGTGCGAAAAATAGGCCGCGAGCACAGCCGCGCCCAAAAATAACCGCCCGAAGGCCGGGGCGCCAAGTTCGTCCAGCGGAAAAAGGCCACAAAAAGGGGTGGACTATAGCCTTGGGGCGTGGGGCTGGCCAACTTCGTCCGCCGGACTCGGAATGGCGCGAGAATTTTCGAGGAGCTTCCGTGTCCAAAAAATAGGCCGCGGGCACAGCCGCGTCCAAAAATAACCGCTCGAAGGCCGGGGCGCCAACTTCGTCCAGCGGAAAAAGGCCACAAAAACGGGTGGGCTATAGCCTTCGGGTGTGGGGCTGGCCAACTTCGTCCGCCGGACTCGAAATTGCGTAAGACTTTGCGAGGGGCCTCCGTGTGCCAAAACTAAGCCACAGGAACAGCCGCGCCCAAAAATAACCGCCCGAAGGCCGGGGCGCCAAGTTCGACCAGCGGAAAAAGGCAACAAAAACGGGTCGGCTATAGCCTTGGGGGGTGGGGCTGGCCAACTTCGTCCGCCGGACTCGGAATGGCGCGAGACTTTACGAGGGGCCTCCGTGTGCCAAAAATAGGCCGTGGGCACAGCCGCGCCGGAAAATAACCGCCCGAAGGCCGGGGCGCCAATTTCGTCCAGCGGAAAAAGGCCACAAAAAGGGGTGGGCTATAGCCTTGGGGTGTGGGGCTGGCCAACTTCGTCCGCCGCACTCGGAATGGCGCGAGACTTTGCGAGGAGCCTCCGTGTGCCAAAAATAGGCCGCGGACACAGCTACGCCCAAAAATAACTGCCCGAAGGCCGGGGCGCCAAGTTCGTCCAGCGGAAAAAGTCCACAAAAACGGGTGGGCTATAGCCTTGGGGGGTGGGGCTGGCCAACTTCGTCCGCCGGACTCGAAATTGCGCAAGACTTTGCGAGGGCCTCCGTGTGCCAAAACTAAGCCACAGGCACAGCCGCGCCCAAAAATAACCGCCCGAAGGCCGTGGCGCCAAGTTCGTCCAGCGGAAAAAGGCCACAAAAACGGGTGGGCTATAGCCTTGGGGGGTGGGGCTGACCAACTTCGTCCGCCGGAATCGGAATGGCGCGAGAATTTGCGAGGGGCCTCCGTGCCCAAAAAAAAGGCCGCGGACACAGCCGCGCCCAAAAATAACCGCTCGAAGGCCGGGGCGCCAAGTTCGTCCAGCGGAAAAAGGCCACAAAAACGGGTGGGCTATAGCCTTGGGGTGTGGGGCTGGCCAACTTCGTCAACCGGACTCGGAATGGCGCGAGACATTGCGAGGGGCCTCCATGTGCCAAAAATAGGTCGCGGGCACAGCGGCGCCCAAAAATAACCACCCGAAGGCCGGAGCGCCAAGTTCGTCCAGCGGAAAAAGGCCACAAAAACCGGTGGGCTATAGCCTTGGGGGGTGGGGCTGGCCAACTTCGTCCGCCGGACTCGGAATTGCGCAAGACTTTGCGAGGGGACTCCGTATGCCAAAACTAAGCCACAGGCACAGCCGTACCCAAAAATAACCGCTCGAAGGCCGGGCGCCAAGTTCGTCCAGCGGAAAAAGGCCACAAAAACGGGTGGGCTATAGCCTTGGGGGGTGGGGCTGGCCAACTTCGTCCGCCGGACTCGAAATTGCGCAAGACTTTGCGAGGGGCCTCCGTGTGCCAAAACTAAGCCACAGGCACAGCCGCGCCCAAAAATAACCGCCCGAAGGCCGTGTCGCCAAGTTCGTCCAGCGGAAAAAGGCCACAAAAACGGGTGGGCTATAGGCTTGGGGGGTGGGGCTGGCCAACTTCGTCCGCCGGACTCGGAATGGCACGAGACTTTGTGAGGGGCCTCCGTGTGCCAAAAATAGGCCGCGGGCACAGCCGTGCCCAAAAATAACCGCCTGAAGGCCGGGGCGCCAAGTTCGTCCAGCGGAAAAAGGCCACAAAAAGGGGTGGGCTATAGCCTTGGGGTGTGGGGCTGGCCAACTTCGTCCGCCGGACTCGGAATGGCGCGAGACCTTACGAGGAGCCTCCGTGAGCCAAAAATAGGCCGCGGACACAGCTACGCCCAAAAATAACCGCCCGAAGGTCGGGGCGCCAAGTTCGTCCCGCGGAAAAAGGCCACAAAAACGGGTGGGCTATAGCCTTGGGGGGTGGGGCTGGCCAACTTCGTCTGCCGGACTCGGAATTGCGCGAGACTTTGCGAGGGGCCTCCGTGTGCCAAAACTAAGCCACAGGCACAGCCGCGCCCAAAAATAACCGCCCGAAGGCCGGGGCACCATGTTCGTCCAGCGGAAAAAGGCCACAAAAACGGGTGGGCTATAGCCTTGGGGGGTGGGGTTTGGCCAACTTCATCCGCCGGACTTGGAATAGCGCGACAATTTGCTAGGGGCATCCGTGTAACAAAAATAGGCCGCGGGTACAGCCGCGCCATAAAATAACCGCCCGAAGGCCGGGGCGCCAAGTTCGTCCAGCGGAAAAAGGCCACAAAAATGGGTGGGCTATAGCCTTGGGGGGTGGGGCTGGCCAACTTCGTCCGCCGGACTCGAAATTGCGCAAGACTTTGCGAGGGGCCTCCGTGTGCCAAAACTA
Organism: Citrus cavaleriei; assembly: GCA_030448935.1. NCBI lineage: Eukaryota > Viridiplantae > Streptophyta > Magnoliopsida > Sapindales > Rutaceae > Citrus > Citrus cavaleriei. The sequence continues at coordinate 39,097 of JAUJEM010000390.1, read as the reverse complement.
AGCCACAGGCACAGCCGCGCCCAAAAATAACCGCCCGAAGGCCGTGGCGCCAAGTTCGTCCAGCGGAAAAAGGCCACAAAAACGGGTGGGCTATAGCCTTGGGGGGTGGGGCTGACCAACTTCGTCCGCCGGATTCGGAATGGCGTAAGACTTTGCGAGGGGCCTTCGTGTGCCAAAAATAAGCCGCGGGCACAGCCGCGCCCAAAAATAACCGCCCGAAGGCCGGGGCGCCAAGTTCGTCCAGCGGAAAAAGGCCACAAAAACGGTTGGGCTATAGCCTTGGGGGGTGGGGCTGGCCACGTCCGCCGGACTCGGAATGGCGCGAGACCTTGCGAGGAGCCTCCGTGTGCCAAAAATAGGCCGCGGACACAGCTACGCCCAAAAATAACCGCCCGAAGGCCGGGGCGCCAAGTTCGTCCCGCGGAAAAAGGCCACAAAAACGGGTGGGCTATAGCCTTGGGGGGTGGGGCTGGCCAACTTCGTCGGCCGCACTCGGAATGGCGCGACGCTTTACACGGGGCCTCCGTGTGCCAAAAATACGCTGTGGGCACAGCCGCGCCCAAAAATAACCTCCCGAAGGCAGGGGCGCCAAGTTCGTTCAGCGGAAAAAGGCCACAAAAACGGGTGGGCTATAGCCTTGGGGGGTGGGGCTGGCCAACTTCGTCCGCCGGACTCGAAATTGCGCAAGACTTTGCGAGGGGCCTCCGTGTGCCAAAACTAAGCCACAGGCACAGCCGCGCCCAAAAATAACCGCCCGAAGGCCGGGGCGCCAAGTTCGTCCAGCGGAAAAAGGCCACAAAAACGGGTGGGCTATAGCCTTGGGGGGTGGGGCTGGCCAACTTCGTCCGCCGGACTCGGAATGGCACGAGACTTTGTGAGGGGCCTCCGTGTGCCAAAAATAGGCCGCGGGCACAGCCGTGCCCAAAAATAACTGCCTGAAGGCCGGGGCGCCAAGTTCGTCCAGCGGAAAAAGGCCACAAAAAGGGGTGGGCTATAGCCTTGGGGTGTGGGGCTGGCCAACTTCGTCCGCCGGACTCGGAATGGCGCGAGACCTTACGAGGAGCCTCCGTGCGCCAAAAATAGGCCGCGGACACAGCTACGTCCAAAAATAACCGCCCGAAGGCCGGGGCGCCAAGTTCGTCCCGCGGAAAAAGGCCACAAAAACGGGTGGGCTATAGCCTTGGGGGGTGGGGCTGGCCAACTTCGTCCGCCGGACTCGGAATGACGCGAGACTTTGCGAGGCGCCTCCGTGTGCCAAAAATAGGCCGCGGGCACAGCTGTGCCCAAAAATACCCACCCGAAGGCCGGGGCGCCAAGTTCGTCCAGCGGAAATAGGCCACAAAAACGGGTGGGCTATAGCCTTGGGGGGTGGGGCTGGCCAACTTCGTCCGCCGGAATCGGGATGGCGCGAGACTTTACGAGGCACCTCCGTGTGCCAAAAATAGGCTGCGGGCACAGCCGCGCCCAAAAATACCAGCCCAAAGGCCGGGGCGCCAAGTTCGTCCAGAGGAAAAAGGCCATAAGAACGGGTGGGCTATAGCCTTGGGGGGTGGGGCTGGCCAACTTCGTCCGCCGGACTCGGAATGGCGCGAGGCTTTGCGAGGCGCCTCCGTGTGGCAAAAATAGGCCGCGGGCACAGCCGCACCCAAAAATACCCGCCCGATGGCCGGGGCACCAAGTTCGTACAGCGGAAAAAGGCCACAAAAACGGGTGGGCTATAGCCTTGGGGGGTGGGGCTGGCCAACTTCGTCCGCCGGACTCGGAATGGCGTGAGACTTTGCGAGGCCCCTCCGTGTGCCAAAAATAGGCCGCGGGAACAGCCGCGCCCAAAAAGACCCGCCCGAAGGCCGGGGCGACAAGTTCGTCCAGCGGAAAAAGGCCACAAAAACGGGTGGGCTATAGCCTTGGGGGGTGGGGCTGGCCAACTTCGTCCGCCGGACTCGGAATGGCGCGAGGCTTTGCGAGGCGCCTCCGTGTGGCAAAAATAGGCCGCGGGCACAGCCGCACCCAAAAATACCCGCCCGATGGCCGGGGCACCAAGTTCGTACAGCGGAAAAAGGCCACAAAAACGGGTGGGCTATAGCCTTGGGGGGTGGGGCTGGCCAACTTCGTCCGCCGGACTCGAAATTGCGCAAGACTTTGCGAGGGGCCTCCGTGTGCCAAAACTAAGCCACAGGCACAGCCGCGCCCAAAAATAACCGCCCGAAGGCCGTGGCGCCAAGTTCGTCCAGCGGAAAAAGGCCACAAAAACGGGTGGGCTATAGCCTTGGGGGGTGGGACTGACCAACTTCGTCCGCCGGATTCGGAATGGCGTAAGACTTTGCGAGGGGCCTTCGTGTGCCAAAAATAAGCCGCGGGCACAGCCGCGCCCAAAAATAACCGCCCGAAGGCCGGGGCGCCAAGTTCGTCCAGCGGAAAAAGGCCACAAAAACGGTTGGGCTATAGCCTTGGGGGGTGGGGCTGGCCAACTTCGTCCGCCGGACTCGGAATGGCGCGAGACCTTGCGAGGAGCCTCCGTGTGCCAAAAATAGGCCGCGGACACAGCTACGCCCAAAAATAACCGCCCGAAGGCCGGGGCGCCAAGTTCGTCCCGCGGAAAAAGGCCACAAAAACGGGTGGGCTATAGCCTTGGGGGGTGGGGCTGGCCAACTTCGTCGGCCGGACTCGGAATGGCGCGACGCTTTACACGGGGCCTCCGTGTGCCAAAAATACGCTGTGGGCACAGCCGCGCCCAAAAATAACCTCCCGAAGGCAGGGGCGCCAAGTTCGTTCAGCGGAAAAAGGCCACAAAAACGGGTGGGCTATAGCCTTGGGGGGTGGGGCTGGCCAACTTCGTCCGCCGGACTCGAAATTGCGCAAGACTTTGCGAGGGGCCTCCGTGTGCCAAAACTAAGCCACAGGCACAGCCGCGCCCAAAAATAACCGCCCGAAGGCCGAGGCGCCAAGTTCGTCCAGCGGAAAAAGGCCACAAAAACGGGTGGGCTATAGCCTTGGGGGGTGGGGCTGGCCAACTTCGTCCGCCGGACTCGGAATGACGCGAGACTTTGCGAGGCGCCTCCGTGTGCCAAAAATAGGCCGCGGGCACAGCTGTGCCCAAAAATACCCACCCGAAGGCCGGGGCGCCAAGTTCGTCCAGCGGAAATAGGCCACAAAAACGGGTGGGCTATAGCCTTGGGGGGTGGGGCTGGCCAACTTCGTCCGCCGGAATCGGGATGGCGCGAGGCTTTGCGAGGCGCCTCCGTGTGGCAAAAATAGGCCGCGGGCACACCCGCACCCAAAAATACCCACCCGATGGCCGGGGCGCCAAGTTCGTCCAGCGGAAAAAGGCCACAAAAACGGGTGGGCTATAGCCTTGGGGGGTGGGGCTGGCCAACTTCGTCCGCCGGACTCGGAATGGCGCGAGGCTTTGCGAGGCGCCTCCGTGTGGCAAAAATAGGCCGCGGGCACAGCCGCGCCCAAAAATACCAGCCCAAAGGCCGGGGCGCCAAGTTCGTCCAGAGGAAAAAGGCCATAAGAACGGGTGGGCTATAGCCTTGGGGGGTGGGGCTGGCCAACTTCGTCCGCCGGACTCGGAATGGCGCGAGGCTTTGCGAGGCGCCTCCGTTTGCCAAAAATAGGCCACGGGCTCAGCCGCGCCCAAAAATACCCTCCCGAAGGCCGGGGCGCCAAGTTCGTCCAGCGGAAAAAGGCCACAACAACGGGTGGGCTATAGCCTTGGGGGATGGGGCTGGCCAACTTCGTCCGCCGGACTCGGAATGGCGCAAGACTTTGCGAGGCGCCTCCGTGAGCCAAAAATAGGCCACGGGCACAGCCGCGCCCAAAAATACCCGCCCGAAGGCCGGGGCGCCAAGTTCGTCCAGCGGAAAAAGGCCACAAAAACGGGTGGGCTATAGCCTTGGGGGGTGGGGCTGGCTCACTTCGTCCGCCGGACTCGGAATGGCGCGAGACTTTGTGAGGCGCCTCCGTGTGCCAAAAATAGGCCGCGGGCACAGCCGCGCCCAAAAATACCCGCGCCAAGGCCGGGCCGCCAAGTTCGTCCAGCGGAAAAAGGCCACAAAAACGGGTGGGCTATAGCCTTGGGGGGTGGGGCTGGCCAACTTCGTCCGCCGGACTCGGAATGGCGCGAGACTTTGCGAGGCGCCTCCGTGTGCCAAAAATAGGCCACGGGCACAGCCACTCCCAAAAATACCCGCCCGAAGGCCGGGGTGCCAAGTTCGTGCAGCGGAAAAAGGCCACAAAAACGGGTGGGCTATAGCCTTGGGGGGTGGGGCTGGCCAACTTCGTCCGCCGGACTCGGAATGGCGCGAGACTTTGCGAGGTGCCTCCGTGTGCCAAAAATAGGCCATGGGCACAGCCGCGCCGAAAAAAACCCGCCCGAAGGCCGGGGCGCCATGTTCGTCCATTGGAAAAAGGCCACAAAAACGGGTGGGCTATAGCCTTGGGGGGTGGCGCTGGCCAACTTCGTCCGCCGGACTCGGAATGGCGCGAGACTTTGCGAGGCGCCTCCGTATGCCAAAAATAGGCCACGGGCACGGCCGCGCCCAAAAAAACCCGCCCGAAGGCCGGGGCGCCAAGTTCATCCATTGGAAAAAGGCCACAAAAACGGGTGGGCTATAGCCTTGGGGGGTGGGGCTGGCCAACTTCGTCCGCCGGACTCGGAATGGCGCGAAACTTTGCGAGGTGCCTCCGTGTGCCAAAATTAGGCTGCGGGAACAGCCGCGCCCAAAAATACGCGCCCGAAGGCCGGGGCGACAAGTTCGTCCAGCGGAAAAAGGCCACAAAAACGGGTGGGCTATAGCCTTGGTGGGTGGGGCTGGCCAACTTCGTCCGCCGGACTCGGAATGGCGTGAGAATTTGCGAGGCGCCTCCGTGTGCCAAAAATAGGCCACGGGCACAGCCGCGCCCAAAAATACCTGCCCGAAGGCCGGGGCGCCAAGTTCGTCCAGCGGAAAAAGGCCACAAAAACGGGTGGGCTATAGCCTTGGGGGTTGGGGCTGGCCAACTTCGTCCGCCGGACTCGGAATGGCGCGAGACTTTGTGAGGCGCCTCCGTGTGCCAAAAATAGGCCGTGGGCACAGCCGTACCCAAAAATACCCGCCCGAAGGCCGGGGCGCCAAGTTCGTCCAGCGGAAAAAGGCCACAAAAACGGGTGGGCTATAGCCTTCGGGGGTGGGGCTGGCCAACTTCGTCCGCCGGACTCGGAATGGCGCGAGACTTTGCGAGGCGCCTCCTTGTGCCAAAAATAGGCCGCGGGCACAGCCGCACCCAATAATACCCGCCCGAAGGCCGGGGCGCCAAGTTCGTCCAGCGGAAAAAGGCCACAAAAACGGGTGGGCTATAGCCTTCGGGGGTGGGGCTGGCCAACTTCGTCCGCCGGACTCGGAATGGCGCGAGACTTTGCGAGGCGCCTCCGTGTGCCAAAAATAGGCCGCGGACACAGCCGCGCACAAAAATACCCGACCGAAGGCCGGGGCGCCAAGTTCGTCCAGCGGAAAATGGCCACAAAAACGAGTGGGCTATAGCCTTGGGGGGTGGGGCTGGCCAACTTCGTTCGCCGGACTCGGAATGGCGTGACACTTTGCGAGGCGTCTCCGTGTGACAAAAATAGGCCGCGGGCACAGCCGCGCCCAAAAATACCTGCCCGAAGGCCGGGGCACCAAGTTCGTCCAGTGGAAAAAGGCCACAAAAACGGGTGGGGCTGGCCAACTTCGTCCGCCGGACTCGGAATGGCGCGAGACTTTACGAGGTGCCTCCGTGTGCCAAAAATAGGCCGCGGGCACAGCCGCACCCAAAAATACCCGCCCGAAGGCCGGGGCGCCAAGTTCGTCCAGCGGAAAATGGCCACAAAAACGAGTGGGCTATAGCCTTGGGGGGTGGGGCTGGCCAACTTCGTTCGCCGGACTCGGAATGGCGCGGCACTTTGCGAGGCGCCTCCGTGTGCCAAAAATAGGCCGCGGGCACAGCCGCGCCCAAAAATACCCGCCCGAAGGCCGGGGCGCCAAGTTCGTCCAGCGGAAAATGGCAACAAAAACGAGTGGGCTATAGCCTTGGGGGGTGGGGCTGGCCAACTTCGTTCGCCGGACTCGGAATGGCGCGACCCTTTGCGAGGCACCTCCGTGTGCCAAAAATAGGCCGCGGGCACAGCCGCGCCCAAAAATACCCGCCCGAAGGCCGGGGCGCCAAGTTCGTCCAGCGGAAAAAGGCCACAAAAACGGGTGGGCTATAGCCTTGGGGGGTGGGGCTGGCCAACTTCGTCCGCCGGACTAGGAATGGTACGAGACTTTGCGAGGCGCCTCCTTGTGTCAAAAATAGGCTGCGGGCACCGCCGCGCCCAAAAATACCCGCCCGAAGGCCTGGGCGCCAAGTTCGTCCAGCGGAAAAAGGCCACAAAAACGGGTGGGCTATAGCCTTGGGGGGTGGGGCTGGCCAACTTCGTCCGCCGAACTCGGATTGGCGCGAGACTTTGCGAGGCACCTCCGTGAGGTAAAAATAGACCACGGGCACAGCCGCGCCCAAAAATACCTGCCCGAAGGCCGGGGCGCCAAGTTCGTCCAGCGGAAAATGACCACAAAAACGGGTCGGCTATAGCCTTGGGGGGTGGGTCTGGCCAACTTCGTCCGCCGGACTCGGAATTGCGCGAGACTTTGCGAGGCGCCTCCTTGTGCCAAAAATAGGCCGCGGGCACAGCCGCGCCCAATAATACCCGCCCGAAGGCCGGGGCGCCAAGCTCGTCCAGCGGAAAAAGGCCACAAAAACGGGTGGGCTATAGCCTTGGGGGGTGGGGCTGGCCAACTTCGTCCGCCGGACTCGGAATGGCGCGAGACTTTGCGAGGCACCTCCGTGTGCCAAAAATAGGCCGCGGGTACAGCCGCGCCCAAAAATACCCGACCGAAGGCCGGGGCGCCAAGTTCATCCAGCGGAAAAAGGCCACAAAAACGGGTGGGCTATAGCCTTTGGGGGTGGGGCTGGCAAACTTCGTCCGCCGGACTCGGAATGGCGCGAGACATTGCGAGGCGTCTCCGTGTGGCAAAAATAGGCCGCGGGCACAGCCACGCCCAAAAATACCCGACCGAAGGCCGGGGCGCCAAGTTCGTCCAGCGGAAAAAGGCCAGAAAAACGGGTGGGCTATAGCCTTGGGGGGTGGGGGTGGCCAACTTCGTCCGCCGGACTCGGAATGGCGCGAGAGTTTGCGAGGTGCCTCCCTGTGCCAAAAATAGGCCGCGGGCACAGTCGCGCCCAAAAATACCCGCCCGAAGGCCGGGGCGCCAAGTTCGTCCAGCGGAAAAAGGGCAGAAAAACGGGTGGGCTATAGCCTTGGCGGGTGGGGCTGGCCAACTTCGTCCGCCGGACTCGGAATGGCGCGAGACTTTGCGAGGCACCTCCGTGTGCCAAAAATAGGCGTGGGCATAGCCGCGCCCAAAAATACCCGCCCGAATGCCGGGGCGCCAAGTTCGTCCACCGGTAAAAGGCCAGAAAAACGGGTGGGCTATAGCCTTGGGGGGTGGGGCTGGCCAACTTCGTCCGCCGGACTCGGAATGGCGCGAGACATTGCGAGGCGCCTCCGTGTGCCAAAAATAGGCCGCGGGCACAGCCGCGCCCAAAAATACCCGACCGATGGCCGGGGCGCCAAGTTCGTCCAGCGGAAAAAGGCCAGAAAAATGGGTGGGCTATAGCCTTGGGGGGTGGGGCGGGCCAACTTCGTCCGCCGGACTCGGAATGGCGCGAGACTTTGCGAGGCGCCTCCGTGTGCCAAAAATAGGCCGCGGGCACAGCCGCGCCCAAAAATACCCGCCCGAAGGCCGGGGCGCCAAGTTCGTCCTGCCGAAAAAGGCCACAAAAACGGGTGGGCAATAGCCTTGGGGGGTGGGGCTTGCCAACTTATTCCATCGGACTCGGAATGGCGCGAGACTTTGCGAGGCGCCTCCGTGTACCAAAAATAGGCCGCGGGCACTGCCGCGCCCAAAAATACCCGCCCGAAGGCCGGGGCGCCAAGTTCGTCCAGCGGAAAATGGCCCAAAAAACGGGTGGGCTATAGCCTTGGGGGGTGGGGCTGGCCAACTTCGTCCGCCGGACTCGGAATGGCGCGAGACTTTGCGAGGCGCCTCCGTGTGCCAAAAATAGGCCGCGCGCACAGCCGCGTCCAAAAATAACCCCCCGAAGGCCGGGGCGCCAAGTTCGTCCAGCGGAAAAAGGCCACAAAAACAGGTGGGCTATAGCCTTGGGGGGTGGGGCTGGCCAACTTCGTCCGCCGGACTCGGAATGGCGCGAGACTTTGCGAGGTGCCTCCGTGTGACAAAAATAGGCCGCGGGCACAGCCGCGTCCAAAAATAACCCCCCGAAGGCCGGGGCGCCAAGTTCGTCCAGCGGAAAAAGGCCACAAAAACGGGTGGGCTATAGCCTTGGGGGGTGGGGCTGGCCAACTTCGTCCGCCGGACTCGGAATGGCGCGAGACTTTACGAGGTGTCTCCGTGTGCCAAAAATAGGCCGCGGGCACAGCTGCGCCCAAAAATACCCGCCCGAAGGACGGGCGCCAAGTTCGTCCAGCGGAAAAAGGCCACAAAAACGGGTGGGCTATAGCCTTGGGGGGTGGGGCTGGCCAACTTCGTCCGCCGGACTCGGAATGGCGCGAGACTTTGCGAGGAGCCTCCGTGTGACAAAAATAGGCCGCGGGCACAGCCGCGCCTAAAAATACCCGCCCGAAGGCCGGGGCGCCAAGTTCGTCCAGCAGAAAAAGGCCACAAAAACGGGTGGGCTATAACCTTGGGGGGTGGGGCAGGCCAACTTCGTCCCCCGGACTCGGAATGGCGCGAGACTTTATGAGGTGCCTCCGTGTGCCAAAAATAGGCCGCGGGCACAGCCGCGCTCAAAAATACCCGCCCGAAGGCCGGGGCGCCAAGTTCGTCCAGCGGAAAAAGGCCACAAAAACAGGTGGGCTATAGCCTTGGGGGGTGGGGCTGGCCAACTTCGTCCGCCGGACTCGGAATGGCGCGAGACTTTGCGAGGCACCTCCGTGTGCCAAAAAAATAGCCATGGGCACAGCCGCGCCCAAAAATACCCGCCCGAAGTCCGGCGCGCCTTGTTCGTCCAGCTGAAAAAGGCCACAAAAACGGGTGGGCTATAGCCTTGGGGGGTGGGGCTGGCCAACTTCGTCCGCCGGACTCGGAATGGCGCGAGACTTTGCGAGGCGCCTCCGTGTGCCAAAAATAGGCCGCGGGCACAGCTGCGCCCAAAAATACCCGCCCGAAGGCCGGGGCGCCAAGTTCGTCCAGCGGAAAAAGGCCACAAAAACGGGTGGGCTATAGCCTTGGGGGGTGGGGCTGGCCGACTTCGTCCGCCAGACTCGGAATGGCGCGAGATTTTGCGAGGCGCCTCCGTGTGGGAAAAATAGGCCGCGGGCACAGCCGCGCCCAAAAATACCCGCCCAAAGGCCGGGGCGCGAAGTTCGTCCAGCGAAAAAAGGCCACAAAAACGGGTGGGCTATAGCCTTGGGGGGTGGGGCTGGCCAACTTCGTCCGCCAGACTCGGAATGGCGCGAGACTTTACGAGGCGCCTCCGTGTGCCATAAATAGGCCGCGGGGACAGCCGCGCCCAAAAATACCCGCCCGAAGGCCGGGGCACCAAGTTCGTCCAGCGGAAAAAGGCCACAAAAACGGGTGGGCTATAGCCTTGGGGGGTGGGGCTGGCCAACTTCGTCCGCCGGACTCGGACTGGCGCGAGATTTTGCGGGGCGAGGCGCCTCCGTGTGCCAAAAATAGTCCGCGGGCGCAGCTGCGCCCAAAAATACCCGCCCGAAGGCCGGGGCGCCAAGTTCGTCCAGCGGAAAAAGGCCACAAAAACGGGTTGGCTATAGCCTTGGGGGGTGGGGCTGGCCCAATTCGTCCGCCAGACTCGGAATGGCGCGAGACATTACTAGGCGCCTCCTTGTGCCAAAAATAGGCCGCGGGCACAGCAGCGCCCAAAAATACCCGCCCGAAGGCCGGGGCGCCAAGTTCGTCCAGCGGAAAAAGGCCACAAAAACGGGTGGGCTATAGCCTTGGGGGGTGGGGCTGGCCAACTTCGTCCACCGGACTCGGAATGGCGCGAGACTTTACGACGCGTCTCCGTGTGCCAAAAATAGGCCGCGGGCACAGCCGCGCTCAAAAATACCCGCCCGAAGGCCGGGGCGCCAAGTTCGTCCAGCGGAAAAAGGCCACAAAAACAGGTGGGCTATAGCCTTGGGGGGTGGGGCCGGCCAACTTCGTCCGCCGGACTCGGAATCGCGCGAGACTTTGCGAGGCGCCTCCGTGTGCCAAAAATAGGCCGCGGGCACAGCCGCGCCCAAAAATACCCGCCCGAAGTCCGGCGCGCCTTGTTCGTCCAGCTGAAAAAGGCCACAAAACCGGGTGGGCTATAGCCTTGGGGGGTGGGGCTGGCCAACTTCGTCCGCCGGACTCGGAATGGCGCGAGACTTTGCGAGGCGCCTCCGTGTGCCAAAAATAGGCCGCGGGCACAGCCGCGCCCAAAAATACCCGCCCGAAGTCCGGCGCGCCTTGTTCGTCCAGCTGAAAAAGGCCACAAAAACGGGTGGGCTATAGCCTTGGGGGGTGGGGCTGGCCAACTTCGTCCGCCGGACTCGGAATGGCGCGAGACTTTGCGATGCGCCTCCGTGTGCCAAAAATAGGCCGCGGGCACAGCTGCACCCAAAAATACCCGCCCGAAGGCCGGGGCGCCAAGTTCGTCCAGCGGAAAAAGGCCATAAAAACGGGTGGGCTATAGCCTTGGGGGGTGGGGCTGGCCAACTTCGTCCGCCAGACTCGGAATGGCGCGAGACTTTGCGAGGCGCCTCCGTGTGCCAAAAATAGGCCGCGGGCACAGCTGCGCCCAAAAATACCCGCCCGAAGGACGGGCGCCAAGTTCGTCCAGCGGACAAAGGCCACAAAAACGCGTGGGCTATAGCCTTGGGGGGTGGGGCTGGCCAACTTCGTCCGCCGGACTCGGAATGGCGCGAGACTTTGCGAGGAGCCTCCGTGTGACAAAAATAGGCCGCGGGCACAGCCGCGCCTAAAAATACCCGCCCGAAGGCCGGGGCGCCAAGTTCGTCCAGCAGAAAAAGGCCACAAAAACGGGTGGGCTATAGCCTTGGGGGGTGGGGCAGGCCAACTTCGTCCCCCGGACTCGGAATGGCGCGAGACTTTATGAGGTGCCTCCGTGTGCCAAAAATAGGCCGCGGGCACAGCCGCGCTCAAAAATACCCGCCCGAAGGCCGGGGCGCCAAGTTCGTCCAGCGGAAAAAGGCCACAAAAACAGGTGGGCTATAGCCTTGGGGGGTGGGGCTGGCCAACTTCGTCCGCCGGACTCGGAATGGCGCGAGACTTTGCGAGGCACCTCCGTGTGCCAAAAATAGGCCGCGGGCACAGCCGCGCCCAAAAATACCCGCCCGAAGTCCGGCGCGCCTTGTTCGTCCAGCTGAAAAAGGCCACAAAAACGGGTGGGCTATAGCCTTGGGGGGTGGGGCTGGCCAACTTCGTCCGCCGGACTCGGAATGGCGCGAGACTTTGCGAGGCGCCTCCGTGTCCCAAAAATAGGCCGCGGGCACAGCTGCGCCCAAAAATACCCGCCCGAAGGCCGGGGCGCCAAGTTCGTCCAGCGGAAAAAGGCCACAAAAACGGGTGGGCTATAGCCTTGGGGGGTGGGGCTGGCCGACTTCGTCCGCCAGACTCGGAATGGCGCGAGATTTTGCGAGGCGCCTCCGTGTGGGAAAAATAGGCCGCGGGCACAGCCGCGCCCAAAAATACCCGCCCAAAGGCCGGGGCGCCAAGTTCGTCCAGCGAAAAAAGGCCACAAAAACGGGTGGGCTATAGCCTTGGGGGGTGGGGCTGGCCCACTTCGTCCGCCAGACTCGGAATGGCGCGAGACTTTACGAGGCGCCTCCGTGTGCCATAAATAGGCCGCGGGGACAGCCGCGCCCAAAAATACCCGCCCGAAGGCCGGGGCACCAAGTTCGTCCAGCGGAAAAAGGCCACAAAAACGGGTGGGCTATAGCCTTGGGGGGTGGGGCTGGCCAACTTCGTCCGCCGGACTCGGACTGGCGCGAGATTTTGCGGGGCGAGGCGCCTCCGTGTCCCAAAAATAGTCCGCGGGCGCAGCTGCGCCCAAAAATACCCGCCCGAAGGCCGGGGCGCCAAGTTCGTCCAGCGGAAAAAGGCCACAAAAACGGGTTGGCTATAGCCTTGGGGGGTGGGGCTGGCCCAATTCGTCCGCCAGACTCGGAATGGCGCGAGACTTTGCGAGGTGCCTCCGTGTGCCAAAAATAGGCCGCGGGCACAGCCGCGTCCAAAAATACCCGCCCAAAGGCCAGGGCGCCAAGTTCGTCCAGCGGAAAAAAGCCAGAAAAACGGGTGGGCTATAGCCTTGGGGGGTGTGGCTGGCCAACTTCGTCCGCCGGACTCGGAATGGCGCGAGACTTTGCGAGGTACCTCCGTGTGCCAAAAATAGACCGCGGGTACAGCCGCACCCAAAAATACCCGCCCGAAGGCCGGGGCGCCAAGTTCGTCCAGCGGAAAAAGGCCACAAAAACGGGTGGGCTATAGCCTTGGGGGGTGGGGCTGGCAAACTTCGTCCGCCGAACTCGGAATGGCGCGAGACTTTGCGAGGCAACTCCGTGGGCCAAAAATAGGCTGCGGGCACAGCCGCGCCCAAAAATACCCGCCCGAAGGCCGGGGCGCCAAGTTCGTCCAGCGGAAAATGGCCACAAAAACGGGTGGGCTATAGCCTTGGGGGGTGGGGCTGGCCAGTTCGTCCGCCGGACTCGGAATGGCGCGAGACTTTGCGAGGCGCCTCTGTGTGCCAAAAATAGGCCGCGGGCACAGCCGTATCCAAAAATACCCACCCGAAGGCCGGGGCGCCAAGTTCGTCCAGCGGAAAAAGGCCACAAAAACGGGTGGGCTATAGCCTTGGGGGGGGGGGGGCTGGCAAACTTCGTCCGCCGAACTCGGAATGGCGCGAGACTTTGCGAGGTGCCTCCGTGTGCCAAAAATAGGCCGCGGGCATAGCTGCGCCCAAAAATACCCGCCCGAAGGCCGGGGCGCCAAGTTCGTCCAGCGAAAAAAGGCCACAAAAACGGGTAGGCTATAGCCTTGGGGGGTGGGGCTGGCCAGTTCGTCCGCCGGACTCGGAATGGCGCGAGACTTTGCGAGGCGCCTCTGTGTGCCAAAAATAGGACGCGGGCACAGCCGCGCCCAAAAATACCCGCCCAAAGGCCGGGGCGCCATGTTCGTCCAGCGGAAAAAGGCCACAAAAACGGGTGGGCTATAGCCTTGGGGGGTGGGGCTGGCCAGTTAGTCCGCCGGACTCGGAATGGCGCGAGACTTTGCGAGGCACCTCCGTGTGCCAAAAATAGGCCGCGGGCACAGCCGCGCCCAAAAATACCCGCCCGAAGGCCGGGGCGCCAAGTTCGTCCAGCGAAAAAAGGCCACAAAAACGGGTGGGCTATAGCCTTGGGGGGTGGGGCTGGCCAGTTAGTCCGCCGGACTCGGAATGGCGCGAGACTTTGCGAGGCGCCTCTGTGTGCCAAAAATAGGACGCGGGCACAGCCGCGCCCAAAAATACCCGCCCGAAGGCCGGGGCGCCAAGTTCGTCCAGCGGAAAAAGGCCACAAAAACGGGTGGGCTATAGCCTTGGGGGGTGGGGCTGGCCAACTTCGTCCGCCGGACTCGGAATGGCGCGAGACTTTGCGAGGCACCTCCGTGTGCCAAAACTAGGCCGCGGGCACAGCCGCACCCAAAAATACCGGCCCGAAGGACGGGGCGCCAAGTTCGTCCAGCGGAAAAAGGCCACAAAAACGGGTGGGCTATAGCCTTGGGGGGTGGGGCTGGCAAACTTCGTCCGCCGAACTCGGAATGGCGCGAGACTTTGCGAGGCACCTCCGTGTGCCAAAAATAGGCCGCGGCCACAGCTGCGCCCAAAAATACCCGCCCGAAGGCCGGGGCGCCAAGTTCGTCCAGCGAAGAAAGGCCACAAAAACGGGTAGGCTATAGCCTTGGGGGGTGGGGCTGGCCAATTTGTCCGCCGGACTCGGAATGGCGCGAGACTTTGCGAGGCACCTCTGTGTGCCAAAAATAGGACGCGGGCACAGCCGCGCCCAAAAATACCCGCCCAAAGGCCGGGGCGCCAAGTTCGTCCAGCGGAAAAAGGCCACAAAAACGGGTGGGCTATAGCCTTGGGGGGGGGGGGGGCTGGCAAACTTCGTCCGCCGAACTCGGAATGGCGCGAGACTTTGCGAGGTGCCTCCGTGTGCCAAAAATAGGCCGCGGGCATAGCTGCGCCCAAAAATACCCGCCCGAAGGCCGGGGCGCCAAGTTCGTCCAGCGAAAAAAGGCCACAAAAACGGGTAGGCTATAGCCTTGGGGGGTGGGGCTGGCCAGTTCGTCCGCCGGACTCGGAATGGCGCGAGACTTTGCGAGGCGCCTCTGTGTGCCAAAAATAGGACGCGGGCACAGCCGCGCCCAAAAATACCCGCCCAAAGGCCGGGGCGCCATGTTCGTCCAGCGGAAAAAGGCCACAAAAACGGGTGGGCTATAGGCTTGGGGGGTGGGGCTGGCCAACTTCGTCCGCCGGACTCGGAATGGCGCGAGACTTTGCGAGGCGCCTCCGTGTGCCAAAAATAGGCCGCGGGCACAGCCGCGCCCAAAAATACCCGCCCGAAGGCCGGGGCGCCAAGTTCGTCCAGCGAAAAAAGGCCACAAAAACGGGTGGGCTATAGCCTTGGGGGGTGGGGCTGGCCAGTTAGTCCGCCGGACTCGGAATGGCGCGAGACTTTGCGAGGCGCCTCTGTGTGCCAAAAATAGGACGCGGGCACAGCCGCGCCCAAAAATACCCGCCCGAAGGCCGGGGCGCCAAGTTCGTCCAGCGGAAAAAGGCCACAAAAACGGGTGGGCTATAGCCTTGGGGGGTGGGGCTGGCCAACTTCGTCCGCCGGACTCGGAATGGCGCGAGACTTTGCGAGGCACCTCCGTGTGCCAAAACTAGGCCGCGGGCACAGCCGCACCCAAAAATACCGGCCCGAAGGACGGGGCGCCAAGTTCGTCCAGCGGAAAAAGGCCACAAAAACGGGTGGGCTATAGCCTTGGGGGGTGGGGCTGGCAAACTTCGTCCGCCGAACTCGGAATGGCGCGAGACTTTGCGAGGCACCTCCGTGTGCCAAAAATAGGCCGCGGCCACAGCTGCGCCCAAAAATACCCGCCCGAAGGCCGGGGCGCCAAGTTCGTCCAGCGAAGAAAGGCCACAAAAACGGGTAGGCTATAGCCTTGGGGGGTGGGGCTGGCCAATTTGTCCGCCGGACTCGGAATGGCGCGAGACTTTGCGAGGCACCTCTGTGTGCCAAAAATAGGACGCGGGCACAGCCGCGCCCAAAAATACCCGCCCAAAGGCCGGGGCGCCATGTTCGTCCAGCGGAAAAAGGCCACAAAAACGGGTGGGCTATAGCCTTGGGGGGTGGGGCTGGCCAACTTCGTCCGCCGGACTCGGAATGGCGCGAGACTTTGCGAGGCGCCTCCGTGTGCCAAAAATAGGCCGCGGGCACAGCCGCGCCCAAAAATACCCGCCCGAAGGCCGGGGCGCCAAGTTCGTCCCGCGAAAAAAGGCCACAAAAACGGGTGGGCTATAGCCTTGGGGGGTGGGGCTGGCCAGTTAGTCCGCCGGACTCGGAATGGCGCGAGACTTTGCGAGGCGCCTCTGTGTGCCAAAAAAAATAGGACGCGGCACAGCCGCGCCAAAAATACCCGCCCGAAGGCCGGGCGCCAAGTTCGTCCAGCAGCGGAAAAGGCCACAAAAACGGGTGGGCTATAGCCTTGGGGGGTGGGGCTGGCCAACTTCGTCCGCCGGACTCGGAATGGCGCGAGACTTTGCGAGGCACCTCCGTGTGCCAAAAATAGGCTGCGGGCACAGCCGTACCAAAAAATACCCGCCCGAAGGCCGGGCGCCAAGTTCGTCCAGCGGAAAAAGGCCACAAAACGGGTGGGCTATAGCCTTGGGGGTGGGGCTGGCAAACTTAGTCCGCCGAACTCGGAATGGCGTGAGACTTTGCGAGGCACCTCCGTGTGCCAAAAATAGGCCGCGGCACAGCTGCGCCCAAAATACCCGCCCGAAGGCCGGGCGCCAAGTTCGTCCAGCGAAAAAGGCCACAAAAACGGGTGGGCTATCGCCTTGGGGGGTGGGGCTGGCCAATTTGTCCGCCGGACTCGGAATGGCGCGAGACTTTGCGAGGCACCTCTGTGTGCCAAAAATAGGACGCGGGGCACAGCCGCGCCCAAAAATACCCGCCCAAAGGCCGGGCGCCATGTTCGTCCAGCGGAAAAAGGCCACAAAAACGGGTGGGCTATAGCCTTGGGGGTGGGGCTGGCCAACTTGTCCGCCGGACTCGGAATGGCGCGAGACTTTGCGAGGCGCCTCCGTGTGCCAAAAATAGGCCGCGGGCACAGCTGCGCCAAAAATACCCGCCCGAAGGCCGGGGCGCCAAGTTCGTCCAGCGAAAAAAGGCCACAAAACGGGTGGGCTATAGCCTTGGGGGTGGGGCTGGCCAATTTAGTCCGCCGGACTCGGAATGGCGCGAGACTTTGCGAGGCGCCTCTGTGTGCCAAAAATAGGACGCTGTCACAGCCGCGCCCATATATTCCCGACCACAGGCCGGGTCGCCATTTTCGTCCAGCGGAAAAAGGCCACAAAAACGGGTGGGCTATAGCCTTGGGGGTGGGGCTGGCCAACTTCGTCCGCCGGACTCGGAATGGCGCGAGACTTTGCGAGGCGCCTCCGTGTACCAAAAATAGGCCACGGGCACAGCCGCGCCCAAAAATACCCGCCCGAAGGCCGGGGCGCCAAGTTCGTCCCGCGAAAAAAGGCCACAAAAACGGGTGGGCTATAGCCTTGGGGGGTGGGGCTGGCCAGTTAGTCCGCCGGACTCGGAATGGCGCGAGACTTTGCGAGGCGCCTCTGTGTGCCAAAAATAGGACGCGGGCACAGCCGCGCCCAAAAATACCCGCCCGAAGGCCGGGGCGCCAAGTTCGTCCAGCGGAAAAAGGCCACAAAAACGGGTGGGCTATAGCCTTGGGGGGTGGGGCTGGCCAACTTCGTCCGCCGAACTCGGAATGGCGCGAGACTTTGCGAGGCACCTCCGTGTGCCAAAAATAGGCCGCGGCCACAGCTGCGCCCAAAAATACCCGCCCGAAGGCCGGGGCGCCAAGTTCGTCCAGCGAAGAAAGGCCACAAAAACGGGTAGGCTATAGCCTTGGGGGGTGGGGCTGGCCAATTTGTCCGCCGGACTCGGAATGGCGCGAGACTTTGCGAGGCACCTCTGTGTGCCAAAAATAGGACGCGGGCACAGCCGCGCCCAAAAATACCCGCCCAAAGGCCGGGGCGCCATGTTCGTCCAGCGGAAAAAGGCCACAAAAACGGGTGGGCTATAGCCTTGGGGGGTGGGGCTGGCCAACTTCGTCCGCCGGACTCGGAATGGCGCGAGACTTTGCGAGGCGCCTCCGTGTGCCAAAAATAGGCCGCGGGCACAGCCGCGCCCAAAAATACCCGCCCAAAGGCCGGGCCGCCAAGGTCGTCCCAGCGAAAAAGGCCACAAACCCGGGTGGGCTATAGCCTTGGGGGGTGGGGCTGGCCAGTTAGTCCGCCGGACTCGGAATGGCGCGAGACTTTGCGAGGCGCCTCTGTGTGCCAAAAATAGGACGCGGGCACAGCCGCGCCCAAAAATACCCGCCCGAAGGCCGGGGCGCCAAGTTCGTCCAGCGGAAAAAGGCCACAAAAACGGGTGGGCTATGGCCTTGGGGGGTGGGGGTGGCCGACTTCGTCCGCCGGACTCGGAATGGCGCGAGACTTTGCGAGGCACCTCCGTGTGACAAAAATAGGTATTTTTGGGCACAGCCGCGCCCAAAAATACCCGCCCGAAGGCCGGGGCGCCAAGTTCGTCCAGCGGAAAAAGGCCACAAAAACGGGTGGGCTATAGCCTTGGGGGGTGGGGCTGGCAAACTTCGTCCGCCGAACTCGGAATGGCGCGAGACTTTGCGAGGCACCTCCGTGTGCCAAAAATAGGCCGCGGCCACAGCTGCGCCCAAAAATACCCGCCCAAGGCCGGGCGCCAAGTTCGTCCAGCGAAGAATGGCCACAAAAACGGGTTGGCTATAGCCTTGGGGGGTGGGGCTGGCCAATTTGTCCGCCGGACTCGGAATGGCGCGAGACTTTGCGAGGCACCTCTGTGTGCCAAAAATAGGACGCGGGCACAGCCGCGCCCAAAAATACCCGCCCAAAGGCCGGGGCGCCATGTTCGTCCAGCGGAAAAAGGCCACAAAAACGGGTGGGCTATAGCCTTGGGGGGTGGGGCTGGCCAACTTCGTCCGCCGGACTCGGAATGGCGCGAGACTTTGCGAGGCGCCTCCGTGTGCCAAAAATAGGCCGCGGGCACAGCCGCGCCCAAAAATACCCGCCCGAAGGCCGGGGCGCCAAGTTCGTCCCGCGAAAAAAGGCCACAAAAACGGGTGGGCTATAGCCTTGGGGGGTGGGGCTGGCCAGTTAGTCCGCCGGACTCGGAATGGCGCGAGACTTTGCGAGGCGCCTCTGTGTGCCAAAAATAGGACGCGGGCACAGCCGCGCCCAAAAATACCCGCCCAAAGGCCGGGGCGCCATGTTCGTCCCGCGGAAAAATGCCAACAAAACGGGTGGGCTATAGCCTTGGGGGGTGGGGCTGGCCAACTTCGTCCGCCGGACTCGGAATGGCGCGAGACTTTGCGAGGCGCCTCCGTGTGCCAAAAATAGGACGCGGGCACAGCCGCGCCCAAAAATACCCGCCCGAAGGCCGGGGCGCCAAGTTCGTCCCGCGAAAAAAGGCCACAAAAACGGGTGGGCTATAGCCTTGGGGGGTGGGGCTGGCCAGTTAGTCCGCCGGACTCGGAATGGCGCGAGACTTTGCGAGGCGCCTCTGTGTGCCAAAAATAGGACGCGGGCACAGCCGCGCCCAAAAATACCCGCCCGAAGGCCGGGGCGCCAAGTTCGTCCAGCGGAAAAAGGCCACAAAAACGGGTGGGCTATAGCCTTGGGGGGTGGGGCTGGCCAACTTCGTCCGCCGGACTCGGAATGGCGTGAGACTTTGCGAGGCACCTCCGTGTGCCAAAAATAGGCCGCGGGCACAGCCGCACCCAAAAATACCCGCCCGAAGGCCGGGGCGCCAAGTTCGTCCAGCGGAAAAAGGCCACAAAAACGGGTGGGCTATAGCCTTGGGGGGTGGGGCTGGCAAACTTCGTCCGCCGAACTCGGAATGGCGCGAGACTTTGCGAGGCACCTCCGTGTGCCAAAAATAGGCCGCGGGCACAGCTGCGCCCAAAAATACCCGCCCGAAGGCCGGGGCGCCAAGTTCGTCCAGCGAAAAAAGGCCACAAAAACGGGTAGGCTATAGCCTTGGGGGGTGGGGCTGGCCAGTTCGTCCGCCGGACTCGGAATGGCGCGAGACTTTGCGAGGCGCCTCTGTGTGCCAAAAATAGGACGCGGGCACAGCCGCGCCCAAAAATACCCGCCCGAAGGCCGGGGCGCCAAGTTCGTCCAGCGGAAAAAGGCCACAAAAACGGGTGGGCTATAGCCTTGGGGGGTGGGGCTGGCCAACTTCGTCCGCCGGACTCGGAATGGCGCGAGACTTTGCGAGGCACCTCCGTGTGCCAAAAATAGGCCGCGGGCACAGCCGCACCCAAAAATACCGGCCCGAAGGACGGGGCGCCAAGTTCGTCCAGCGGAAAAAGGCCACAAAAACGGGTGGGCTATAGCCTTGGGGGGTGGGGCTGGCAAACTTCGCCCGCCGAACTCGGAATGGCGCGAGACTTTGCGAGGCACCTCCGTGTGCCAAAAATAGGCCGCGGGCACAGCTGCGCCCAAAAATACCCCCCCGAAGGCCGGGGCGCCAAGTTCGTCCAGCGAAAAAAGGCCACAAAAACGGGTAGGCTATAGCCTTGGGGGGTGGGGCTGGCCAGTTCGTCCGCCGGACTCGGAATGGCGCGAGACTTTGCGAGGCGCCTCTGTGTGCCAAAAATAGGACGCGGGCAAAGCCGCGCCCAAAAATACCCGCCCGAAGGCCGGGGCGCCAAGTTCGTCCAGCGGAAAAAGGCCACAAAAACGGGTGGGCTATAGCCTTGGGGGGTGGGGATGGCCAGTTCGTCCGCCGGACTCGGAATGGCGCGAGACTTTACGAGGCGCCTCTGTGTGCCAAAAATAGGACGCGGGCACAGCCGCGCCCAAAAATACCCACCCGAAGGCCGGGGCGCCATGTTTGTCCAGCGGAAAAAGGCCACAAAAATGGGTGGGCTATAGCCTTGGGGGGTGGGGCTGGCCAACTTCGTCCGCCGGACTCGGAATGGCGCGAGACTTTGCGAGGCGCCTCCGTGTGCCAAAAATAGGCCGCGGGCACAGCCGCGTCCAAAAATACCCGCCCGAAGGCCGGGGCGCCAAGTTCGTCCAGCGAAAAAAGGCCACAAAAACGGGTGGGCTATAGCCTTGGGGGGTGGGGCTGGCCAACTTCGTCCGCCGGACTCGGAATGGCGCGAGACTTTGCGAGTCACCACCGTATGCCAAAAATAGGCTGCGGGCACAGCCGCGCCCAAAAATACCCGCCCGAAGGCCGGGGCGCCAAGTTCGTCCAGCGGAAAAAGGCCACAAAAACGGGTGGGCTATAGCCTTGGAGGGTGGGGCTGGCCAGTTCGTCCGCCGGACTCGGAATGGCGCGAGACTTTACGAGGCGCCTCTGTGTGCCAAAAATAGGACGCGGGCACAGCCGCGCCCAAAAATACCCACCCGAAGGCCGGGGCGCCAAGTTCGTCCAGCGGAAAAAGGCCACAAAAACGGGTGGGCTATAGCCTTGGGGGGTGGGGCTGGCCCACTTCGTCCGCCGGACTCGGAATGGCGCGAGACTTTGCGAGGCGCCTCCGTGTGCCAAAAATAGGCCGCGGGCACAGCCGCGCCCAAAAATACCCGCCCGAAGGCCGGGGCGCCAAGTTCGTCCAGCGAAAAAAGGCCACAAAAACGGGTGGGCTACAGCCTTGGGGGGTGGGGCTGGCCAACTTCGTCCGCCGGACTCGGAATGGCGCGAGACTTTACGAGGCGCCTCTGTGTGCCAAAAATAGGTCGCGGGCAAAGCCGCGCCCAAAAATACCTCCCCGAAGGCCGGGGCGCCAAGTTCGTCCAGCGGAAAAAGGCCACAAAAACGGGTGGGCTATAGCCTTGGGGGGTGGGGCTGGCCAACTTCGTCCGCCGGACTCGGAATGGCGCGAGACTTTGCGAGGCACCTCCGTGTGCCAAAAATAGGCTGCGGGCACAGCCGTACCAAAAAATACCCGCCCGAAGGCCGGGGCGCCATGTTCGTCCAGCGGAAAAAGGCCACAAAAACGGGTGGGCTATAGCCTAGGCGGGTGGGGCTGGCCAACTTCGTCCGCCGGACTCGCAATGGCGCGAGACTTTGCGAGGCGCCTCCGTGTGGCAAAAATAGGCCGCGGGCTCAGCCGCGCCCAAAAATACCCGCCCGAAGGCCGGGGCGCCAAGTTCGTCCTGCGGAAAACGGCCACAAAAACGGGTGGGCTATAGCCTTGGGGGGTGGGGCTGGCCAACTTCGTCCGCCGGACTCGGAATGGCGCGAGACTTTGCGAGGCGCCTCCGTGTGCCAAAAATAGGCCGCGGGCACAGCCGCGCCCAAAAATACCCCCCCGAAGGCCGGGGCGCCAAGTTCGTCCAGCGGAAAAAGGCCACAAAAACGGGTGGGTTACAGCCTTGGGGGGTGGGGCTGGCCAACTTCGTCCGCCGGATTCGGAATGGCGCGAGACTTAGCGAGGCGCCTCCGTGTGCCAAAAATAGGCCGCGGGAACAGCCGTACCCAAAAATACCCGCCCAATGGCCGGGGCGCCAAGTTCGTCCAGCGGTAAAAGGCCACAAAAACGGGTGGGCTAGAGCCTTGGGGGGTGGGGCTGGCCAACTTCGTCCGCCGGACTCGGAATGGCGCGAGACTTTGCGAGGCGCCTCCGTGTGCCAAAAATAGGCCGCGGGCACAGCCGCGCCCAAAATTACCCGCCCGAAGGCCGGGGCGCCAAGTTCGTCCAGCGGTAAAAGGCCACAAAAACGGGTGGGCTATAGCCTTGGGGGATGGGGCTGGCCAACTTCGTCCGCCGGACTCGGAATGGCGCGAGACTTTGCGAGGCGGCTCCGTGTGCCAAAAATAGGCCGCGGGCACAGCCGCGCCGAAAAATACCCGCCCGAAGAATTGGGCGCCAAGTTCGTCCAGCGGTAAAAGGCCACAAAAACGGGTGGGCTATAGCCTTGGGGGATGGGGCTGGCCAACTTCGTCCGCCGGACTCGGAATGGCGCAAGAATTTGCGAGGCCCCTCCGTGTGCCAAAAATAGGCCGCGGGCACAGCCGCGCCCAAAAATACCCGCCCGAAGGCCGGGGCGCCAAGTTCGTCCAGCCGAAAAAGGCCACAAAAACGTGTGGGCTATAGCCTTGGGGGGTGGGGCTGGCCAACTTCGTCCGCCGGACTCGGAATGGCGCGAGACTTTGCGAGGCGCCTCCGTGTCCAAAAACTAGGTTGCGGGCTCAGCCGCGCCCAAAAATACCCGCCCGAAGGCCGGGGCGCCAAGTTCGTCCAGCCGAAAAAGGCCACAAAAACGGGTGGGCTATAGCCTTGGGGGGTGGGGCTGGCCGACTTCGTCCGCCGGACTCGGAATGGCGCGAGACTTTGCGAGGTGCCTCCGTGTGCCAAAAATAGGCCGCGGGCACAGCCGCGCCCAAAAATACCCGCCCGAAGGCCGGGGCCCCAAGTTCGTCCAGCGGAAAAAGGCCACAAAAACGGGTGGGCTATAGCCTGGGGGGTGGGGCTGGCCAACTTCGTCCGCCGGACTCGGAATGGCGCGAGACTTTGCGAGGCGCCTCCGTGTGCCAAAAATAGGCCGCGGTAACAGCCGCGCCCAAAAATACCCGCCCGAAGGCCGGGGCGCCAAGTTCGTCCAGCGGAAAAAGGCCACAAAAACGGGTGGGCTATAGCCTTGGGGGGTGGGGCTGGCCAACTTCGTCCGCCGGACTCGGAATGGCGCGAGACTTTGCGAGGCTCCTCTGTATGCCAAAAATAGGCCGCGGGCACAGCCGCGCCCAAAAATACCCGCCCGAAGGCCGGGGCGCCAAGTTCGTCCTGCCGAAAAAGGCCACAAAAACGGGTGGGCAATAGCCTTGGGGGGTGGGGCTTGCCAACTTCGTCCGCCGGACTCGGAATGGCGCGAGACTTTGCGAGGCGCCTCCGTGTACCAAAAATAGGCCGCGGGCACAGCCGCGCCCAAAAATACCCGCCCGAAGGCCGGGGCACCAAGTTCGTCCAGCGGAAAAAGGCCATAAAAACGGGTGGGCTATAGCCTTGGGGGGTGGGGCTGGCCAACTTCGTCCGCCGGACTTGGAATTGCGCGAGACTTTGCGTGGCGCCTCCGTGTGCTAAAAATAGGCCGCGGCCACAGCCGCACCCAAAAATACCCGCCCGAAGGCCGGGGCGCCAAGTTCGTCCAGCGGAAAAAGGCCACAAAAACGGGTGGGCAATAGCCTTGGGGGGTGGGGCTGGCCATCTTCGTCCGCCGGACTCGGAATGGTGCGAGACTATGCGAGACGCCTTCATGTCCCAAAAATAGGCCACGGGCATAGCCGCGCCCAAAAATACCCGCCCGAAGGCCGGGGCGCCAAGTTCGTCCAGCGGAAAAAGGCCACAAAAACGGGTGGGCTATAGCCTTGGGGGGTGGGGCTGGCCTACTTCGTCCGCCGGACTCGGAATGGCGCGAGACTTTACGAGGCGCCTCCGTGTGCCAAAAATAGGCCGCGGGCACAGCCGCGCCCAAAAATCCCCGCCCGAAGGCCGGGGCGCCCCGTGTGCCAAAAAGCGGAAAAGGCACAGCGGGTGGGCTATAGCCTTGGGGTTTGGGGCAGGCCAACTTCGACCGACGGACTCGGAATGGCTGCGCGAGACTTTGCGAGTCGCCTCCGTGTGCCAAAAATAGGCCGCGCACAGTCGCGCCCCATAAATACCCGCCCAAATGCCGGGCGCCAAGTTCGTCCAGCGGTAAAAGGCCACAAAACGGGTGGGCTATAGCCTTGGGGGTGGGGCTGGCCAACTTCCCGCCGCTCGGAATGGCGAGAGACTTTGCGAGGCACCTCCGTGTGCCAAAAAGGGGCAGCGGGCACAGCCGCTCCCAAAAATACCCGCCCGAAGGCCGGGGCGCCAAGTTCGTCCAGCGGAAAAAGGCCACAAAAAAGGGTGGGCTATTGCCTTGGGTGGTGGGGCTGGCCAACTTCGTCCGCCGGACTCGGAATGGCGCGAGACTTTGTGAGGCACCTCCGTGTGCAAAAAAATAGGCCGGGCACAGCCACGCCCAAAATACCCGCCCGAAGGCCGGGCGCCAAGTTCGTCCAGCGGAAAAGGCCACAAAAACGTGTGGGCTATAGCCTTGGGGTGGGGCTGGCCAACTTCGTCCGCCGGACTCGGAATGGCGCGAGACTTTGCGAGGCGCCTCCGTGCCAAAAATAGGCAGCGGGCACAGCCGCGCGCCCAAAAATACCCGCCCAAAGGCCGGGCGCCAAGTTCGTCCAGCGGTAAAAAAACGGGTGGGCTAAAATAGGCATGGGGCACAGCCGCGCGCCTTTGCGTGGCGCCCGTGTGCCCGAAGGCTGGGGCGCCAAGTTCGTACAGCGGTAAAAGGTCACAAAAACGGGTGGGCTATAGCCTTGGGGGGTGGGGCCGGCCAACTTCGTCCGCCGGACTCGGAATGGCGCGAGACTTTGCGAGGCGCCTCCGTGTGCCAAAAATAGGCCGCGGGCACAGCCGGGCCCAAAAATACCCGCCCGAAGGCCGGGGCGCCAAGTTCGTCCAGCGGAAAAAGGCCACAAAAACGGGTTGGCTATAGCCTTGGGGAGTGGGGCTGGCCAACTTAGTCCGCCGGACTCGGAATGGCGCGAGACTTTGCGAGGCGCCTCCGTGTGCCAAAAATAGGCCGTGGGCACAGCCCCGCCCAAAAATACCCGCCCGAAGGTCGGGGCGCCAAGTTCGTCCAGCGGAAAAAGGCCACAAAAACGGGTGGGCTATAGGCTTGGGGGGTGGGGCTGGCCAACTTCGTCCGCCGGACTCGGAATGGCGCGAGACTTTGCGAGGCACCTCCGTGTGCCAAAAATAGGCCGCGGGCACAGCCGCGCCCAAAAATACCCGCCCGAAGGCCGGGGCGCCCTATAGCCTTGGGGTGTGGGGCTGGCCAACTTCGTCCGCCGGACTCGGAATGGCGCGAGACTTTGCGAGGCGCGTCCGTGTGCCAAAAATAGTCCACGGGCACAGTCGCGCCCATAAATACCCGCCCAAAGGCCGGGGCGCCAAGTTCGTCCAGCGGTAAAAGGCCACAAAAACGGGTGGGCTATAGCCTTGGGGGGTGGGGCTGGCCAACTTCGTCCGCCGGACTCAGAATGGTGCGAGACTTTGCGAGGCACCTCCGTGTGCCAAAAATAGGCCGCGGGCACAGCCGCGCTCAAAAATACCCGCCCGAAGGCCGGGGCGCCAAGTTCGTGCTGCGGAAAAAGGCCACAAAAACGGGTGGGCTATAGCCTTGGGGGGTGGGGCTGGCCAACTTCGTCCGCCGGACTCGGAATGGCGTGAGACTTTGCGAGGTGCCTCCGTGTGCCAAAAATAGGCCGCGGGCACAGCCGCGGCCAAAAATACCCGCCCAAAGGCCGGGGCGCCAAGTTCGTCCAGCGGTAAAAGTGTGCCAAAAATAGGCCGCGGGCACAGCCGCGCCCAAAAATACCCGCCCGAAGGCTGGTGCGCCAAGTTCGTACAGCGGTAAAAGGTCACAAAAACGGGTGGGCTATAGCCTTGGGGGGTGGGGCCGGCCAACATCGTCCGCCGGACTCGGAATGGCGCGAGACTTTGCGAGGCGCCTCCGTGTGCCAAAAATAGGCCGCGGGCACAGCAGGGCCCAAAAATACCCGCCTACCCGCCCGAAGGCCGGGGCGCCAAGTTCGTCCAGCGGAAAAAGGCCACAAAAACGGGTTGGCTATAGCCTTGGGGAGTGGGGCTGGCCAACTTAGTCCGCCGGACTCGGAATGGCACGAGGCTTTGCGAGGTGCCTCCGTGTGCTAAAAATAGGCCGTGGGCACAGGCCCGCCCAAAAATACCCGCCCAAAGGTCGGGGCGCCAAGTTCGTCCAGCGGAAAAAGGCCACAAAAACGGGTGGGCTATAGGCTTGGGGGGTGGGGCTGGCCAACTTCGTCCGCTGGACCCGGGATGGCGCGAGACTTTGCGAGGCACCTCCGTGTGCCAAAAATAGGCCGCGGGCACAGCCGCGCCCAAAAATACCCGCCCGAAGGCCGGGGCGCCCTATAGCCTTGGGGTGTGGGGCTGGCCAACTTCGTCCGCCGGACTCGGAATGCTGCGAGACTTTGTGAGGCGCCTCCGTGTGCCAAAAATAGGCCGCGGGCACAGTCGCGCCCATAAATACCCGCCCAAAGGCCGGGGTGCCAAGTTTGTCCAGCGGTAAAAGGCCACAAAAACGGGTGGGCTATAGCCTTGGGGGGTGGGGCTGGCCAAGTTCGTCCGCCGGACTCGGAATGGCGCGAGACTTTGCGAGGTGCCTCCGTGTGCCAAAAATAGGCCGCGGGCACAGCCGCGCCCAAAAATACCCGCCCGAAGGCCGGGGCGCCCTATAGCCTTGGGGTGTGGGGCTGGCCAACTTCGTCCGCCGGACTCGGAATGGCTGCGAGACTTTGCGAGGCGCCTCCGTGTGCCAAAAATAGGCCGCGGGCACAGTCGCGCCCATAAATACCCGCCCAAAGGCCGGGGCGCCAAGTTCGTCCAGCGGTAAAAGGCCACAAAAACGGGTGGGCTATAGCCTTGGGGGGTGGGGCTGGCCAACTTCGTCCGCGCGCGAGAGTTTGCGAGGCACCTCCGTGTGCCAAAAATAGGCCGCGGGCACAGCCGCACCCAAAAATACCCGCCCGAAGGCCGGGGCGCCAAGTTCGTCCGGCGGAAAAAGGCCACAAAAAAGGCTGGGCTATTGCCTTGGGTGGTGGGGCTGGCCAACTTCGTCCGCCGGACTCGGAATGGCGCGAGACTTTGCGAGGCACCTCCGTGTGCCAAAAATAGGCCGCGGGCACAGCCACGCCCAAAAATACCCGCCCGAAGGCCGGGGCGCCAAGTTCGTCCAGCGGAAAAAGGCCACAAAAACGTGTGGGCTATAGCCTTCGGGGGTGGGGCTGGCCAACTTCGTCCGCCGGACTCGGAATGGCGCGAGACTTTGCGAGGTGCCTCCGTGTGCCAAAAATAGGCCGCGGGCACAGCCGCGCCCAAAAATACCCGCCCAAAGGCCGGGGCGCCAAGTTCGTCCAGCGGTAAAAGTGTGCCAAAAATAGGCCGCGGGCACAGCCGCGCCCAAAAATACCCGCCCGAAGGCTGGTGCGCCAAGTTCGTACAGCGGTAAAAGGTCACAAAAACGGGTGGGCTATAGCCTTGGGGTGTGGGGCCGGCCAACATCGTCCGCCGGACTCGGAATGGCGCGAGACTTTGCGAGGCGCCTCCGTGTGCCAAAAATAGGCCGCGGGCACAGCAGGGCCCAAAAATACCCGCCCGAAGGCCGGGGCGCCAAGTTCGTCCAGCGGAAAAAGGCCACAAAAACGGGTTGGCTATAGCCTTGGGGAGTGGGGCTGGCCAACTTAGTCCGCCGGACTCGGAATGGCGCGAGGCTTTGCGAGGCGCCTCCGTGTGCCAAAAATAGGCCGTGGGCACAGCCCCGCCCAAAAATACCCGCCCAAAGGTCGGGGCGCCAAGTTCGTCCAGCGGAAAAAGGCCACAAAAACGGGTGGGCTATAGGCTTGGGGGGTGGGGCTGGCCAACTTCGTCCGCCGGACCCGGAATGGCGCGAGACTTTGCGAGGCACCTCCGTGTGCCAAAAATAGGCCGCGGGCACAGTCGCGCCCAAAAATACCCGCCCGAAGGCCGGGGCGCCCTATAGCCTTGGGGTGTGGGGCTGGACAACTTCGTCCGCCGGACTCAGAATGCTGCGAGACTTTGCGAGGCGCCTCCGTGTGCCAAAAATAGGCCGCGGGCACAGTCGCGCCCATAAATACCCGCCCAAAGGCCGGGGTGCCAAGTTCGTCCAGCGGTAAAAGGCCACAAAAACGGGTGGGCTATAGCCTTGGGGGGTGGGGCTGGCCAACTTCGTCCGCCGGACTCGGAATGGCGCGAGACTTTGCGAGGTGCCTCCGTGTGCCAAAAATAGGCCGCGGGCACAGCCGCGCCCAAAAATACCCGCCCGAAGGCCGGGGCGCCCTATAGCCTTGGGGTGTGGGGCTGGCCAACTTCGTCCGCCGGACTCGGAATGGCTGCGAGACTTTGCGAGGCGCCTCCGTGTGCCAAAAATAGGCCGCGGGCACAGTCGTGCCCATAAATACCCGCCCAAAGGCCGGGGCGCCTAGTTCGTCCAGCGGTAAAAGGCCACAAAAACGGGTGGGCTATAGCCTTGGGGGGTGGGGCTGGCCAACTTCGTCCGCGCGCGAGAGTTTGCGAGGCACCTCCGTGTGCCAAAAATAGGCCGCGGGCACAGCCGCGCCCAAAAATACCCGCCCGAAGGCCGGGGCGCCAAGTTCGTCCAGCGGAAAAAGGCCACAAAAAAGGGTGGGCTATTGCCTTGGGTGGTGGGGCTGGCCAACTTCGTCCGCCGGACTCGGAATGGCGCGAGACTTTGCGAGGCACCTCCGTGTGCCAAAAATAGGCCGCGGGCACAGCCACGCCCAAAAATACCCGCCCGAAGGCCGGGGCGCCAAGTTCGTCCAGCGGAAAAAGGCCACAAAAACGTGTGGGCTATAGCCTTCGGGGGTGGGGCTGGCCAACTTCGTCCGCCGGACTCGGAATGGCGCGAGTCTTTGCGAGGTGCCTCCGTGTGCCAAAAATAGGCAGCGGGCACAGCCGCGCCCAAAAATACCCGGCCGAAGGCCGGGGCGCCAAGTTCGTCCAGCGGAAAAAGGCCACAAAAACGGGTGGGCTATAGCCTTGGGGGGTGGGGCTGGCCAACTTCGTCCGCCGGATTCGGAATGGTACGAGACTTTGTGAGGTGCCTCCATGTGCCAAAAATAGGGCGTGGCCACAGCCGCGCCCAAAAATACCCGCCCGAAGGCCGGGGCGCGAAGTTCGTGCAGCGGAAAAAGGCCACAAAAACGGGTGGGCTATAGCCTTGGGGGGTGGGGATGACCGACTTCTTCCGCCGGACTCGGAATGGCGCGAGACTTTGCGAGGCGCCTCCGTGTGCCAAAAATAGGCCGCGGGCACAGCCGCGCCCAAAAATACCCGCCCGAAGGCGGGGGCGCCAAGTTCGTCCAGCGGAAAAAGGCCCCAAAAATGGGTGGGCTATAGCCTTGGGGGGTGGGGCTGGCCAACTTCGTCCGCCGGACTCGGAATGGCCCGAGACTTTGCGAGGCGCCTCCATGCGCCAAAAATAGGCCGCGGGCACAGTCGCGCCCATAAATACCCGCCCAAAGGCCGGGGCGCCAAGTTCGTCCAGCGGTAAAAGGCCACAAAAACGGGTGGGCTATAGCCTTGGGGGGTGGGGCTAGCCAACTTCGTCCGCGCGCGAG
Organism: Citrus cavaleriei; assembly: GCA_030448935.1. Lineage (NCBI taxonomy): Eukaryota > Viridiplantae > Streptophyta > Magnoliopsida > Sapindales > Rutaceae > Citrus > Citrus cavaleriei. The sequence continues at coordinate 9,456 of JAUJEM010000390.1, read as the reverse complement.
AGTTTGCGAGGCGCCTCCGTGTGCCAAAAATAGGCCGCGGGCACAGCCGCGCCCAAAAATACCCGCCCGAAGGCCGGGGCGCCAAGTTCGTCCAGCGGAAAAAGGCCACAAAAACGGGTTGGCTATAGCCTTGGGGAGTGGGGCTGGCCAACTTAGTCCGCCGGACTCGGAATGGTGCGAGGCTTTGCGAGGCGCCTCCGTGTGCCAAAAATAGGCCGTGGGCACAGCCCCGCCCAAAAATACCCGCCCAAAGGTCGGGGCGCCAAGTTCGTCCAGCGGAAAAAGGCCACAAAAACGGGTGGGCTATAGGCTTGGGGGGTGGGGCTGGCCAACTTCGTCCGCCGGACTCGGAATGGCACGAGACTTTGCGAGGCACCTCCGTGTGCCAAAAATAGGCCGCGGGCACAAGCGCGCCCAAAAATACCCGCCCGAAGGCCGGGGCGCCCTATAGCCTTGGGGTGTGGGGCTGGCCAACTTCGTCCGCCGGACTCGGAATGGCGCGAGTCTTTGCGAGGTGCCTCCGTGTGCCAAAAATAGGCAGCGGGCACAGCCGCGCCCAAAAATACCCGCCCGAAGGCCGGGGCGCCAAGTTCGTCCAGCGGAAAAAGGCCACAAAAACGGGTGGGCTATAGCCTTGGGGGGTGGGGCTTGCCAACTTCGTCCGCCGGATTCGGAATGGTACGAGACTTTGCGAGGTGCCTCCATGTGCCAAAAATAGGGCGCGGCCACAGCCGGGCCCAAAAATACCCGCCCGAAGGCCGGGGCGCGAAGTTCGTGCAGCGGAAAAAGGCCACAAAAACGGGTGGGCTATAGCCTTGGGGGGTGGGGATGACCGACTTCTTCCGCCGGACTCGGAATGGCGCGAGACTTTGCGAGGCGCCTCCGTGTGCCAAAAATAGGCCACGGGCACAGCCGCGCCCAAAAATACCCGCCCGAAGGCCGGGGCGCCAAGTTCGTCCAGCGGAAAAAGGCCCCAAAAACGGGTGGGCTATAGCCTTGGGGGGTGGGGCTGGCCAACTTCGTCCGCCGGACTCGGAATGGCCCGAGACTTTGTGAGGCGCCTCCGTGCGCCAAAAATATTCCGCGGACACAGTCGCGCCCATAAATACCCACCCAAAGGCCGGGGCGCCAAGTTCGTCCAGCGGTAAAAGGCCACAAAAACGGGTGGGCTATAGCCTTGGGGGGTGGGGCTAGCCAACTTCGTCCGCGCGCGAGAGTTTGCGAGGCGCCTCCGTGTGCCAAAAATAGGCCGCGGGCACAGCCGCGCCCAAAAATACCCTCCCGAAGGCCGGGGCGCCAAGTTCGTCCAGCGGAAAAAGGCCACAAAAACGGGTGGGCTATAGCCTTGGGGGGTGGGGCTGGCCAACTTCGTCCGCCGGACTCGGAATGGCGCGAGACTTTGTGAGGCGCCTCCGTGTGCCAAAAATAGGCCGCGGGCACAGCCGCGCCCAAAAATACCCACCCGAAGGCCGGGCGCCAAGTTCGTCCAGCGGAAAAAGGCCACAAAAACGGGTGGGCTTTTGCCTTCGGGGCTGGGGCTGGGGCTGGCCAACTTCGTCCGCCGGACTCGGAATGGCGCGAGACTTTGCGGGGCGCCTCCGTGTGCCAAAAATAGGCCGCGGGCACAGCCGCGCCAAAAATACCCGCCCAAGGCCGGGCGCGCAAGTTCGCCCAGCGGAAAAAGGCCACAAAAATGGGTGGGCTATAGCCTTGGGGGTGGGGCTGGCCAACTTCGTCCGCCGGACTCGGAATGGCGCGAGACTTTGCGAGGCGCCTCCGTGTGCCAAAAATAGGCCGCGGGCACAGCCGCGCCCAAAAATACCTGCCCGAAGGACGGGGCGCCAAGTTCGTCCAGCGGAAAAAGGCCACAAAAACGGGTGGGCCCCTGGGGGGTGGGGCTGGCCAACTTCGTCCGCCGGACTCGGAATGGCGCGAGACTTTGCGAGGCACCTCCGTGTGCCAAAAATAGGCCGCGGGCACAGCCGCGCCCAAAAATACCCGCCCGAAGGCCGGGGCGCCAAGTTCGTCCAGCGGAAAAAGGCCCCAAAAATGGGTGGGCTATAGCCTTGGGGGGTGGGGCTGGCCAACTTCGTCCGCCGGACTCGGAATGGCGCGAGACTTTGCGAGGCGCCTCCGTGCGCCAAAAATAGGCCGCCGGCACATCCGTGCCCAAAAATACCCGCCCAAAGGCCGGGGCGCCAAGTTCGTCCAGCGGAAAAAGGCCACAAAAACAGGTGGGCTATAGCCTTGGGGGGAGGGGCTGGCCATCTTCGTCCACCGGACTCGGAATGGCGCGAGACTTTGCGAGGCACCTCCGTGTGCCAAAAATAGGCCGCGGGCACAGCCGCGCCCAAAAATACCTGCCCGAAGGCCGGGGCGCCAAGTTCGTCCAGCGGAAAAAGGCCACAAAAACGGGTGGGCCCCTTGGGGGTGGGGCTGGCCAACTTCGTCCGCCGGACACGGAATGGCGCGAGACTTTGCGAGGCGCCTCCGTGTGCCAAAAATAGGCTGCGGGCACAGCCTCGCCAAAAAATACCCGCCCGAAGGCCGGGGCGCCAAGTTCGTCCAGCGGAAAAAGGCCACAAAAACGGGTGGGCTATAGCCTTGGGGGGTGGGGCTGGCCAACTTCGTCCGCAGGACTCGGAATGGCGCGAGACTTTGCGAGGCACCTCCGTGTGGCAAAATTAGGCCAAAGGCACAGCACAAAAATACCCGCCCAAAAATACGCCGTTCGTCCAGCGCCCAAAAATGCCTATAGCCTTGGGGGGTGGGGCTGGCCAACTTCGTCCGCCGGACTCGGAATGGCGCGAGACTTTGCGAGGCGCCTCCGTGTGCCAAAAATAGGCCGCGGGCACAGTCGCGCCCATAAATACCCGCCCAAAGGCCGGGGCGCCAAGTTCGTCCAGCGGAAAAAGGCCACAAAAACGGGTGGGCTATAGCCTTGGGGGGTGGGGCTGGCCAACTTCGTCCGCCGGACTCGGAATGGCGCGAGACTTTGTGAGGTGCCTCCGTGTGCCAAAAATAGGCCGCGGGCACAGCCGCGCCCAAAAATACCACCCGGCCGGGAGCCAAGGCCGGGCGCCTACAAAACGGGGTGGGCTATAGGGGGGTGGGGCTGGCCAACTGGTCCGCCGGACTCGGAATGCTGCGAGACTTTGTGAGGCGCCTCCGTGTGCAAAAAATAGGCCGCGGGCACAGACGCGCCCATAATAACCCGCCCGATGGCCGGGCCGCCATGTTCGTCCAGCGGAAAAAGGCCACAAAAACGGGTGGGCTATAGCCTTGGGGGGTGGGGCTGGCCAACTTCGTCCGCCGGACTCGGAATGGCGCGAGACTTTGCGAGGCGCCTACGTGTGCTAAAAATAGGCCGCGGGCACAGCCGCGTCAAAAATACCCACCCGAAGGCCGGGGCGCCAAGTTCGTCCAGCGGAAAAAGGCCACAAAAATAGGTGGGCTGTAGCCTTGGGGGGTGGGGCTGGCCCACTTCGTCCGCCGGACTCGGAATGGGCCGAGACTTTAGGAGGCACCTCCGTGTGCCAAAAATAGGCCGCGGGCCCAGCCGAGCCCAAAAATACCCGCCCAAAGGCCGGGGCGCCAAGTTCGTCCAGCGGAAAAAGGCCACAAAAACGGGTGGGCTATAGCCTTGGGGGGTGGGGCTGGCCTACTTCGTCCGCCGGACTCGGAATGGCGCGAGACTTTGCGAGGCACCTCCGTGTGCTGTGGCCGGGCCAAAGGGCACAGCCGCGCCCAAAAAATACCCGCCCGAAGGCCGGGCGCCAAGTTCGTCCAGCGGAAAAGGCCAAAAAACGGGGTGGGATATTGCCTTGGGGGTGGGGCTGGCCAACTTCGTCCGCCGGACTCGGAATGGCGCGAGACTTTGTGAGGCGCCTCTGTGTGCCAAAAATAGGCCGTGGGAACAGCCGCGCCCAAAAATACCCGCCCGAAGGCCGGGGCGCCAAGTTCGTCCAGCGGAAAAAGGCCACAAAAATGGGTGGGCTATAGCCTTGAGGGGTGGGCCTGGCCATCTTCGTCCGCCGGACTCGGAATGGCGCGAGACTTTGCGAGGCACCTCCGTGTGCCAAAAAATAGGCCAGGCGGGGCACAGCCGCGCCCAAAAATACCTGCCCAAGGCCGGGCGCCAAGTTCGTCCAGCGGAAAAGGCCACAAAACGGGTGGGCCCCTTTGGGGGGGGGCTGGCCAACTTCGTCCGCCGGACTCGGAAGGGCGCGAGACTAAGCGAGGCACCTCCGTGTGCCATAAATTCGCCGCGGGCACTGCCGCGCCCAAAAATACCCGCCCGAAGGCCGGGCGCCAAGTCTCGTCCAGCGGAAAATGGCCCCAAAAATGGGTGGTCTATAGGCTTGGGTGGTTGGGCTGGACAACTTCGTCCGCCGGACTCGGAATGGCGCGAGACTTTGCGAGGCGCCTCCGTGCGCCAAAATTAGGCCGCCGGCACAGCCGTGCCCAAAAATACCCGCCCGAAGGCCGGGGCGCCAAGTTCGTCAGCGGAAAAGGCCACAAAAACAGGTGGGCTATAGCCTTGGGGAGGGGCTGGCCATCTTCGTCCCACCGGACTCGGAATGGCGCGAGACTTTGCGAGGCACCTCCGTGTGCCAAAAAATAGGCCGCGGGCACAGCCGCGCCCAAAAATACCTGCCCGAAGGCCGGGCGCCAAGTTCGTCCCAGCGGAAAAAGGCCACAAAACGGGTGGGCCCCTAGGGGTGGGGCTGGCCAACTTCGTCCGCGGACACGGAATGGCGCGAGACTTTGCGAGGCGCCTCCGTGTGCTGTAAAAATAGGCTGCGGGCACAGCCTCGCAAAAATACCCGCCCGAAGGCCGGGCGCCAAGTTCGTCCAGCGGAAAAAGGCCACAAAACGGGTGGGCTATAGCCTTGGGGGTGGGGCTGGCCAACTTCGTCCGCCGGGACTCGGAATGGCGCGAGACTTTGCGAGGTGCCTCCGTGTGCTGTGGGCCAGGCCGCGGGCACAGCCGCGCCCAAAAATACCCGCCCGAAGGCCGGGGCGCCCATAGCCTTGGGGTGTGGGGCTGGCCAACTCGTCCGCTGGACTCGGAATGCTCCGAGACTTTGCGAGGCGCCTCCGTGTGCCAAAAATAGGCCGCGGGCACAGTCGCGCCATAAATACCCGCCCGAAAGGCCGGGCGCCAAGTTCATCCCAGCGGTAAAAGGCCACAAAACGGATGGGCTATAGCCTTGGGGGTGGGGCTGGCCAACTGGTCCGCCGGACTCGGAATGCTGCGAGCCTTTGTGAGGCGCCTCCGTGTGCTGGGGGTAGGTCAAGGGCACAGTCGCGCCCATAAATACCCGCCCGAAGGCCGGGGCGCCATGTTCGTCCAGCGGAAAAAGGCCACAAAAACGGGTGGGCTATAGCCTTGGGGGGTGGGGCTGGCCAACTTCGTCCGCCGGACTCGGAATGGCGCGAGACTTTGCGAGGCGCCTCCGTGTGCCAAAAATAGGCCGCGGGCACAGCCGCGTCAAAAATACCCACCCGAAGGCCGGGGCGCCAAGTTCGTCCAGCGGAAAAAGGCCACAAAAATAGGTGGGCTGCAGCCTTGGGGGGTGGGGCTGGCCCACTTCGTCCGCCGGACTCGGAATGGGCCGAGACTTTAGGAGGCACCTCCGTGTGCCAAAAATAGGCCGCGGGCCCAGCCGCGCCCAAAAATACCCGCCCAAAGGCCGGGGCGCCAAGTTCGTCCAGCGGAAAAAGGCCACAAAAACGGGTGGGCTATAGCCTTGGGGGGTGGGGCTGGCCTACTTCGTCCGCCGGACTCGGAATGGCGCGAGACTTTGCGAGGCACCTCCGTGTGCCAAAAATAGGCCGCGGGCACAGCCGCGCCCAAAAATACCCGCCCGAAGGCCGGGGCGCCAAGTTCGTCCAGCGGAAAAAGGCCACAAAAACGGGTGGGCTATAGCCTTGGGGGTGGGGCTGGCCAACTTCGTCCGCCGGACTCGGAATGGCGCGAGACTTTGTGAGGCGCCTCTGTGTGCCAAAAATAGGCCGTGGGAACAGCCGCGCCCAAAAATACCCGCCCGAAGGCCGGGGCGCCAAGTTCGTCCAGCGGAAAAGGCCACAAAATGGGTGGGCTATAGCCTTGGGGGTGGGGCTGGCCAACTTCGTCCGCCGGACTCGGAATGGCGCGAGACTTTGCGAGGCGCCTCCGTGTGCCAAAAAATAGGCCGCGGTCACAGCCGCGCCCAAAAATACCCACCCCGAAGGCCGGGCGCCAAGTTCGCCCAGCGGAAAAAGGCCACAAAAACGGGTGGGCTATAGCCTTGAGGGGTGGGGTTGGCCATCTTCGTCCGCCGGACTCGAATGGCGCGAGACTTTGCGAGGCACCTCCGTGTGCCAAAAGGCCGCGGGCACAGCCGCGCCCAAAAATACTCTGCCCGAAGGACGGGCGCCAAGTTCGTCCCAGCGGAAAAGGCCACAAACACGGGTGGGCCCCTAGGGGGTGGGGCTGGCCAACTTCGTCCGCCGGACTCGGAATGGCGCGAGACTTAGCGAGGCACCTCCGTGTGCCAAAAATACGCCGCGGGCACAGCCGCGCCCAAAAATACCCTCCCGAAGGCCGGGGCGCCAAGTTCGTCCAGCGGAAAAAGGCCCCAAAAATGGGTGGGCTATAGCCTTGGGGGGTTGGGCTGGCCAACTTCGTCCGCTGGACTCGGAATGGCGCGAGACTTTGCGAGGCGCCTCCGTGCGCCAAAAATAGGGCCGCTGCACAGCCGTGCCTAAAATACCCGCCCGAAGGCCGGGGCGCCACGTTCGTCCAGCGGAAAAGGCCACAGAAACTGGTGGGCTATAGCCTTGGGGGGAGGGGCTGGCCATCTTCGTCCACCGGACTCGGAATGGCGCGAGACTTTGCGAGGCACCTCCGTGTGCCAAAAATAGGCTGCGGGCACAGCCTCGCCAAAAAATACCCGCCCGAAGGCCGGGGCGCCACGTTCGTCCAGCGGAAAAGTCCACATAAAGGGGTGGGCCCCTAGTGGGTGGGGCTGGCCAACTCGTCCGCGCGGACACGGAATGGCGCGAGACTTTGCGCAGGCGCTCCGTGTGGTGCTGTGGCCAGGCTTGGCACAGCCGCGCCAAAAATACCCGCCCAAGGCCGGGCGCCAAGTTCGGCCCAGCGGAAAAAGGCCACAAAACGGGTGGGCTATAGCCTTGGGGGGGGGGCTGGCCATCTCGTCCGCCGGACTCGGAATGGCGCGAGATTTTGCGAGGCACCTCCGTGTGCCAAAATAGGCAGCGGGCACAGCCACGCCTCAAAAATACCTGCCCGGGACGGGCGCCAAGTTCGGCCCAGCGGAAAAAGGCCACAAAACGGTGGGCCCCTAGGGGTGGGGTTGCCAACTTCGTCCACTGGACTCGAATGGCGCGAGACTTTGCGAGGCACCTCCGTGCCAAAAATACGCCAAGGCACAGCCGCGCCCAAAAATACCCTCCCGAGGCCGGGCGCCAAGTTCGTCCAGCGGAAAAAGGCCCCAAAATGGGTGGGCTATAGCCTTGGGGGTTGGGCTGGCTAACTGGGTCCGCTGGACACGGAATGGCGCGAGACTTGCGAGGCGCCTCCGTGCGCCAAAAATAGGCCCGGGCACAGCCGTGCCCAAAAATACCCGCCCCGAAGGCCGGGCGCCATGTTCGTCCAGCGGAAAAAGGCCACAAAACGTGGTGGGCTATAGCCTTGGGGAAGGGCTGGCCATCTTCGTCCACCGGACTCGGAATGGCGAGAGACTTTGCAGGCACCTCCGTGTGTGCAAAAATAGGCCGCAGGCACAGCCGCGCCAAAAATACCTGCCCGAAGGCCGGGCGCCAAGTTCGCCCAGCGGAAAAGGCCACAAAACGGGTGGGCCCCTAGGGGGTGGGGCTGGCCTACTTCGTCCGCGGACTCGGAATGGCGCGAGACTTGCGAGGCGCCTCCAGTGCCAACTAGGCTGCGGGCACAGCTCGCTAAAATACTGCCCGAAGGCCGGGCGCCAAGTTCGTCCCAGCGGAAAGGCCACAAAACGGGTGGGCTATAGCCTTGGGGGTGGGGCTGGCCAACTCCGCCCCGGACTCGAATGGCGCGTGACTTTGCGAGGCACCTCCGTGTGCTAAAATAGGTCAAAGGGCACAGCCACGCCCAAAAATACCTGCCCCGGGCCGGGCGCCAAGTTCGGCCCAGCGGAAAGGCCACAAAACGGGTGGGCCCCCTTGGGGGTGGCTGCCTGGCCATCTTCGGAATGGAGCCGCGGACCTCGGAATGGCGCGAGACTTTGCGAGCACCTCCGTGAAAAAGCCAAAAAATGGGTGGGCCAGCGGGCTGGCCACAGCCGGACGCCCCAAATTCTCATAGGCCCTCCCGAAGGACGGGCGCCAAGTTCGTCAGCGGAAAAAGGCCACAAAAACGGGTGGGCCCCTGGGGGTGGGGCTGGCCAATCCTAACCGTGCGGACTGGAATGGCGCGAGACTTAGCGAGGCACCTCAAGTGTGCCAAAAATAGGCCGGGGCACAGCCGCGCCCCCAAAAATACCTCCGCCCGAAGGCCGGCGCCAAGATTGCCCAGCGGAAAAAAAGGCCGCAAAACGGGTGGGCTATAGCCTTGGGTTAGGCTGGCAGCCAACCGTCATGGACAATTTGAATGGCGCGAGACTTTGCGAGGCGCCTCCGAGAACGCCAAAATTAGACGCGGCACATGCGTGCCCAAAAATACCTCGCCCAAGGCCGGCGCAAGTCTCAATCCAGCGGAAAAAGGCCACAAAACAGGTGGGCTATAGCCTTGGGGTGGCTGGCCAACTTAAGTCCACTGGACTCAGAATGGCGAGGACTTTGCGGGCACCTCAAGTGCAGCCAAAAATAGCCGCAGGCACCAGCCGCCAGCCTGTGCAACAATCCCTGCCCCGGCGTCGGCGCCAAGTTCGTCAGCGGAAAAAGGCCGCAAAACGGGTGGGCCCCTAGGGTGGGGCTGTGTGTCTTTGTCCGCCGGACAATGGAATGGCCTTGACTTGCGAGGCGCCCGTGCTGGGCCAAAAATAGGCTGCGGGCACAGCCTCGCCAAAATACCCGCCCGAAGGCCGGGCGCCAAGTTCGTCCAGCGGAAAAAGGCCACAAAACGGGTGGGCTATAGCCTTGGGGGTGGGGCTGGCCAACTTCGTCCGCCGGACTCGGAATGGCGCGAGACTTTGCGAGGCACCTCCGTGTGCCAAAATAGGCCGCGGGCACAGCCGCGCCAAAAATACCCGCCCGAAGGCCGGGCGCCAAGTTCGCCCAGCGGAAAAAGGCCACAAAACGGGTGGGCTATAGCCTTGGGGGTGGGGCTGGCCAACTCGTCCGCCGGACTCGGAATGGCGCGAGACTTTGCGAGGCGCCTCCGTGTGCCAAAAATAGGCCGCGGCACAGCCGCGCCCAAAAATACCCGCCCGAAGGCCGGGCGCCAAGTTCGTCCAGCGGAAAAAGGCCACA
>JAUJEM010000389.1:0-68140 GCA_030448935.1 Citrus cavaleriei | reverse complement strand
AAAAGGCCACAAAAACGGGTGGGCTATAGCCCAAGGCCGGGAGCCAAGTTCATCCAGCGGAAAAGGCCACAAAAACGGGTGGGCTATAGCCTTGGGGGTGGGGCTGGCCCACTTCATCCATTGACCTCGAATGGCGAGATTTTACGAGACGCTCCGTGGCCAAAATAGGCCAGCGGGCACAGCCGCGCCCAAAAATACCCGCCAAGGCCGGGCGCCAAGTTCGTCCAGCGGAAAAAGGCCACAAAACGGGTGGGCTATAGCCTTGGGGGTGGGGCTGGCCCACGTCCGTCCGGACTCGAATGGCGCGAGACTTTGCGAGGCGCCCGTGCTAAAATAGTCCGCGGGCACATCCGCGCCAAAAATACCCGCCCGATGGGCCGGGCGCCAAGTTCGTCCCAGCGGAAAAGGCCACAAAACGGGTGGGCTTATAGCCTTGGGGGTGGGGCTGGCCAACTTCGTCCGCCGGACTCCGAAAGGCGCGAGACTTTGCGAGGCACCTCCGTTTGCCAATAACAGGACGCAGGCTCAGCGACGCCTAATAATAACCGCCCGAATGCCGGGGCGCCAAGTTCGTCCAGCGGAAAAAGGCCACAAAAACGGTTGGGTTATAGCCTTGGGGGTGGGGCTGGCCAACTGGCCGCCCGGACTCGGAATGGCGCGAGAAATTGCGAGGCGCCACCGTGTACCAAAAAATAGGCCGCGGCACAGCCGCGACAAAAATACCTGCCCGAAGGCCGGGCGCCAAGTTCGTCCAGTGGAAAAGGCCAAAAACGGGTGGCCTATAGCCTTGGGGGTGGGGCTAGCCGACTTCGTCCGCCCCGGACTCGGAATGCCGAGAGACTTTGAGAGGCGCCTCCGTGTGCCAAAATAGCCGCGGGCACAGCCGCCCAGAAATTCCGTCCCGAAGGCTGGGGCGCCAAGTTCGTCCAGTGGAAAAAGGCCACAAAAACGGGTGGGCTATAGCGTTGGGGGGTGGGGCTGGCCAACTTCGTCCGCCGGACTCGGAATGGCGCGAGACTTTGTGAGGCGCCTCCGTGTGCCAAAAATAGGCCGCGGGCACAACCGCGCCCAAAAATACCCGCTCGAAGGCCGGGGCGCCAAGTTCGTCCAGCGGAAAAAGGCCACAAAATCGGGTGGGCTATAGCCTTGGGGGGTGGGGCTGGCAAACTTCGTCCGCCGTCCTCGGAATGGCGCGAGACTTTGTGAGGCGCCTCCGTGTGCCAAACATAGGCCGCGGGCACAGCCGCGCCCAAAAATACCCGCCCGAAGGCCGGGGCGCCAAGTTCGTCCAGTGGAAAAACGCCACAAAAACGGGTGGGCTATATCCTTGGGGGGTGGGGCTGGCAAACTTCGTCCGCCGAACTCGGAATGGCGCGAGACTTTGCGAGGCTCCTCCGTGTGCCAAAAATAGGCCGCGGGCACAGCCGCGCCCAAAAATACCCGCCCGAAGGCCGGGGAGCCAAGTTCGTCCAGCGGAAAAAGTCCACAAAAACGGGTGGGCTATAGCCTTGGGGGGTGGGGCTGGCCCACTTCGTCCGCCGGACTCGGAATGGCGCGAGACTTTGCGACACGCCTCCGTGTGCCAAAAATAGGCCGCGGGCACAGCCGCGCCCAAAAATACCCGCTCGAAGGCCGGGGCGCCAAGTTCGTCCAGCGGAAAAAGGCCACAAAAACGGGTGGGCTATAGCCTTGGGGGGTGGGGCAGGCCCACTTCGTCCGCCGGACTCGGAATGGCGCGAGACTTTGCGAGGCGCCTCCGTGTGCCAAAAATAGGCCGCGGGCACAGCCGCACCCAAAAATACCCGCCCGATGGCCGGGGCGCCAAGTTCGTCCTGCGGAAAAAGGCCACAAAAACGGGTGGGCTATAGCCTTGGGGGGTGGGGCTGGCCAACTTCGTCCGCCGGACTCGGAAAGGCGCGAGACTTTGCGAGGCACCTCCGTGTGCCAAAAATAGGCCGCAGGCACAGCTACGCCTAAAAATAACCGCCCGAATGCCGGGGCGCCAAGTTCGTCCAGCGGAAAAAGGCCACAAAAACGGGTGGGTTATAGCCTTGGGGGTGGGGCTGGCCAACTTCGTCCGCCGGACTCGGAATGGCGCGAGAATTTGCGAGGCGCCACCGTGTGCCAAAAATAGGCCGCGGGTGCAGCCGCGCCCAAAAATACCCGCCCGAAGGCCGGGGCGCAAAGTTCGTCCAGCGGAAAAAGGCCACAAAAACGGGTGGGCTATAGCCTTGGGTGGTGGGGCTGGCCAACTTCGTCCGCCGGACTCAGAATGGCCCGAGACTTTGCGAGACCCCTCCGCGTGCCAAAAATAGGCCGCGGGCACAGCCGCGCCCAAAAATACCCGCCCGAAGGCCGGGGCGCCAAGTTCGTCCAGCGGAAAAAGGCCACAAAAACGGGTGGGCTATAGCCTTGGGGGTGGGGCGGCCCACTTAAATCCGCCTCGGACTCGGAATGGCGCGAGACTTTTCGAGGCGCCTCCATGTGCCAAAAATAGGCCGCGGGCACAGCCGCGTCAAAAATACCCGCCCGAAGGCCGGGCGCCAAGTCTGGGTCAGCGGAAAAAGGCCACAAAAACGGGTGGGCTATAGCCTTGGGGGTGGGGCCGGCCCACTTCGTCCGCCGGACTCGGAATGGCGCGAGACTTTGCGAGGTGCCTCCGTGTGCCAAAAATAGGCCGCGGGCACAGCCGCGCCCAAAAATACCCGCCCGAAGGCCGGGGCGCCAAGTTCGTCCAGCGGAAAAAGGCCACAAAAACGGGTGGGCTATAGCCTTGGGGGGTGGGGCTGGCCCACTTCGTCCGCCTGACTCGGAATGGCGCGAGACATTGCGGGCCACCTCCGTGTGCCAAAAATAGGCCGCGGGTGCAGCCGCGCCCAAAAATACCCGCCCGAAGGCCGGGGCGCAAAGTTCGTCCAGCGGAAAAAGGCCTAAAAACAGGTGGGCTATAGCCTTGGGAGGTGGGGCTGGCCGACTTCGTCCGCCGGACTCGGAATGGCGCGAGACTTTGTGAGGCCCCTCCGTGTGCCAAAAATAGGCCGCGGGCACAGCCGCGCCCAAAAATACCCGCCCGAAGGCCGGGGCGCCATGTTCGTCCAGCGGAAAAAGGCCACAAAAACGGGTGGGCTATAGACTTGGGGGGTGGGGCTGGCCAACTTCGTCCGCCGGACTCGGAATGGCGTGAGACTTTGCGAGCCGCCTCCATGTGCCAAAAATAGGCCGCGGGTACAGCCGCGCCCAAAAATACCCGCCCGAAGGCCGGGGCGGAAAGTTCGTCCAGCGGAAAAAGGCCACAAAAACGGGTGGGCTATAGCCTTGGGGGGTCGGGCTGGCCAACTTCGTCCGCCGGACTCGGAATGGCGCGAGACTTTGCGAGGCGCCTCCGTGTGCCAAAAATAGGCCGCGGGCACAGCCGCGCCCAAAAATACCCGCCCGAAGGCCGGGGCGCGATGTTCGTCCAGCGGAAAAAGGCCACAAAAACGGGTGGGCTAAGGCCTGGGGGGTGGGGCTGGCCAACTTCGTCCGCCGGACTCGGAATGGTGCGAGACTTTGCGAGGCGCCTCCGTGTGCTGCGTAAAATAGGCCGCGGGCAAAGCCGTGCGCAAAAAATACCCGCCCAAGGCCGGGCGGAAAGTTCGTCCAGCGGAAAAAGGCCACAAAACGGGTGGGCTATAGCCTTGGGGTCGGGCTGGCCAACCGTCCGCGGACTCGGAATGGCGCGAGACTTTGCGAGGCGCCTCCGTGTGCCAAAAATAGGCCGCGGGTGCAGCCGCGCCCAAAAATACCCGCCCGAAGGCCGGGGCGCAAAGTTCGTCCAGCGGAAAAAGGCCTAAAAACGGGTGGGCTATAGCCTTGGGAGGTGGGGCTGGCCGACTTCGTCCGCCGGACTCGGAATGGCGCGAGGCTTTGCGAGGCCACTCCGTGTGCCAAAAATAGGCCGCGGGCACAGCCTCGCCCAAAAATACCCCCCCGAAGGCCGGGGCGCCAAGTTCGTCCAGCGGAAAAAGGCCACAAAAACGGGTGGGCTATAGCCTTGGGGGGTGGGGTTGGCCAACTTCGTCCGCTGGACTCGGAATGGCACGAGACTTTGCGAGGCGCCTCCGCGTGCCAAAAATAGGCCGCGGGTGCAGCCGCGCCCAAAAATACCCGCCCGAAGGCCGGGGCGCAAAGTTCGTCCAGCGGAAAAAGGCCTAAAAACGGGTGGGCTATAGCCTTGGGGGGTCGGGCTGGCCAACTTTGTCCGCCGGACTCGGAATGGCGCGAGACTTTGCGAGGCGCCTCCGTGTGCCAAAAATAGGCCGCGGGTGCAGCCGCGCCCAAAAATACCCGCCCGAAGGCCGGGGCGCAAAGTTCGTCCAGCGGAAAAAGGCCTAAAAACGGGTGGGCTATAGCCTTGGGGGGTCGGGCTGGCCAACTTCGTCCGCCGGACTCGGAATGGCGCGAGACTTTGCGAGGCGCCTCCGTGTACCAAAAATAGGCCGCGGGGGCAGCCGCGCTAAATACCCGGCCAAGGCCGGGCAAAAGTTCGTCCAGCGGAAAAAGGCCTAAAAACGGGTGGGCTATAGCCTTGGGAGGTGGGGCTGGCCGACTTCGTCCGCCGGACTCGGAATGGCCCGAGACTTTTCGAGGCCACTCCGTGTGCCAAAAATAGGCCGCGGGCACAGCTTCGCCCAAAAATACCCCCCCGAAGGCCGGGGCGCCAAGTTCGTCCAGCGGAAAAAGGCCACAAAAACGGGTGGGCTATAGCCTTGGGGGGTGGGGCCGGCCAACTTCGTCCGCCGGACTCGGAATGGCGCGAGACTTTGCGAGGCACCTCTGTGTGCCAAAAATAGGCCGCGGGGACAGCCACGTCCAAAAATACCCGCCCGAAAGCCGGGGCGCCAAGTTCGTGCAGCGGAAAAAGGCCACAAAAACGGGTGGGCTATAGCCTTGGGGGGTGGGGCCGGCCAACTTCGTCCGCCGGACTCGGAATGGCCCGAGACTTTGCAAGACGCCTCCGTGTGCCAAAAATAGGCCGCGGGCACAGCCGCGCCCAAAAATACCCGCCCGAAGGCCGGGGCGCCAAGTTCGTCCAGCGGAAAAACGCCACAAAAACGGGTGGGTATAGCCTTGGGGGGTGGGGCCGGCCAACTTCGTCCGCCGGACTCGGAATGGCGCGAGACTTTGCGAGGCGGCTCCGTGTGCCAAAAATAGGCCGCGGGCACAGCCGCACCCAAAAATACCCGCCCGAAGGCCGGGGCGCCAAGTTCGTCCAGCGGAAAAAGGCCGCAAAAACGGGTGGGCTATAGCCTTGGGGGGTGGGGCTGGCCAACTTCGTCCGCCGGACTCGGAATGACGCGAGTCTTTGCGAGCCGCCTCCGTGTGCCAAAAATAGGCCGCGGGTACAGCCGCGCCCAAAAATACCCGCCCGAAGGCCGGGGCGGAAAGTTCGTCCAGCGGAAAAAGGGCACAAAAACGGGTGGGCTATAGCCTTGGGGGGTCGGGCTGGCCAACTTCGTCCGCCGGACTCGGAATGGCGCGAGACTTTGCGAGGCACCTCCGTGTGCCAAAAATAGGCCACGGGCACAGCCGCGCCCAAAAATACCCGCCCGAAGGCCGGGGCGCCATGTTCGTCCAGCGGAAAAAGGCCACAAAAACGGGTGGGCTATAGCCTTGGGGGGTGGGGCTGGCCAACTTCGTCCGCTGGACTCGGAATGGCGCGAGACTTTGCGAGCCGCCTCCGTGTGCCAAAAATAGGCCGCGGGTACAGCCGCGCCCAAAAATACCCGCCCGAAGGCCGGGGCGCAAAGTTCGTCCAGCGGAAAAAGGCCACAAAAACGGGTGGGCTATAGCCTTGGGAGGTGGGGCTGGCCAACTTCGTCCGCCGGACTCGGAATGGCGCGAGACCTTGCGAGGCCCCTCCGTGTGCCAAAAATAGGGCGCGGCCACTGCCGCGCCCAAAAATACCCGCCCGATGGCCGGGGCGCCAAGTTCGTCCAGCGGAAAAAGGCCACAAAAACGGGTGGGCTATAGCCTTGGGGGGTGGGGCTGGTCAACTTCGTCCGCCGGACTCGCAATGGCGCGAGACTTTGCGGGGCTCCTCCGTGTGCCAAAAATAGGCCGCGGGCACAGCCGCGCCCAAAAATACCCACCCAAAGGCCGGGGCGCCAAGTTCGTCCAACGGAAAATGGCCACAAAAACGGGTGGGCTATAGCCTTGGGGGGTGGGGCTGGCCAACTTCGTACGCCGGACTCGGAATGGCGCGAGACTTTGCGAGGCGCCTCCGTGTGCCAAAAATAGGCCGCGGGCAAAGCCGCGCGTAAAAATACCCGTCCGAAGGCCGGGGCAGAAAGTTCGTCCAGCGGAAAAAGGCCACAAAAACGGGTGGGCTATAGCCTTGGGGGGTGGGGTTGGCCAACTTCGTCCGCTGGACTCGGAATGGCGCGAGACTTTGCGAGGCGCCTCCGCGTGCCAAAAATAGGCCGCGGGTACAGCCGCGCCCAAAAATACCCGCCCGAAGGCCGGGGCGCAAAGTTCGTCCAGCGGAAAAAGGCCTAAAAACGGGTGGGCTATAGCCTTGGGGGGTCGGGCTGGCCAACTTTGTCCGCCGGACTCGGAATGGCGCGAGACTTTGCGAGGCGCCTCCGTGTGCCAAAAATAGGCCGCGGGTGCAGCCGCGCCCAAAAATACCCGCCCGAAGGCCGGGGCGCAAAGTTCGTCCAGCGGAAAAAGGCCTAAAAACGGGTGGGCTATAGCCTTGGGGGGTCGGGCTGGCCAACTTCGTCCGCCGGACTCGGAATGGCGCGAGACTTTGCGAGGCGCCTCCGTGTACCAAAAATAGGCCGCGGGTGCAGCCGCGCCCAAAAATACCCGGCCGAAGGCCGGGGCGCAAAGTTCGTCCAGCGGAAAAAGGCCTAAAAACGGGTGGGCTATAGCCTTGGGAGGTGGGGCTGGCCGACTTCGTCCGCCGGACTCGGAATGGCCCGAGACTTTGCGAGGCCACTCCGTGTGCCAAAAATAGGCCGCGGGCACAGCTTCGCCCAAAAATACCCCCCCGAAGGCCGGGGCGCCAAGTTCGTCCAGCGGAAAAAGGCCACAAAAACGGGTGGGCTATAGCCTTGGGGGGTGGGGCCGGCCAACTTCGTCCGCCGGACTCGGAATGGCGCGAGACTTTGCGAGGCGCCTCTGTGTGCCAAAAATAGGCCGCGGGGACAGCCACGTCCAAAAATACCCGCCCGAAAGCCGGGGCGCCAAGTTCGTGCAGCGGAAAAAGGCCACAAAAACGGGTGGGCTATAGCCTTGGGGGTGGGGCGGCCAACTGGTCCGCGGACTCGAATGGCCCGAGACTTTGCAAGACGCCTCTGTGTGCAAAAAATCGGCCGCGGGCACAGCCGCGCCCAAAAATACCCGCCCGAAGGCCGGGGCGCCAAGTTCGTCCAGCGGAAAAAGGCCACAAAAACGGGTGGGTATAGCCTTGGGGGGTGGGGCCGGCCAACTTCGTCCGCCGGACTCGGAATGGCGCGAGACTTTGCGAGGCGCCTCCGTGTGCCAAAAATAGGCCGCGGGCACAGCCGCGCCCAAAAATACCCGCCCAAGGCCGGGCGCCAAGTTCGTCCAGCGGAAAAAGGCCGCAAAACGGGTGGGCTATCGCCTTGGGGGGTGGGGCCGGCCAACTTCGTCCGCCGGACTCGGAATGCCGCGAGTCTTTGCGAGCCGCCTCCGTGTGCCAAAAATAGGCCGCGGGTACAGCCGCGCCCAAAAATACCCACCCGAAGGCCGGGGCGGAAAGTTCGTCGAGCGGAAAAAGGGCACAAAACGGGTGGGCTATAGCCTTGGGGGTCGGGCTGGCCAACTTCGTCCGCCGGACTCGGAATGGCGCGAGACTTTGCGAGGCACCTCCGTGTGCCAAAAAATAGGCCACGGGCACAGCCGCGCCTTAAAAATACCCGCCAAGGCCGGGCGCCATGTTCGTCCAGCGGAAAAGGCCACAAAACGGGTGGGCTATAGCCTTGGGGGTGGGGCTGGCCAACTGTCCGCCGGACTCGGAATGGCGCGAGACTTTGCGAGCCGCCTCCGTGTGCCAAAAAATAGGCAGCGGGTACAGCCGCGCCAAAAATACCCGCTCGAAGGCCGGGCGCAAAGTTCATCCAGCGGAAAAGGCCACAAAACGGGTGGGCTATAGCCTTGGGAGGTGGGGCTGGCCAACTTCGTCCGCCCGACTCGGAACGGCGCGAGACCTTGCGAGGCCCCTCCGTGTGCCAAAAATAGGGCGCGGGCACTGCCGCGCACAAAATTACCCGCCCGATGACCCGGGCGCCAATTTCGTACAGCGGAAAACGGCCACAAAAACGGGTGGGCTATAGCGGTGGGGGGTGGGGCTGGTCAACTTCGTCCGCCCCGGACTCGCAATGGCGCGAGACTTTGCGGGGCTCCTCCGTGTGTGTGCCAGGCCATGGGCACAGCCGCGCCCAAAAATACCCACCCAAAGGCCGGGGCGCCAAGTTCGTCCAACGGAAAATGGCCACAAAAACGGGTGGGCTATAGCCTTGGGGGGTGGGGCTGGCCAACTTCGTACGCCGGACTCGGAATGGCGCGAGACTTTGCGAGGCGCCTCCGTGTGCCAAAAATAGGCCGCGGGCAAAGCCGCGCGTAAAAATACCCGCCCGAAGGCCGGGGCAGAAAGTTCGTCCAGCGGAAAAAGGCCACAAAAACGGGTGGGCTATAGCCTTGGGGGGTCGGGCTGGCCAGCTTCGTCCGCCGGACTCGCAATGGTGCGAGACTTTGCGGGGCTCCTCCGTGTGCCAAAAATAGGCCGCGGGCACAGCCGCGCCCAAAAATACCCGCCCGAAGGCCGGGGCGCCATGTTCGTCCAGCGGAAAAAGGCCAAAAAAACCGTTGGGCCAGAGCCTTGGGGTGTGGGGCGCTCCAACTTCGTCCGCCGGACTCGGAATGGCGCGAGACTTTGCGAGCTGCCTCCGTGTGCCAAAAATAGGCCGCGGGTGCAGCCGCGCCCAAAAATACCCGCCCGAAGGCCGGGGCGCAAAGTTCGTCCAGCGGAAAAAGGCCTAAAAACGGGTGGGCTATAGCCTTGGGAGGTGGGGCTGGCCGACTTCGTCCGCCGGACTCGGAATGGTGCGAGACTTTGCGAGGCCCCTCCGTGTGCCAAAAAATAGGCCATGAGCACAGACGCGCCTAAAAAATACCCCAGGGCCGGGCGCCAAGTTCGAGCAGCGGAAAAAGGCCACAAAACGGGTGGGCTATAGCCTTGGGGGTGGGGCGGCCAACAAATCCGCGGACTCGGAATGGCGCGAGACTTTGCGAGGCGCCTCCGTGTGCCAAAAATAGGCCGCGGGCACAGCCGCGTCAAAAATACCCGCCCGAAGGCCGGGCGCCAAGTTCGTGCAGCGGAAAAGGCCGAAAAACGGGTGGGCTATAGCCTTGGGGGTGGGGTTGGCCAACTTCGTCCGCCGGACTCGGAATGGCCCAAGACTTTGCGAGGCCCCTCCGTGTGCCAAAAATAGGCCGCGGGCACAGCCGCGCCCAAAAATACCCGCCCGAAGGCCGGGGCGCCAAGTTCGAGCAGCGGAAAAAGGCCACAAAAACGGGTGGGATATAGCCTTGGGGGTGGGGCTGGCCAACTTCGTCCGCCGGACTCGGAATGGCGCGAGACTTTGCGAGGCGCCTCCATGTGCCAAAAATAGGCCGCGGGCACAGCCGCGTCCAAAAATACCCGCCCGAAGGCCGGGGCGCCAAGTTCGTGCAGCGGAAAAAGGCCAAAAAACGGGTGGGCTATAGCCTTGGGGGGGGGCGGCCAACAAATCCGCCGGACTCGGAATGGCGCGAGACTTTGCAAGGCGCCTCCGTGTGCCAAAAATAGGCCGCGGGCACAGCCTTGCCTAAAATACCCGCCCGAAGGCCGGGCGCCAAGTTCGTCCAGCGGAAAAAGGCCGCAAAAGCGGGTGGGCTACGACCTTGGGGGTGGGGCTGGCCAACTTCGTCCGCCGGACTCGGAATGGCACGAGACTTTGCGAGGCGCCTCCGTGTGCCAAAAATAGGCCGCGGGCAGAGCCGCGCGCAAAAATACCCGCCCGAAGGCCGGGGCGGAAAGTTCGTCCAGCGGAAAAAGGCCACAAAAACGGGTGGGCTATCGCCGTGGGGGGTCGGGCTGGCCAACTTCGTCCGCCGGACTCGGAATGGCGCAAGACTTTGCGAGGCGCCTCCGAGTGCCAAAAATAGGCCACGGGCACAGCCATACCCAAAAATACCCGCCCGATGGCCGGGGCGCCATGTTCGTCCAGCGGAAAAAGGCCACAAAAACGGGTGGGCTATCGCCTTGGGGGGTGGGGCTGGCCAACTTCGTCCGCCGGACTCGGAATGGCGCGAGACTTTGCGAGCTGCCTCCGTGTGCCAAAAATAGGCCGCGGGTACAGCCGCGCTCAAAAATACCCGCCCAAAGGCCGGGGCGCAAATTTCGTCCAGCGGAACAAGGCCACAATAACGGGTGGGCTATAGCCTTGGGGGGTCTGGCTGGCCAACTTCGTCCGCCGGACTCGGAATGGCGCGAGACTTTGCGAGGCGCCTCCGTGTGCCAAAAATAGGCCAAGGCACAGCCGCGCAAAAATACCCGCCCGAAGGCCGGGCGCCATGTTCGTCCAGCGGAAAAAGGCCACAAAAACGGGTGGCTATAGCCTTGGGGGTAGGGGCTGGCCACTCGTCCGCCCGGACTCGGAATGGCGTGAGACTTTACGAGCCGCCTCCGTACCAAAAATAGGCCGCGGGTGCAGCCGCGCCCAAAAATACCCGGCCGAAGGCCGGGGCGCAAAGTTCGTCCAGCGGAAAAAGGCCACAAAAAGGGGGGGCTATAGACTTGGGAGGTGGGGCTGGCCGACTTCGTCCGCCGGACTCGGAATGGCGCGAGACCTTGCGAGGCCCCTCCGTGTGCCAAAAATAGGTCAGCGCGGGCACTGCCGCGCTAAAAATACCCGCCCAAGGCCGGGCGCCAAGTCTGTCCAGCGGAAAAAGGCCACAAAAACGGGTGGGCTATAGCCTTGGGAGGTGGGGCTGGCCAACTTCGTCCGCCGGACTCGGAATGGCGCGAGACCTTGCGAGGCGCCTCCGTGTGCCAAAAATAGGCCGCGGGTACAGCCGCGCCCAAAAATAACCGCCCGAAGGCCGGGGCGCAAAGTTCGTCCAGCGGAAAAAGGCCACAAAAACGGGTGGGCTATAGCCTTGGGGGGTCGGGCTGCCCAACTTCGTCCGCCAGACTCAGAATGGCGCGAGACTTTGCGAGGCGCCTCCGTGTGCCAAAAATAGGCCGCGGGTGCAGCCGTGCCCAAAAATACCCGCCCGAAGGCCGGGGCGCAAAGTTCGTCCAGCGGAAAAAGGCCTAAAAACGGGTGGGCTATAGCCTTGGGAGGTGGGGCTGGCCGACTTCGTCCGCCGGACTCGGAATGGTGCGAGACTTTGCGAGGCCCCTCCGTGTGCCAAAAATAGGCCGCGGGCACAGACGCGCCTAAAAATACCCCGCCGAAGGCCGGGGCGCCAAGTTCGACCAGCGGAAAAAGGCCACAAAAACGGGTGGGCTATTGCCTTGGGGGGTGGGGTTGGCCAACTTCGTCCGCCGGACTCGGAATGGCCCAAGACTTTGCGAGGCCCCTCCGTGTGCCAAAAATAGGCCGCGGGCACAGCCGCGCCCAAAAATACCCGCCCGAAGGCCGGGGCGCCAAGTTCGAGCAGCGGAAAAAGGCCACAAAAACGGGTGGGCTATAGCCTTGGGGGTGGGGCCGCCAGCAAATCCGCCCGGACTCGGAATGGCGCGAGACTTTGCGAGGCGCCTCCATGTGCCAAAAATAGGCCGCGGGAACAGCAGCGTCCCAAAAATACCCGCCCGAAGGCCGGGCGCCAAGTTCGTGCAGCGGAAAAAGGCCAAAAACGGGTGGGCTATAGCCTTGGGGGTGGGGCGGCCTACTGTCCGTCCGGACTCGGAATGGCGCGAGACTTTGCAAGGCGCCTCCGTGTGCCAAAAAAAGCAGGCCGCGGGCACAGCCGCGCCAAAATACCCCCCGAAGGCCGGGCGCCAAGTTCGACCAGCGGAAAAAGGCCACAAAAGCGGGTGGGCTATTGCCTTGGGGGTGGGGTTAGCCAACCGTCCGCGGACTCGGAATGGCCCAAGACTTTGCGAGGCCCCTCCGTGTGCCAAAAATAGGCCGCGGCACAGCCGCGCCCAAAAATACCCGCCCGAAGGCCGGGCGCCAAGTTCGTGCAGCGGAAAAGGCCACAAAACGGGTGGGCTGTAGCCTTGGGGGTGGGGCCGGCCAACCGTCCGCCGGACTCGGAATGGCGCGAGACTTTGCAAGGCGCCTCCGTGTGCCAAAAATAGGCCATGGGCACAGCCGCGCCAAAAATACCCGCCCGAAGGCCGGGCGCCAAGTTCGTCCAGCGGAAAAAGGCCACAAAACGGGTGGGTATAGCCTTGGGGGTGGGGCCGGCCACTGGCCCCGCCGGACTCAGAATGGCACGAGACTTTGCCAGGCGCCTCCGTGTGCCAAAAATAGGCCGCGGGCACAGCCGCGCCCAAAAATACCTGCCCGAAGGCTGGGGCGCCAAGTTCGTCCAGCGGAAAAAGGCCGCAAAAACGGGTGGGCCATAGCCTTGGGGGGTGGGGCTGGCCACCTTCGTCCGCCCCGACTCGGAATGGCGCGAGACTTTGCAGGTGCCTCCGTGTGCCAAAAATAGGCCGCGGGCAGAGCCGCGCAGAAAAATACCCCGCCGAAGGCCGGGCGGAAAGTTCGTCCAGCGGAAAAAGGCCACAAAAACGGGTGGGCTATAGCCTTGGGGGGGAGTCGGGCTGGCCAACTTCGTCCCCGGACTCGAATGGCGCAAGACTTTGCGAGGCGCCTCCGAGTGCCAAAATAGGCCGCGGGCACAGCCGTACCCAAAAATACCCGCCCGAAGGCCGGGCGCCATGTTCGTCCAGCGGAAAAGGCCACAAAACGGGTGGGCTATAGCCTTGGGGGTGGGGCTGGCCAACTTCGTCCACCGGACTCGGAATGGCGAGACTTTGCGAGGCGCCTCCGTGTGCCAAAAATAGGCAGCGGGGCAAAGCCACAGTAAAAATACCCGCCCAAGGCGGGGCAGAAAGTTCGGGTCAGCGGAAAAGGCCACAAAAACGGGTGGGCTATAGCCTTGGGGGGTCGGGCTGGCCAGCTTCGTCCGCCGGACTCGCAATGGTGCGAAACTTTGCGGGGCTCCTCCGTGTGCCAAAAATAGGCCGCGGGCACAGCCGCGCCCAAAAATACCCGCCCGAAGGCCGGGCGCCATGTTCGTCCCAGCGGAAAAGGCCAGAAAAACGGGTGGGCTATAGCCTTGGGGGGTGGGGCTGGCCAACTTCGTCCGCCGGACTCGGAATGACGCGAGACTTTGCGAGCCGCCTCCGTGTGCAAAAAATAGGCCGCGGGTACAGCCGCGCCCAAAAATACCCGCCCGAAGGCCGGGGCGGAAAGTTCGTCCAGCGGAAAAAGGCCACAAAAACGGGTGGGCTATAGCCTTGGGGGGTGGGGCTGGCCAACTTCGTCCGCCGGACTCGGAATGGCGCGAGACTTTGCGAGCCGCCTCCATGTGCCAAAAATAGGCCGCAGGCACAGCCGCGCCCAAAAATACCCGCCCGAAGGCCGGGGCGCCATGTTCGTCCAGCGGAAAAAGGCCACAAAAACGGGTGGGCTATAGCCTTGGGGGGTGGGGCTGGCCAACTTCGTCCGCCGGACTCGGAATGGCGCGAGACTTTGCGAGCTGCCTCCGTGTGCCAAAAATAGGCCGCGGGTGCAGCCGCGCCCAAAAATACCCGCCCGAAGGCCGGGGCGCAAAGTTCGTCCAGCGGAAAAAGGCCGAAAAACGGGTGGGCTATAGCCTTGGGAGGTGGGGCTGGCCGACTTCGTCCGCCGGACTCGGAATGGTGCGAGACTTTGCGAGGCCCCTCCGTGTGCCAAAAATAGGCCGCGGGCACAGCCGCGCCCAAAAATACCACGCCCGAAGGCCGGGCGCCAAGTTCGAGCAGCGGAAAAAGGCCGAAAAAGCGGGTGGGCTATAGCCTTGCGGGGTGGGGCTGGCCAACTTCGTCCGCCGGACTCGAAATGAAGCGCGACTTTGCGAGCCGCCGCCTCCGTGTGCAAAAAATAGGCAAGGGTACAGCCGCGCCCAAAATACCCGCCCGAAGGCCGGGCGGAAAGTTCGTCCAGCGGAAAAGGCCACAAAACGGGTGGGCTATAGCCTTGGGGGTGGGGCTGGCCAACCGTCCGCCTGGACTCGGAATGGCGCGAGACTTTGCGAGCCGCCTCCATGTGCCAAAAATAGGCCGCAGGCACAGCCGCGCCTCAAAAATACCCGCCCCGAAGGCCGGGCGCCATGTTCGTCCAGCGGAAAAAGGCCACAAAAACGGGTGGGCTATAGCCTTGGGGGTGGGGCTGGCCAACTGGTCCGCGGACTCGGAATGGCGCGAGACTTTGCGAGCTGCCTCCGTGTGCCAAAAATAGGCCATGGGTGCAGCCGCGCAAAAAAATACCCGCCCGAAGGCCGGGCAAAAGTTCGTCCAGCGGAAAAAGGCCGAAAAAGCGGGTGGGCTATAGCCTTGGGAGGTGGGGCTGGCGACTTCGTCCGCCCGGACTCGGAATGGTGCGAGACTGCGAGGCCCCTCCGTGTGCCCAAAATAGGCGCGGGCACAGACGCGCAAAAATCCCCGAAGGCCGGGCGCGAGTTCGACCAGCGGAAAAGGCCACAAAAACGGGTGGGCTATAGCCTTGGGGGTGGGGTTGGCCAACAAATCCGTCCGGACTCGGAATGGCCCAAGACTTTGCGAGGCCCCTCCGTGTGCCAAAAATAGGCCGTGGGCACAGCCGCGCCCAAAAATACCCGCCCGAAGGCCGGGGCGCCAAGTTCGAGCAGCGGAAAAAGGCCACAAAAACGGGTGGGCTATAGCCTTGGGGGGTGGGGCCGGCCAACTTCGTCCGCCGGACTCGGAATGGCGCGAGACTTTGCGAGGCGCCTCCGTGTGCCAAAAATAGGCCGCGGGCACAGCCGCGTCCAAAAATACCCGCCCGAAGGCCGGGGCGCCAAGGTCGGGCAGCGGACAAAGGCCGCAAAAGCGGGTGGGCTATAGGGGTGGGGGGGGGGGCTGGCCCACGTCGTCCGCCGGACGCGGAATGGCGCGAGACTTTGCAAAGCGCCTCCGTGTGCAAAAATAGGCCTTGGCACAGCCGCGCCTAAAATACCCGCCGAGGCCGGGCGCCAAGTTCGTCCAGCGGAAAAAGGCCGCAAAAACGGGTGGGCCATAGCCTTGGGGGGTGGGGCTGGCCAACTTCGTCCGCCGGACTCGGAATGGCGCGAGACTTTGCGAGGCGCCTCCGTGTGCCAAAAATAGGCCGCGGGCAGAGCCGCGCGCAAAAATACCCGCCCGAAGGCCGGGGCGGAAAGTTCGTCCAGCGGAAAAAGGCCACAAAAACGGGTGGGCTATCGCCTTGGGGGGTCGGGCTGGCCAACTTCGTCCGCCGGACTCGGAATGGCGCAAGACTTTGCGAGGCGCCTCCGAGTGCCAAAAATAGGCCGCGGGCACAGCCGTACCCAAAAATACCCGCCCGATGGCCGGGGCGCCATGTTCGTCCAGCGGAAAAAGGCAACAAAAACGGGTGGGCAATAGCCTTGGGGGGTGGGGCTGGCCAACTTCGTCCGCCGGACTCGGAATGGCGCGAGACTTTGCGAGCTGCCTCCGTGTGCCAAAAATAGGCCGCGGGTACAGCCGCGCTCAAAAATACCCGCCCGAAGGCCGGGGCGGAAAGTTCGTCCAGCGGAAAAAGGCCACAATAACGGGTGGGCTATAGCCTTGGGGGGTCTGGCTGGCCAACTTCGTCCGCCGGACTCGGAATGGCGCGAGACTTTGCGAGGCGCCTCCGTGTGCCAAAAATAGGCCGCGGGCACAGCCGCGCCCAAAAATACCCACCCGAAGGCCGGGGCGCCATGTTCGTCCAGCGGAAAAAGGCCACAAAATCGGGTGGGCTATAGCCTTGGGGGGTAGGGCTGGCCAACTTCGTCCGCCGGACTCGGAATGGCGTGAGACTTTACGAGCCGCCTCCGTGTGCCAAAAATAGGCCGCGGGTACAGCCGCGCCCAAAAATACCCGCCCGAAGGCCGGGGCGCAAAGTTCGTCCAGCGGAAAAAGGCCACAAAAACGGGTGGGCTATAGCCTTGGGAGGTGGGGCTGGCCAACTTCGTCCGCCGGACTCGGAATGGCGCGAGACCTTGCGAGGCCCCTCCGTGTGCCAAAAATAGGCCGCGGGCACTGCCGCACCCAAAAATAACCGCCCGAAGGCCGGGGCGCCAAGTTCGTCCGGCGGAAAAAGGCCAAAAAAACGGGTGGGCTATAGCCTTGGGGGGTGGGGCTGGCCAACATCGTCCGGCGGACTCGTAATGGCGCGAGACTTTGCGAGGCACCTCCGTGTGCCAAAAATAGGCAGCGCGTACAGCCGCGCCCAAAAATAACCGCCCGAAGGCCGGGGCACCAAGTTCGTCCAGCGGAAAAAGGCCACAAAAACGGGTGGGCTATAGCCTTGGGGGGTGGGGCTGGCCAACTTCGTCCGCCGGACTCGGAATGGCGCGAGACTTTGCGAGGTGCCTCCGTGTGCCAAAAATAGGCCGCGGGTGCAGCCGAGCCCAAAAATACCCGCCCGAAGGCCGGGGCGCAAAGTTCGTCCAGCGGAAAAAGGCCTAAAAACGGGTGGGCTATAGCCTTGGGAGGTGGGGCTGGCCGACTTCGTCCGCCGGACTCGGAATGGTGCGAGACTTTGCGAGGCCCCTCCGTGTGCCAAAAATAGGCCGCGGGCACAGACGCGCCCAAAAATACCCCCCCGAAGGCCGGGGCGCCAAGTTCGAGCAGCGGAAAAAGGCCACAAAAACGGGTGGGCTATAGCCTTGGGGGGTGGGGCCGGCCAACTTCGTCCGCCGGACTCGGAATGGCCCAAGACTTTGCGAGGCCCCTCCGTGTGCCAAAAATAGGCCGCGGGCACAGCCGCGCCTAAAAAATACCCGCCCAAGGCCGGGCGCCAAGTTCGAGCAGCGGAAAAGGCCACAAAACGGGTGGGCTATAGCCTTGGGGGTGGGGCCAACTGTCCGCCGGACTCGGAATGGCGCGAGACTTTGCAAGGCGACTCCGTGTGCAAAAAATAGGCCGCGGCACAGCCGCGCCTAAAAATACCCGCCCGATGGCCGGGCGCCAAGTTCGTCCAGCGGAAAAAGGTCGCAAAACGGGTGGGCCATAGCCTTGGGGGTGGGCTGGCCACCCGTCCGCCGGACTCGGAATGGCGCGAGACTTTGCGAGGCGCCTCCGTGTGCCAAAAATAGGCCGCGGGCAGAGCCGCGCGCAAAAATACCCTCCCGAAGGCCGGGGCGGAAAGTTCGTCCAGCGGAAAAAGGCCACAAAAACGGGTGGGCTATAGCCTTGGGGGGTCGGGCTGGCCAACTTCGTCCGCCGGACTCGGAATGGCGCAAGACTTTGCGAGGCGCCTCCGAGTGCCAAAAATAGGCCGCGGGCACAGCCGTACCCAAAAATACCCGCCCGAAGGCCGGGGCGCCATGTTCGTCCAGCGGAAAAAGGCCACAAAAACGGGTGGGCTATAGCCTTGGGGGGTGGGGCTGGCCAACTTCGTCCACCGGACTCGGAATGGCGCGAGACTTTGCGAGCTGCCTCCGTGTGCCAAAATTAGGCCGCGGGTACAGCCGCGCCCAAAAATACCCGCCCGAAGGCCGGGGCGGAAAGTTCGTCCAGCGGAAAAAGGCCACAAAAACGGGTGGGCTATAGCCTTGGGGGGTCGGGCTGGCCAACTTCGTCCGCCGGACTCGGAATGGCGCGAGACTTTGCGAGGCGCCTCCGTGTGCCAAAAATAGGCTGTGGGCACAGCCGCGCCCAAAAATACCCGCCCGAAGGCCGGGGCGCCATGTTCGTCCAGCGGAAAAAGGCCACAAAAACGGGTGGGCTATAGCCTTGGGGGGTGGGGATGGCCAACTTCGTCCGCCGGACTCGGAATGGCGCGAGACTTTGCGAGGCGCCTCTGTGTGCCAAAAATAGGCCGCGGCCACAGCCGCGCCAAAAAATACCCGCCCGAAGGCCGGGGCGCCAAGTTCGTCCAGCGGAAAAAGGCCACAAAAACGGGTGGGCTATAGACTTGGGTGGTGGGGCTGGCCAACTTCGTCCGCCGGAATCGGAATGGCGCGAGACTTTGCGAGGCACCTCCGTGTGCCAAACATAGGCCGCGGCCACAGCCGTGCCCAAAAATACCCGCCCGAAGGCCGGGGCGCCAAGTTCGTCCAGCGGAAAAAGGCCACAAAAACGGGTGGGCTATAGCCTTGGGGGTTGGGGCTGGCCAACTTCGTCCGCCGGACTCGGAATGGCGCGAGACTTTGCGAGGCACCTCCGTGTGTCAAAAATAGGCCGCGGGCACAGCCGCGCCCAAAAATACCCTCCTGAAGGCCGGGGCGGAAAGTTCGTCCAGCGGAAAAAGGCCGCAAAAACGGGTGGGCTATAGCCTTGGGGGGTGGGGCCGGCCAACTTCGTCCGCCGGACTCGGAATGGCGCGAGACTTTGCAAGGCGCCTCCGTGTGCCAAAAATAGGCCGCGGGCACAGCCGCGCCCAAAAATACCCGCCCGAAGGCCGGGGCGCCAAGTTCGTCCAGCGGAAAAAGGCCACAAAAACGGGTGGGTATAGCCTTGGGGGGTGGGGCTGGCCAACTTCGTCCGCCGGACTCGGAATGGCGCGAGACTTTGCGAGGCGCCTCCGTCTGCCAAAAATAGGCCGCGGGCAGAGCCGCGCGCAAAAATACCTGCCCGAAGGCCGGGACGGAAAGTTCGTCCAGCGGAAAAAGGCCACAAATATGGGTGGGCTATAGCCTTGGGGGGTCGGGCTGGCCAACTTCGTCGGCCGGACTCGGAATGGCGCAAGACTTTGCGAGGCGCCTCCGTGTGCCAAAAATAGGCCGCGGGCACAGCCGTACCCAAAAATACCCGCCCGAAGGCCGGGGCGCCATGTTCGTCCAGCGGAAAAAGGCCACAAAAACGGGTGGGCTATAGCCTTGGGGGGTGGGGCTGGCAAACTTCGTCCGCCGCACTCGGAATGGCGCGAGACTTTGCGAGCTGCCTCCGTGTGCCAAAAATAGGCCGCGGGTACAGCCGCGCCGAAAAATACCCGCCCGAAGGCCGGGGCGGAAAGTTCGTCCAGCGGAAAAAGGCCACAAAAACGGGTGGGCTATAGCCTTGGGGGGTCGGGCTGGCCAACTTCGTCCGCCGGACTCGGAATGGCGCGAGACTTTGCGAGGCGCCTCCGTGTGCCAAAAATAGGCCGCGGGCACAGCCGCGCCCAAAAGTACCCGCCCGAAGGCCGGGGCGCCATGTTCGTCCAGCGGAAAAAGGCCACAAAAACGGGTGGGCTATAGCCTTGGGGGGTGGGGCTGGCCAACTTCGTCCGCCGGACTCGGAATGGCGCGAGACTTTGCGAGGCGCCTCCGTGTGCCAAAAATAGGCCGCGGCCACAGCCGCGCCAAAAAATACCCGCCCGAAGGCCGGGGCGCCAAGTTCGTCCAGCGGAAAAAGGCCACAAAAACGGGTGGGCTATAGACTTGGGTGGTGGGGCTGGCCAACTTCGTCCGCCGGAATCGGAATGGCGTGAGACTTTGCGAGGCACCTCCGTGTGCCAAACATAGGCCGCGGGCACAGCCGCGCCCAAAAATACCCGCCCGAAGGCCGGGGCGCCAAGTTCGTCCAGCGGAAAAAGGCCACAAAAACGGGTGGGCTATAGCCTTGGTGGTTGGGGCTGGCCAACTTCGTCCGCCGGACTCGGAATGGCGCGAGACTTTGCGAGGCACCTCCGTGTGTAAAAAATAGGCCGCGGGCACAGCCGCGCCCAAAAATACCCTCCTGAAGGCCGGGGCGGAACGTTCGTCCAGCGGAAAAAGGCCACAAAAACGGGTGGGCTATAGCCTTGGGGGGTCGGGCTGGCCAACTTCGTCCGCCGGACTCGGAATGGCGCGAGACTTTGCGAGGCGCCTCCGTGTACGAAAAATAGGCCGCGGACACAGCCGCGCCCAAAAATACCTGCCCGAAGGCCGGGGCGCCATGTTCGTCCAGCGGAAAAAGGCCACAAAAACGGGTGGGCTATAGCCTTGGGGGGTGGGGCTGGCCAACTTCGTCCGCCGGACTCGGAATGGCGTGAGACTTTGCGAGGCGCCTCCGTGTGCCAAAAATAGGCCGCGGGCACAGCCGCGCCCAAAAATACCCTCCCGAAGGCTGGGGCGCCAAGTTCGTCTAGCGGAAATAGGCCACAAAAACGGGTGGGTTATAGCCTTGGGGTGTGGGGCTGGCCAACTTCGTCCGCCGGACTCGGAATGGCGCGAGGCTTTGCGAGGCGCCTCCGTGTGTCAAAAATAGGCCGCGGGCACAGCCGCGCCCAAAAATACTCTCCTGAAGGCCGGGGCGGAAAGTTCGTCCAGCGGAAAAAGGCCACAAAAACGGGTGGGCTATAGCCTTGGGGGGTGGGGCTGGCCAGCTTCGTCCGCCGGACTCGCAATGGCGCGAGACTTTGCGGGCCTCCTCTGTGTGACAAAAATAGGCTGCGGCCACAGCCGCGCCCAAAAATTCCCACCCAAAGGCCGGGGCGCCAAGTTCGTCCAACGGAAAATGGCCACAAAAACTGGTGGGCTATAGCATTGGGGGGTGGGGCCGGCCAACTTCGTCCGCCGGACTCGGAATGGCGCGAGACTTTGCGAGGCGCCTCCGTATACCAAAAATAGGCCGAGGGCACAGTCGCGCCCAAAAATACCCGCCCGAAGGCCGGGGCGCCAAGTTCGTCCAGCGGAAAAAGGCCACAAAAACGGGTGGGCTATAGCCTTGGGAGGTGGGGCAGGCCAACTTCGTCCGCCGGACTCGGAATGGCGCGAGACCTTGCGAGGCCCCTGCGTGTGCCAAAAATAGGCCGCGGGCACTGCCGCGCCCAAAAATACCCGCCCGAAGGCCGGGGCGCCAAGTTCGTCCAGCGGAAAAAGGCCACAAAAACGGGTGGGCTATAGCCTTGGGGGGTGGGGCTGGCCAACTTCGTCCGCCGGACGCGCAATGGCGCGAGACTTTGCGGGGCTCCTCCGTGTGCCAAAAATAGGCCGCGGGCACATCCGCGCCCAAAAATACCCACCCAAAGGCCGGGGCGCCAAGTTCGTCCAACGGAAAATGGCCACAAAAACAGGTGGGCTATAGCCTTGGGGGGTGGGGCTGGCCAACTTCGTCCGCCGGACTCGGAATGGCGTGAGACTTTGCGAGGCGCCTCCGTGTGTCAAAAAAAAGCCGCGGGCACAGCCGCGCCCAAAAATACCCGCCTGAAGGCCGGGGCGCCAAGTTCGTCCAGCGGAAAAAGGCAACAAAAACGGGTGGGCTATAGCCTTGGGGGGAGGGGCTGGCCAACTTCGTCCGCCGGACTCGGAATGGCGCGAGACATTGCGAGGCGCCTCCATGTACCAAAAATAGGCCCGGACACAGCCGCGCCCAAAAATACCCGCCCGAAGGCCGGGGCGCCTAGTTCGTCCAGCGGAAAAAGGCCACAAAAACGGGTGGGCTATAGCCTTGGGGGGTGGGGCTGGCCAACTTCGTCCGCCGGACTCGGAATGGCGCGAGACTTTGCGAGGTGCCTCCGTGTGCAAAAAATAGATCGCGGGCGCAGCCGCGCCCAAAAATACCCGCCCGAAGTCTGGGCGTCAAGTTCGTCCAGCGGAAAAAGGCCACAAAAACGGGTGGGCTATAGCCTTGGGGGGTGGGGCTGGCCAACTTCGTCCGCCGGACTCGGAATGGCGCGAGACTTTGCGAGGCGCCTCTGTGTGCTAAAAATAGGCCGCGGGCACAGCCGCACCCGAAGGCCGGGGTGCCAAGTTCGTCCAGCGGAAAAAGGCCACAAAAACGGGTGGGCTATAGCCTTGGGGGGTGGGGCTGGCCAACTTCGTCCGCCGGACTCGGAATGGCGCGAGACTTTACGAGGCACCTCCGTGTGCCAAAAATAGGCCGCGGGCACAGCCGTGCCCAAAAATACCCGCCCAAAGGGCGGGGCGCCAAGTTCGTCCAGCGGAAAAAGGCCACAAAAACGGGTGGAAATAGCCTTGGGGGGTGGGGCCGGCCTACTTCGTCCGCCGGACTCGGAATGGCGCGAGACTTTGCGAGGCACCTCCGTTTGCCAAAAATATGCCGCGGGCACAGCCGCACCCAAAAATAACCGCCCGAAGCCCGGGGCGCCAAGTTCGTCCAGGGGAAAAAGGCCACAAAAACGGGTGGGCTATAGCTTTGGGGGGTGGGGCTGGCCAACTTCGTCCGCCGGACTCGGAATGGCGCGAGACATTGCGAGGTGCCCCCGTGTGCCAACAATAGGCCGCGGGCACAGGCGCGCCCAAAAATACCCGCCCGAAGGCCGGGGCGCCAAGTTCGTCCAGCGGAAAAAGGCCACAAAAACGGGTGGGCTATAGCCTTGGGGGGTTGGGCTGGCCAACTTCGTCCGCCGGACTGGGAATGGCGCGAGACTTTGCGATGCGCCTCCGTGAGCCAAAAATAGGCCGCGGACACAGCCGCGCCCAAAAATACCCGCCCGAAGGCCGGGGCGCCTAGTTCGTCCAGCGGAAAAAGGCCACAAAAACGGGTGGGCTATAGCCTTGGGGGGTGGGGCTGGCCAACTTCGTCCGCCGGACTCGGAATGGCGCGAGACTTTGCGAGGCGGCACCGTGTGCCAAAAATAGGCCGCGGGCATAGCCACACCCAAAAATACCCGCCCTAAGGCCGGGGCGCCAAGTTCGTCCAGCGGAAAAAGGCCACAAAAAAGGGTGGGCTATAGCCTTGGGGGGTGAGGCTTGCCATCTTCGTCCGCCGGACTCGGAATGGCGCGAGAGTTTGCGAGGCTCCTCCGTGTACCAAAAATAGGCCGCGGGCATAGCCACGCGCAAAAATACCCGCCCGACGGCCGGGGCGCCAAGTTCGTCCAGCGGAAAAAGGCCACAAAACGGGTGGGCTATAGCATGGGGGGTGGGGCTGGCCAACTTCGTCCGCCGGACTCGGAATGGCGCGAGACTTTGCGAAGCGCCTCCGTGTGCCATAAATAGGCCGCGGGCACAGCCGCGCCCAAAATTACCCGCCCGAAGGCCGGGGCGCCAAGTTCGTCCAGCGGAAAAAGGCCACAAAAACGGGTGGGCTATAGCCTTGGGGGGTGGGGCTGGCCAACTTCGTCCGCCGGACTCGGAATGGCGCGAGACCTTGCGAGGTGCCTCCGTGTGCCAAAAATATGCCATAGGCACAGCCGCACCCAAAAATACCCGCCCGCCGGCCGGGGCGCCAAGTTCGTCCAGCGGAAAAAGGCCACAAAAACGGGTGGGCTATAGCCTTGGGGGGTGGGGCTGGCCAAGTTCGCCCAGCGGAAAAAGGCCACAAAAACGGGTGGGATATAGCCTTGGGGGGTGGGGCTGGCCAACTTCATCCGCCGGACTCGGAATGGCGCGAGACTTTGCGAGGCACCTCCGTGTGCCAAATATAGGCCGCGGGCACAGCCGCGCCCAAAAATACCCGCCCGAAGGCTGGGGCGCCAAGTTCGTCCAGCGGAAAAAGGCCACAAAAACGGGTGGGCTATAGCCTTGGGGGGTGGAGCAGGCCAACTTCGCCCGCCGGACTCGGAATGGCGCGAGACTTTGCGAGGCGCCTCCGTTTGCCAAAAATAGGCCGCGGGCACAGCCGCGCCCAAAAATAACCGCCCGAAGGCCGGGGCGCCAAGTTCGTCCAGCGGAAAAAGGCCACAAAAACGGGTGGGCTATAGCCTTGGGGGGTGGGGCTGGCCAACTTCGTCCGCCGGACTCGGAATGGTGCGAGACATTGCGAGGTGCCCCCGTGTGCCAAAAATAGGCGCGGGCATAGGCGCGCCCAAAAATACCAGCCCGAAGGCCGGGGCGCCAAGTTCGTCCAGCGGAAAAAGGCCACAAAAATGGGTGGGCTATAGCCTTGGGGGGTTGGGCTGGCCAACTTCGTCCGCCGGACTCGGAATGGCGCGAGACTTTGCGAGGCACCTCCGTGTGCCAAAAATAGGCTGCGGGCACAGCCGCGCCCAAAAATACCCGCCCGAAGGCCGGGGCGCCTAGTTCGTCCAGCGGTAAAAGGCCACAAAAACGGGAGGGCTATAGCCTTGGGGGGTGGGGCTGGCCAACTTCGTCCGCTGGACTCGGAATGACGCGAGACTTTGCGATGCACCTCCGTGTGCCAAAAATAGGCCACGGGCACAGCCGCGCCCAAAAATACCCGCCCAAAGGCCGGGGCGCCAAGTTCGTCCAGCGGAAAAAGGCCACAAAAACGGGTGGGCTATAGCCTTGGGGGGTGGGGCTGGCCAACTTCGTCCGCCGGACTCGGAATGGTGCGAGACATTGCGAGGTGCCCCCGTGTGCCAAAAATAGGCCGCGGGCATAGGCGCGCCCAAAAATACCAGCCCGAAGGCCGGGGCGCCAAGTTCGTCCAGCGGAAAAAGGCCACAAAAATGGGTGGGCTATAGCCTTGGGGGGTTGGGCTGGCCAACTTCGTCCGCCGGACTCGGAATGGCGCGAGACTTTGCGAGGCACCTCCGTGTGCCAAAAATAGGCTGCGGGCACAGCCGCGCCCAAAAATACCCGCCCGAAGGCCGGGGCGCCTAGTTCGTCCAGCGGTAAAAGGCCACAAAAACGGGAGGGCTATAGCCTTGGGGGGTGGGGCTGGCCAACTTCGTCCGCTGGACTCGGAATGACGCGAGACTTTGCGATGCACCTCCGTGTACCAAAAAATAGGCCGGGGTACAGCCGCACCCAAAAATACCTGCCCGAAGGCCGGGCGCCCTAGTTCGTCCAGCGGTAAAAGGCCACAAAACGGGAGGGCTATAGCCTTGGGGGTGGGGCTGGCCAACTTCGTCCGCCGCGGACTCGGAATGGCGCGAGGATTTGCGAGGCGCCTCCGTGTGCCAAAAATAGGCCGCGGGCACAGCCGCCTAAAAATACCCGCCCAAGGCCGGGCGCCAAGTTCGTCCAGCAGAAAAAGGCCACAAAAACGGGTGGGCTATAGCCTTGGGAGGTGGGGCTGGCCAACTTCGTCCGCCGGACTCGGAATGGCGCGAGACTTTGCGAGGCACCTCCGTTTGCCAAAAATAGGCCGCGGGCACAGCCGCGCCCAAAAATACCCGTCCGAAGGCCGGGGCGCCATGTTCGTCCAGCGGAAAATGGCCACAAAAACGGGTGGGCTATAGCCTTGGGGGGTGGGGCAGGCCAACTTCGTCCGCCGGACTCGGAATGGCGCGAGACTTTCCGAGGCACCTCCGTGTACCAAAAATAGGGTGCGGGCACAGCCGCGCCCAAAAATACCCGCCCTAAGGCCGGGGCGCCAAGTTCGCCCAGCGGAAAAAGGCCACAAAAACGGGTGGGCATTAGCCTTGGGGGGTGGGGCTGGCCAACTTCGTCCGCCGGACTCGGAATGGCGCGAGACTTTGCGAGGCTCCTCCGTGTGCCAAAAATAGGCCGCGGGCACAGCCGCGCCCAAAAATACCCGCCCGAAGGCCGTGGCGCCAAGTTCGTCCAGCGGAAAAAGGCCACAAAAACGGGTGGGCTATAGCCTTGGGGGGTGGGGCTGGCCAACTTCGTCCGCCGGACTCGGAATGGCGCGAGACTATGCGAGGCTCCTCCGTGTACCAAAAATAGGCCGCGGGCACAGCCACACGCAAAAATACCCGCCCGACGGCCGGGGCGCCAAGTTCGTCCAGCGGAAAAAGGCCACAAAACGGGTGGGCTATAGCCTTGGGGGGTAGGGCTGGCCAACTTCGTCCGCCGGACTCGGAATGGCGCGAGACTTTGCGAAGCGCCTCCGTGTGCCATAAATAGGCCGCGGGCACAGCCGCGCCCAAAAATACCCGCCCGAAGGCCGGGGCGCCAACTTCGTCCAGCGGAAAAATGCCACAAAAACGGGTGGGCTATAGCCTTGGGGGGTGGGGCTGGCCAACTTCGTCCGCCGGACTCGGAATGGCGCGAGACTTTCCGAGGCACCTCCGTGTGCCAAAAATAGGCTACGGGCACAGCCGCGCCCAAAAATACCCGCCCTAAGGCCGGGCCGCCAAGTTCGTCCAGCGGAAAAAGGCCACAAAAACGGGTGGGCTATAGCCTTGGGGGGTTGGGCTGGCCAACTTCGTCCGCCGGACTCGGAATGGCGCGAGAGTTTGCGATGCGCCTCCGTGTGCCAAAAATAGGCCGCGGCACAGCCGCACCCAAAAATACCTGCCCGAAGGCCGGGGCGCCTAGTTCGTCCAGCGGTAAAAGGCCACAAAAACGGGAGGGCTATAGCCTTGGGGGGTGGGGCTGGCCGACTTCGTCCGCCGGACTCGGAATGGCGCGAGACTTTGCGATGCACCTCCGTGTGCCAAAAATAGGCAGCGGGCACAGCCGCGCCCAAAAATACCCGCCCGAAGGCCGGGGCGCCAAGTTCGTCCAGCGGAAAAAGGCCACAAAAACGGGTGGGCTATAGCGTTGGGGGGTGGGGCTGGCCAACTTCGTCCGCCGGACTCGGAATGGCGCGAGACTTTGCGAGGCACCTCCGTGTGCCAAAAATAGGCTGCGGGCACAGCCGCGCCCAAAAATACCCGCCCTAAGGCCGGGGGGCCAAGAGCAAAAAGGCCATAAATACGGGTGGGCTATAGCCTTGGGGGGTTGGGCTGGCCAACTTCGTCCGCCGGACTAGGAATGGCGCGAGACTTTGCGATGCGCCTCCGTGTGCCAAAAATAGGTCGCGGGCACAGCCGCACCCAAAAATACCCGCCCGAAGGCCGGGGCGCCTAGTTCGTCCAGCGGTAAAAGGCCACAAAAACGGGAGGGCTATAGCCTTGGGGGGTGGGGCTGGCCAACTTCGTCCGCCGGACTCGGAATGGCGCGAGGATTTGCGAGGCGCCTCCGTGTGCCAAAAATAGGCCGCGGGCACAGCCGCGCCCAAAAATACCCGCCCGAAGGCCGGGGCGCCAAATTCGTCCAGCAGAAAAAGGCCACAAAAACGGGTGGGCTATAGCCTTGGGCGGTGGGGCTGGCCAACTTCGTCCGCCGGACTCGGAATGGCGCGAGACTTTGCGAGGCACCTCCGTTTGCCAAAAATAGGCCGCGGGCACAGCCGCCCCCAAAAATACCCGCCCGAAGGCCGGGGCGCCAATTTCGTCCAGCGGAAAAAGGCCACAAAAACGGGTGGGCTATAGCCTTGGGGGGTGGGGCTGGCCAACTTCGTCCGCCGGACTCGGAATGGCGCGAGACTTTGCGAGGCGCCTCGGGGGCCAAAAAAATGGCCGCGGGCACAGCCGCGCCCAAAAATACCCGCCCGAAGGCCGGGGCGCCAAGTTCGTCCAGCGGAAAAAGGCCAGAAAAACGGGTGGGCTATAGGCTTGGGGGGTGGGGCTGGCCAACTTCGTACGCCGGACTCTGAATGGTACGAGACTTTGCGAGGCGCCTCCGTGTGCCAAAAGTAGGCCGCGGACACAGCCGCGCCCAAAAATACCCGCCCGAAGGCCGGGGCGCCAATTTCGTCCAGCGGAAAAAGGCCACAAAAACGGGTGGGCTATAGCCTTGGGGGGTGGGGCTGGCCAACTTCGTCCGCCAGACTCGGAATGGCGCGAGACTTTGCGAGGCACCTCCGTGTACCAAAAATAGGCCGCGGGCACAGCCGCGCCGAAAAATACCCGCCCGAAGGCCGGGGCGCCAAGTTCGTCCAGCGGAAAAAGGCCACTAAAACGGGTGGGCTATAGCCTTGGGGGGTGGGGCTGGCCAACTTCGTCCGCCGGACTCGGAATGGCGCGAGCCTTTGCTAGGCGCCTCCGTATGCCAAAAATAGGCCGTGGGCACAGCCGCGCCCAGAAATACCCGCACAAAGGCCGGGGCGCCAAGTTCGTCCAGCGGAAAAAGGCCACAAAAACGGGTGGGCTATAGCCATGGGGGGTGGGGCTGGCCAACTTTGTCCGCTGGACTCGGAATGGCCGAGACTTTGCGAGGCACCTCCGTGTGCCAAAAATAGGCCGCGGGGACAGCCGCGCCCAAAAATACCCGCACAAAGGCCGGGGCGCCAATTTCGTCCAGCGGAAAAAGGCCACAAAAATGGGTGGGCTATAGCCTTGGGGGGTGGGGCTGGCCAACTTCGTCCGCCGGACTCGGAATGGCGCGAGACTTTGCGAGGCACCTCCGTGTGCCAAAAATAGGCCGCGGGCACAGCCGCGCCAAAAAATACCCGCAAGAAGGCCGGAGCGCCAAGTTCGTCCAGCGGAAAAAGGCCACAAAAACGGGTGGGCTATAGCCTTGGGGGGTGGGGCTGGCCAACTTCGTCCGCCGGACTCGGAATGGCGTGAGACTTTGTGAGGCGCCTCCGTGTGCCAAAAATAGGCCGCGGGCACAGCCGCGCCCAAAAATACCCTCCTGAAGGCCGGGGCGCCAAGTTCGTCCAGCGGAAAAAGGCCACAAAAACGAGTGGGCTATACCCTTGGGGGGTGGGGCTGGCCCACTTCGTCCGCCAGACTCGGAATGGCACGAGACTTTGCGAGGCACCTCCGTGTGCCAAAAATAGGCCGCGGGCACACCCGCGCCCAAAAATACCCGCCGGAAGGCCGGGGCGCCAAGTTCGTCCAGCGGAAAAAGGCCAGAAAAACGGGTGGGCTATAGCCTTGGGGGGTGGGGCTGGCCAACTTCGTCCGCCGGACTCGGAATGGCGCGCGACTTTGCTAGGCACCTCTGTGTGCCAAAAATAGGCCGCGGGCACAGCCGCGCCCAAAAATACCCGCCCGAAGGCCGGGGCGCCAAGTTCGTCCAGCGGAAAAAGGCCACAAAAACGGGTGGGCTATAGCCTTGGGGGGTGGGGCTGGCCAACTTCGTCCGCTGGACTCGGAATGGCGTGAGACTTTGTGAGGCGCCTCCGTGTGCCAAAAATAGGCCGCGGGCACAGCCGCGCCCAAAAATACCCTCCCGAAGGCCGGGGCGCCAAGTTCGTCCAGCGGAAAAAGGCCACAAAAATGAGTGGGCTATAGCCTTGGGGGGTGGGGCTGGCCAACTTCGTCCGCCGGACTCGGAATGGCGCGAGCCTTTGCTAGGCGCCTCCGTATGCCAAAAATAGGCCGTGGGCACAGCCGCGCCCAGAAATACCCGCACAAAGGCCGGGGCGCCAAGTTCGTCCAGCGGAAAAAGGCCACAAAAACGGGTGGGCTATAGCCTTGGGGGGTGGGGCTGGCCAACTTCGTCCGCTGGACTCGGAATAGCCGAGACTTTGTGAGGCACCTCCGTGTGCCAAAAATAGGCCGCAGGGACAGCCGCGCCCAAAAATACCCGCACAAAGGCCGGGGCGCCAAGTTCGTCCAGCGGAAAAAGGCCACAAAAATGGGTGGGCTATAGTCTTGGGGGGTGGGGCTGGCCAACTTCGTCTGCCGGACTCAGAATGGCGCGAGACTTTGAGAGGCACCTCCGTGTGCCAAAAATAGGCCCAAAAATACCCGCCCGAAGGCCGGGGCGCCAAGTTCGTCCAGCGGAAAAAGGCCACAAAAACGGGTGGGCTATAGCCTTGGGGGGTGGGGCTGGCCAACTTCGTCCGCTGGACTCGGAATGGCGTGAGACTTTGTGAGGCACCTCCGTGTGCCAAAAATAGGCCGCGGGCACAGCCGCGCCCAAAAATACCCTCCCGAAGGCCGGGGCGCCAAGTTCGTCCAGCGGAAAAAGGCCACAAAAACGAGTGGGCTATAGCCTTGGGGGGTGGGGCTGGCCAACTTCGTCCGCTGGACTCGGAATGGCGTGAGACTTTGTGAGGCGCCTCCGTGTGCCAAAAATAGGCCGCGGGCACAGCCGCGCCCAAAAATACCCTCCCGAAGGCCGGGGCGCCAAGTTCGTCCAGCGGAAAAAGGCCACAAAAACGAGTGGGCTATAGCCTTGGGGGGTGGGGCTGGCCAACTTCGTCCGCTGGACTCGGAATGGCGTGAGACTTTGTGAGGCGCCTCCGTGTGCCAAAAATAGGCCGCGGGCACAGCCGCGCCCAAAAATACCCTCCCGAAGGCCGGGGCGCCAAGTTCGTCCAGCGGAAAAAGGCCACAAAAACGAGTGGGCTATACCTTGGGGGGTGGGGCTGGCCCACTTCGTCCGCCAGACTCGGAATGGCACGAGACTTTGCGAGGCACCTCCATGTGCCAAAATTAGGCCGCGGGCACACCCGCGCCCAAAAATACCCGCCGGAAGGCCGGGGCGCCAAGTTCGTCCAGCGGAAAAACGCCAGAAAAACTGGTGGGCTATAGCCTTGGGGGGTGGGGCTGGCCAACTTCGTCCGCCGGACTCGGAATGGCGCGAGACTTTGCTAGGCACCTCCGTATGCCAAAAATAGGCCGCGGGCACAGCCGCGCCCAAAAATACCCCCACAAAGGCCGGGGCGCCAAGTTCGTCCAGCGGAAAAAGGCCACTAAAACGGGTGGGCTATAGCCTTGGGGGGGTGGGGCTGGCCAACTTCGTCCGCCGGACTCGGAATGGCGCGAGACTTTGCGAGGCACCTCCGTGTGCCAAAAATAGGCCGCGAGGACAGCCGCGGCCAAAAATACCTGCCCGAAGGCCGGGGCGCCAAGTTCGTCTAGCGGAAAAAGGCCACAAAAACGGGTGGGCTATAGCCTTAGGGGGTGGGGCTGGCCAACTTCGTCCGCCGGACTCGGAATGGCGTGAGACTTTGTGAGGCGACTCCGTGTGCCAAAAATAGGCCGCGGCCACAGCCGCGCCCAAAAATACCCTCCCGAAGGCCGGGGCGCCAAGTTCGTCCAGCTGAAAAAGGCCACAAAAGCGAGTGGGCTATAGCCTTGGGGGGTGGGGTGGCCAACTTCGTCCGCCAGACTCGGAATGGCGCGAGACTTTGTGAGGCACCTCCGTGTACCAAATATAGGCCGCGGGCACAGCCGCGCCCAAAAATACCCGCCCGAAGGCCGGGGCGCCAAGTTCGTCCAGCGGAAAAAGGCCACAAAAACGGGTGGGCTATAACCTTGGGGGGTGGGGCCGGCCCACTTCGTCCGCCGGACTCGGAATGGCGCGAGACTTTGTTAGCCACCTCCGTATGGCAAAAATAGGCCGCGGGCACAGCCGCGCACAAAAATACCCGCACAAAGGCCGGGGCGCCAAGTTCGTCCAGCGGAAAAAGGCCACAAAAACGGGTGGGCTATAGCCTTGGGGGGTGGGCTGGCCAACTTTGTCCGCCGGACTCGGAATGGCGTGAGACTTTGTGAGGCGACTCCGTGTGCCAAAAATAGGCCGCGGCCACAGCCGCGCCCAAAAATACCCTCCCGAAGGCCGGGGCGCCAAGTTCGTCCAGCTGAAAAAGGCCACAAAAGCGAGTGGGCTATAGCCTTGGGGGGTGGGGTGGCCAACTTCGTCCGCCAGACTCGGAATGGCGCGAGACTTTGTGAGGCACCTCCGTGTACCAAATATAGGCCGCGGGCACAGCCGCGCCCAAAAATACCCGCCCGAAGGCCGGGCGCCAAGTTCGGCCCAGCCGAAAAAGGCCAAAAAAAGGGGTGGGCTATAACCTTGGGGGGTGGGGCCGGCCCACTTCGTCCGCCGGACTCGGAATGGCGCGAGACTTTGCTAGGCACCTCCGTATGGCAAAAATAGGCCGCGGGCACAGCCGCGCACAAAAATACCCGCACAAAGGCCGGGGCGCCAAGTTCGTCCAGCGGAAAAAGGCCACAAAAACGGGTGGGCTATAGCCTTGGGGGGTGGGCTGGCCAACTTTGTCCGCCGGACTCGGAATGGCGCGAGACTTTGGGAGGGGCCTCCGTGTGGTAAAATTAGGCCGCGGGCACAGCCGCGCCCAAATATAACTGCCCGAAGGCCGGGGCGCCAAGTTCGTCCAGCGGAAAAAGGCCACAAAAATGGGTGGGCTATATAGCCTTGGGGGGTGGGGCTGGCCAACTTCGTCCGCCGGACTCGGAATGGCGCGAGACTTTGCGAGGGGCCTCCGTGTGCCAAAAATAGGCCGCGGGCACAGCCGCGCCCAAAAATAACCGCCCAAAGGCCGGGGCGCCAAGTTCGTCCAGCGGAAAAAGGCCACAAAAACGGGTGGGCTATAGCCTTGGGGGGTGGGGCAGGCCAACTTCGTCCGCCGGACTCGGAATGGCGCGAGACTTTGCTAGGCGCCTCCGTATGCCAAAAATAGGCCGCGGGCACAGCCGCGCCCAAAAATACCCGCACAAAGGCCGGGGCGCCAAGTTCGTCCAGCGGAAAAAGGCCACAAATATGGGTGGGCTATAGTCTTGGGGGGTGGGGCTGGCCAACTTCGT
This sequence comes from Citrus cavaleriei, assembly GCA_030448935.1. NCBI lineage: Eukaryota > Viridiplantae > Streptophyta > Magnoliopsida > Sapindales > Rutaceae > Citrus > Citrus cavaleriei. Next base: position 35,801 of record JAUJEM010000389.1, on the reverse strand, counting down.
CCGCTGGACTCGGAATGGCGCGGGACTTTGCGAGGCACCTTCGTGTGCCAAAAATAGGCCGCGGTCACAGCCGCGGCCAAAAATACCCGCCCGAAGGCCGGGGCGCCAAGTTCGTCCAGCGGAAAAAGGCCAGAAAAACGGGTGGGCTATAGCCTTGGGGGGTGGGGCTGGCCAACTTCGTCCGCCGGACTCGGAATGGCGCGAGCCTTTGCTAGGCGCCTCCGTATGCCAAAAATAGGCCGTGGGCACAGCCACGCCCAGAAATACCCGCACAAAGGCCGGGGCGCCAAGTTCGTCCAGCGGAAAAAGGCCACAAAAACGGGTGGGCTATAGCCTTGGGGGGTGGGGCTGGCCAACTTCGTCCGCCGGACTCGGAATGGCCGAGACTTTGTGAGGCACCTCCGTGTGCCAAAAATAGGCCGCGGGGACAGCCGCGCCCAAAAAAACCCGCACAAAGGCCGGGGCGCCAAGTTCGTCCAGCGGAAAAAGGCCACAAAAATGGGTGGGCTATAGCCTTGGGGGGTGGGGCTGGCCAACTTCGTCTGCCGGACTCGGAATGGCGCGAGACTTTGCGAGGCACCTCCGTGTGCCAAAAATAGGCCGCGGGCACAGCCGCGCCCAAAAATACCCGCCCGAAGGCCGGGGCGCCAAGTTCGTCCAGCGGAAAAAGGCCACAAAAACGGGTGGGCTATAGCCTTGGGGGGTGGGGCTGGCCAACTTCGTCCGCCGGACTCGGAATGGCGTGAGACTTTATGAGGCGCCTCCGTGTGCCAAAAATAGGCCGCGGGCACAGCCGCGCCCAAAAATACCCTCCCGAAGGCCGGGGCGCCTAGTTCGTCTAGCGGAAAAAGGCCACAAAAACGAGTGGGCTATAGCCTTGGGGGGTGGGGCTGGCCCACTTCGTCCGCCAGACTCGGAATGGCGCGAGACTTTGCGAGGCACCTCCGTGTGCCAAAAATTGGCCGCGGGCACACCCGCGCCCAAAAATACCCGCCCGAAGGCCGGGGCGCCAAGTTCGTCCAGCGGTAAAAGGCCACAAAAACGGGTGGGCTATAGCCTTGGGGGGTGGGGCTGGGCAACTTCGTCCGCCGAACTCGGAATGGCGCGAGAATTTGCTAGGCACCTCCGTATGCCAAAAATAGGCCGCGGGCACAGCGGCGCCCAAAAATACCCGCACGAAGGCCGGGGCGCCAAGTTCGTCCAGCGGTAAAAGGCCACAAAAACGGGTGGGCTATAGCCTTGGGGGGTGGGTCTGGCCAACTTCGTCCGCCGGACTCGGAATGGCGCGAGACTTTGCTAGGCGCCTCCGTATGCTGCAAAAGGCCGCGGGCACAGCCGCACCCAAAAATACCCGCACAAAGGCCGGGGCGCCAAGTTCATCCAGCGGAAAAAGGCCACTAAAACGGGTGGGCTATAGCCTTGGGGGGTGCGGCTGGCCAACTTCGTCCGCTGGACTCGGAATGGCGCGAGACTTTGCTAGGCGCCTCCGTATGCCAAAAATAGGCCGCGGGCACAGCCGCACCCAAAAATACCCGCACAAAGGCCGGGGCGCCAAGTTCGTCCAGCGGAAAAAGGCCACAAAAATGGGTGGGCTATAGCCTTGGGGGGTGGGCTGGCCAACTTCGTCCGCCGGACTCGGAATGGCGCGGGACTTTCCGAGGCACCTCCGTGTGCCAAAAATAGGCCGCGGTCACAGCCGCGGCCAAAAATACCCGCCCGAAGGCCGGGGCGCCAAGTTCGTCCAGCGGAAAAAGGCCATAAAAACGGGTGGGCTATAGCCTTGGGGGGTGGGGCTGGCCAACTTCGTCCGCCGGACTCGGAATGGCGCGAGCCTTTGCTAGGCGCCTCCGTATGCCAAAAATAGGCCGTGGGCACAGCCGCGCCCAGAAATACCCGCACAAAGGCCGGGGCGCCAAGTTCGTCCAGCGGAAAAAGGCCACAAAAACGGGTGGGCTATAGCCTTGGGGGGTGGGGCTGGCCAACTTCGTCCGCCGGACTCGGAATAGCCGAGACTTTGTGAGGCACCTCCGTGTGCCAAAAATAGGCCGCAGGGACAGCCGCGCCCAAAAATACCCGCACAAAGGCCGGGGCGCCAAGTTCGTCTAGCGGAAAAAGGCCACAAAAATGGGTGGGCTATAGCCTTGGGGGGTGGGGCTGGCCAACTTCGTCTGCCGGACTCAGAATGGCGCGAGACTTTGCGAGGCACCTCCGTGTGCCAAAAATAGGCCGCGGCCACAGCCGCGCCCAAAAATACCCGCCCGAAGGTCGGGGCGCCAAGTTCGTCCAGCGGAAAAGGCCACAAAAACGGGTGGGCTATAGCCTTGGGGGGTGGGGCTGGCCAACTTCGTCCGCCGGACTCGGAATGGCGTGAGACTTTGTGAGCCGCCTCCGTGTGCCAAAAATAGGCCGCGGGCACAGCCGCGCCCAAAAATACCCTCCCGAAGGCCGGGGCGCCAAGTTCGTCCAGCGGAAAAAGGCCACAAAAACGAGTGGGCTATAGCCTTGGGGGGTGGGGCTGGCCAACTTCGTCCGCCGGACTCGGAATGGCGCGAGCCTTTGCTAGGTGCCTCCGTATGCCAAAAATAGGCTGTGGGCACAGCCGCGCCCAGAAATACCCGCACAAAGGCCGGGGCGCCAAGTTCGTCCAGCGGAAAAAGGCCACAAAAACGGAGGGGCTATAGGCTTGGGGGGTGGGGCTGGCCAACTTCGTCCGCCGGACTCGGAATGGCCGAGACTTTGCGAGGCACCTCCGTGTGCCAAAAATAGGCCGCGGGGACAGCCGCGCCCAAAAATACCCGCACAAAGGCCGGGGCGCCAAGTTCGTCCAGCGGATAAAGGCCACAAAAACGGGTGGGCTATAGCCTTGGGGGGTGGGGCTGGCCAACTTCGTCCGCCGGACTCGGAATGGCGTGAGACTTTGTGAGGCGCCTCCGTGTGCCAAAAATAGGCCGGGGGCACAGCCGCGCCCAAAAATACCCTCCCGAAGGCCGGGGCGCCAAGTTCGTCCAGCGGAAAAAGGCCACAAAAACGAGTGGGCTATACCCTTGGGGGGTGGGGCTGGCCCACTTCGTCCGCCAGACTCGGAATGGCACGAGACTTTGCGAGGCACCTCCGTGTGCCAAAAATAGGCCGCGGGCACACCCGCGCCCAAAAATACCCGCCGGAAGGCCGGGGCGCCAAGTTCGTCCAGCGGAAAAAGGCCAGAAAAACGGGTGGGCTATAGCCTTGGGGGGTGGGGCTGGCCAACTTCGTCCGCCGGACTCGGAATGGCGCGAGACTTTGCTAGGCACCTCCGTATGGCAAAAATAGGCCGCGGGCACAGCCGCGCACAAAAATACCCGCACAAAGGCCGGGGCGCCAAGTTCGTCCAGCGGAAAAAGGCCACAAAAACGGGTGGGCTATAGCCTTGGGGGGTGGGGCTGGCCAACTTTGTCCGCCGGACTCGGAATGGCGCGAGACTTTGGGAGGGGCCTCCGTGTGGCAAAATTAGGCCGCGGGCACAGCCGCGCCCAAATATAACCGCCCGAAGGCCGGGGCGCCAAGTTCGTCCAGCGGAAAAAGGCCACAAAAATGGGTGGGCTATATAGCCTTGGGGGGTGGGGCTGCCCAACTTCGTCCGCCGGACTCGGAATGGCGCGAGACTTTGCGAGGGGCCTCCGTGTGCCAAAAATAGGCCGCGGGCACAGCCGCGCCCAAAAATAACCGCCCGAAGTCCGGGACGCCAAGTTCGTCCAGCGGAAAAAGGCCACAAAAACGGATGGGCTATAACCTTGGGGGGTGGGGCTGGCCAACTTCGTCCGCCGGACTCGGAATGGCGCGAGACTTTGCTAGGCGCCTCCGTATGGCAAAAATAGGCCGCGGGCACAGCCGCGCCCAAAAATACCCGCACAAACCCCGGGGCGCCAAGTTCGTCCAGCGGAAAAAGGCCACAAAAACGGGTGGGCTATAGCCTTGGGGGGTGGGGCTGGCCAACTTCGTCCGCCGGACTCGGAATGGCGCGAGACTATGCGAGGCTCCTCCGTGTACCAAAAATAGGCCGCGGGCACAGCCACGCGCAAAAATACCCGCCCGACGGCCGGGGCGCCAAGTTCGTCCAGCGGAAAAAGGCCACAAAACGGGTGGGCTATAGCCTTGGGGGGTGGGGCTGACCAACTTCGTCCGCCGGACTCGTAATGGCGTGAGACTTTGTGAGGCGCCTCCGTGTGCCAAAAATAGGCCGCGGGCACAGCCGCGTCCAAAAATACCCGCACAAAGGCCGGGGCGCCAAGTTCGTCCAGCGGAAAAAGGCCACAAAAACGGGTGGGCTATAGCCTTGGGGGGTGGGGCTGGCCAACTTCGTCCGCCGGACTCGGAATGGCGCGAGACTATGCGAGGCTCCTCCGTGTACCAAAAATAGGCCGCGGGCACAGCCACGCGCAAAAATACCCGCCCGACGGCCGGGGCGCCAAGTTCGTCCAGCGGAAAAAGGCCACAAAACGGGTGGGCTATAGCCTTGGGGGGTGGGGCTGACCAACTTCGTCCGCCGGACTCGTAATGGCGTGAGACTTTGTGAGGCGCCTCCGTGTGCCAAAAATAGGCCGCGGGCACAGCCGCGCTCAAAAATACTCTCCCGAAGGCCGGGGCGCCAAGTTCGTCCAGTGGAAAAAGGCCACAAAAACGAGTGGGCTATAGCCTTGAGGGGTGGGGCTGGCCCACTTCGTCCGCCAGACTCGGAATGGTGCGAGACTTTGCGAGGCACCTCCGTGTGCCAAAAATAGGCCGCGGGCACAGCCGCGCCCAAAAATACCCGCCCGAAGGCCGGGGCGCCAAGTTCGTCCAGCGGAAAAAGGCCACAAAACGGATGGGCTATATCCTTGGGGTGTGGGGCTGGCCAACTCGTCCGCCGGACTCGGAATGGCGCGAGACTTTGCTAGGCGCCTCCGTATGGCAAAAATAGGCCGCGGGCACAGCCGCGCCCAAAAATACCCGCACAAAGGCCGGGGCGCCAAGTTCGTCAAGCGGAAAAAGGCCACAAAAACGGGTGGGCTATAGCCTTGAGGGGTGGGGCTGGCCAACTTCGTCCGCCGGACTCGGAATGGCGCGAGACATTGCGAGGCACCTCCGTGTGCCAAAAATAGGCCATGGGCTCAGCCGCGCACAAAAATACCGCCCCCGAGGTCGGGCGCCAAGTTCGTCCCAGCGGAAAAAGGCCACAAAACGGGTGGGCTATAGCCTTGGGGGTGGGGCTGGCCAACTTTGTCCGCCGGACTCGGAATGGCGCGAGACTTTGCGGCGGCCTCCGTGTGGCAAAAAAGGCCGCGGGCACAGCCGCGCCCAAAAAATAACCGCCCGAAGGCCGGGCGCCAAGTTCGTCCAGCGGAAAAGGCCACAAAAATGGGTGGGCTATATAGCCTTGGGGGGTGGGGCTGCCCAACTTCCTCCGCCGGACTCGGAATGGCGCGAGACTTTGCGAGGGGCCTCCCTGTGCCAAAAATAGGCCGCGGGCACAGCCGCGCCCAAAAATAACCGCCCGAAGGCCGGGGCGCCAAGTTCGTCCAGCGGAAAAAGCCCACACACCGGGTGGGCTATAGCCTTGGGGGGTGGGGCTGGCCAACTTCGTCCGCCGGACTCGGAATGGCGCGAGACTTTGCTAGGGGCCTCGGTGCGCCAAATATAGGCCACGGGCGCAGCCGCGTACAAAAATAACTGCCCGAAGGCCGGGGCGCCAAGTTCGTCCAGCGGAAAAAGGCCACAAAAACGGGTGGGCTATAGCCTTGGGGGGTGGGGCTGGCCAACTTCGTCCGGCGGACTCGGAATGTTGTGAGACTTTGCGAGGGGCCTCCGTGTGCCAAAAATAGGCCGCGGGGACAGCCGCGCCCAAAAATACCCGCACAAAGGCCGGGGCGCCAAGTTCGTCCAGCGGAAAAAGGCCACAAAAATGGGTGGGCTATAGCCTTGGGGGGTGGGGATGGCCAACTTCGTCCGCCGGACTCGGAATGGCGCGAGACTTTGCGAGGCTCCTCCGTGTGCCAAAAATAGGCCGCGGGCACAGCCGCTCCCAAAAATAACCGGAAGAAGGCCGGGCGCCAAGTTCGTCCAGCGGAAAAAAAGCCCACAAAACGGGGGGGGTTTTGCCTTGGGGGGTGGGGCTGGCCAACTTCGTCCGCCGGACTCGGAATGGCTTGAGACTTTGCGAGGCGCCTCCGTGTGCCAAAAATAGGCCGCGGGCACAGCCGCGCCCAAAATACCCTCCCCGAGGCCGGGCGCCAAGTTCGTCCAGCGGAAAAAGGCCACACAACCGCGGCGGCTATACCCTTGGGGGGTGGGGCTGGCCCACTTCGTCCGCCGGACTTGGAATGGCACGAGACTTTGCGAGGCACCTTCGTAATCCAAAAATAGACTACGGCACACCCGCACCCAAAAATACCCGCCGGAAGGCCGGGAGCGCAAGTTCGTCCAGCGGAAAAAGGCCAGAAAACGGGTGGGCTATAGCCTTGGGGGTGGGGCTGGCCAACTTCGTCCGCCGGACTCGGAATGGCGCGAGACTTTGCTAGGCACCTCCGTATGCCAAAAAATAGGCATGGCACAGCCGCGCCCAAAAATACCCCCACAAAGGCCGGGGCGCCAAGTTCGTCAAGCGGAAAAAGGCCACAAAAACGGGTGGGCTATAGCCTTGGGGGGTGGGGCTGGCCAACTTCGTCCGCCGGACTCGGAATGGCGCGAGACTTTGCGAGGGGCCTCCGTGTGCCAAAAATAGGCCGCGGGGACAGCCGCGCCCAAAAATACCCGCCCGAAGGCCGGGGCGCCAAGTTCGTCCAGCGGAAAAAGGCCACAAAAACGGGTGGGCTATAGCCTTGGGGGGTGGGGCTGGCCAACTTCGTCCGCCGGACTCGGAATGGCGTGAGACTTTGTGAGGCGACTTCGTGTGCCAAAAATAGGCCGCGGGCACAGCCGCGCCCAAAAATACCCTCCCGAAGGCCGGGGCGCCAAGTTCGTCCAGCTGAAAAAGGCCACAAAAGCGAGTGGGCTATAGCCTTGGGGGGTGGGGTGGCCAACTCTGGCCCGCCGGACTCGAATGGCGCGAGACTTTGCGAGGCACCTCCGTGTGCCAAATATAGGCAGACGGCACAGCCGCGCCAAAAATACCCGCCCGAAGGCCGGGCGCCAAGTTCGTCCAGCGGAAAAAGGCCAAAAACGGGTGGGCTATAACCTTGGGGGTGGGGCTGCCCACAAAATCCCCGCCGGACTCGGAATGGCGCGAGACTTTGCTAGGCACCTCCGTGTTGGCAAAAATAGGCCATGGCACAGCCGGCACAGCCGCGCCGGGCGCTACCCTCCCCCAGAAAAGGCCGGGCGCCAAGTTGGCGCGAGACTTGGAAAAAGGCCACAAAAACGGGTGGGCTATAGCCTTGGGGGGTGGGGCTGGCTGTTGAGTGTTAGAAAATGCATATTTATAAAGGAGAAAACCGTCATTTTACATTTCAAGTCTTACTAACAACCCTTACTTTTATGTATTTAACATTCTTGTGATTTAATTACGTGTGTTTATTTTAATTAAGTAATTTATGTATTTTAGGGGCATTATAGTCATTTCACAATAAAGGAGAGATCAGACGGCAAAACGGACATCACTTTTGAACTCAGGACGGTCGAAAACCTTAGGAGGAGCATAAAAGGAAAAATGGCACTATTCACATGTACGGTACTATTCACGATACGGCATCAGATATGTTACTGTTCACGACACTGTTCACATAGACGGATCGATGACGTGGCATTGACCGATGATGTGGCATTGACTGATGAGGTGTCACGATCCTGTTGGACTAAAATTCTTATATACTGTTGATGGTGACGTGGCAGCATATCAGTGGACGAAAAATCTCGCGTACGGTGCATGCATCACACAGGATTATTTTCAACCAAACCGCGTTACTGTTCATCCGGGTCAAACCGTGTTACTGTTCATCCGCGTGGTCAAACCGTGGACTGTTGACTGATGACGTGGCGCAATCCTGAGCGTCCAAACTGTTTTTAATCCGATGGCCATGATTTACTCCATGTATCTATAAAAAGGGGGCCTCCCCCCCCTAATTTGATATCTCTGAATCCATTTTTGGGATCCATTTTCTGTAATTCCCTCTCCATCTTGTATTTTCTTCGTATTTTAATAAATTCCCATTTTGCCCCTAGTTCAATTATGAGTGGCTAATTTTCTTTCAAGCTTGGGTTGAAGGTGAAGTCTCAACATGTGTCATGGGCTTTATTTGGTAAATTTATTTTCTCTTCCCCTCTAGTTTTTGTGGATGTTTTGACTTCTCGTCGACAAATAATACTAATCTTGTCTAGTACCGCCTTGGTTTCACCGGCCCTCTAGTACAAGGTTATTATTATTTGGCACGATAAGCCCTTAGCACCATATTGATTAGAGCGTGGTTCATGAGGTGTGGATTCCCCCCTCATGATTTAATTGGCATTAATAAGGATTATTTAGCCCATGATGCATGTTGATACGGATCCGAATACCCAAGTACGTCATTTCAATAGAATTATCTTCAATTAATTCTCGCCATTGCAATTCCAATTTTAGAATTTATTCTCGCCATTTTAATTTAAGTTTTAGCATATTCCAAATCATTTCCACCACAAATCCAATCACCCATTTACAAAATTAATTCTACACACAATTAAAATCCACCTCCTCGTGGGATCGACACTCGTCACCATTGATCTACACTACAATAGATTCGTGCGCTTGCGAGTACATTAAAATTTGCACAACAAGTTTTTGGCGCCGTTGCCGGGGAGGTAAGTAATTTTAATTCGTAAAATTAATTTTTGTGAATAATTTCTTTTATTTGTTTTCTTGTATTTTTTTAAATTATTAAAAAAAAAAAAAGTAAATCCGCATTTAGAGGTTAGTATTTCTTTTCTTTTTCTCTTCTTTAAAATTCTGTTATTTAATTTTTAATTTATTTTTCTTTGTAATTTTTTTTATCTTATTAAATTTAATTTTTAGTTAATTTATTTCACGTATTTGTTTTTGTGTATTTTTATAGAAAGGTTGTAATAGCACAATAAGGTTAGTATCGTAATTTCTCCCTCTTCTTTATTTTTATTTGTTTTGTTCCTATCTTTATTTTTGTTTTATTTGTTTTGTATGCATGGTCGTAGGTCATTATTACCTAATCTTGAACCTATAGACCTTGAATTAGAAAAAACACTTCGCACACACAAACAAATTAAAAATAAAATGGATCTACAAGCACCACAGGAGAGGCCATTTAAGGACTATTTTAGTCCCTTAGCTAATTTGAGCACATCATGCATAAGATACCCAAATGTAGCTGCTAGGAGTTTTGAACTAAAACCTAGTGTGCTCAATTGTCTCCCCACATTTTATGGCCTAGAAAATGAGGACCCATATAATCATTTGAATGATTTTCATGCTATTTGTCAAACATTTAAATATGAGAATTTTTCAGATGATGATGTTAAACTTAGATTATTCCCATTTTCTTTAAAAGATAGAGCTCGTTCATGGTTAAATACATTTGCCTCACTAATAGCATTTCATCATGGGAACAAATGGTAACAAAATTTTTGAATAAATATTTCCCAAAGATAAAACCAATGCTATTCGCAGGAAATCTCGAGTTTACCCGAGAGAGAGGACGAGCAATTTTTCAAACATGGGAGCGATTCAATGGGCTACTCTTGAAGTGTCCACATAATGGGTATGAGAAATGGCACCAATGCCAATATTTTTTGGAGCTATTATTGCCGAATGTGCAAGAATGGCTAATGGCAACAAGTGGAGGAGAGCTAATGTCAAAAAGTGCATCAGAGATTTGGGAATTCTTCCAGCGACAAGCGGATAATTCCCAACAACGGAGTCGGTCACTCAGGAATACCAGAAGAATTAAAGGAGTAAATGAGGTTCAAATTGGCGAATCCAGTTCAGAAATCAAAGAAGTCAAGGAGATGGTTGAAGGTCTTGCTCGACAAATAGCATCGTTATCGACTGCTAAATCAACAGAACCACATGACCATGACTCATATTCAAATGAAGCCAATGCCATAGGGGTAATGCGAAAGCCATCAAATTACAACCCATACTCCAACACATATAACCCTGGATGGAGAGACCACCCCAATTTTTCATGGTCTCAAGGATTCCAACAGAATGGACCAAAGAAATCCCCACCAATGCAACAAATTCCTCAAAATCCTCAAGCCTCTCAGCCACCATTTAGACCATACAATCATAACTTAACTACACTCAACCTGCACCATGGGAGGATTCATTCCAGAATCTCAAAAATGTTACTCACTCCACGATTGAGCAACAAAACCGCACCATTGATGGATTACGAAATGAGTTGAGAGCAGGCTTCAATTCACAAGCCCAATCAGTTTCAAGCCTTGAGAAGATGGTGGGACAACTTGCTTCTTCAGTTCAGACCTTGGCAATGACTGTTGAGAAAGGAAAGTTTCCAAGTCAACCAAAGGCCTAAATCCTAAAGGAGTACATGAAGCAAGTACCACCACCACAACAAAGATGGGAGAGGTCAAAGCAATCATGACCTTGCGAAAAGGAAAAGAAGTCGACAACAAAGTGGAGATGCCGGTGACAAAAGAAAATCAAATTGTACCTGTGAATGTTGAGGACTCATCACCGGAGGAGAAAGAAGAAACCAACCCACAAGAATACATTCCGAAAGCTCCATTTCCTCAGAGGTTAGCGAAAGGAAAGAAGGGAAAATCTACAGGTGAGATTCTTGAGATCTTCAAACAGGTAAGTGTTAACATCCCATTGCTTGATGCTATTAAACAAGTTCCATCTTATGCCAAGTTTCTTAAAGACCTTTGTACTAAAAAGAGAAATATGCATGTTCAAAAGAAGGCATTTTTAACAGAAAACGTTAGTTCTATACTCCAACATAAAATTCCTTTAAAATGCAAAGACCCAGGATCCCCCACTATCTCATGTAGCATAGGGAACCACACAATTGAGAATGCTTTGTTGGATTTAGGAGCTAGTGTAAATTTGTTGCCTTACTCTGTATTCGTGAAACTTGGACTGGGAGAATTACACCCAACTCCAGTGGTGTTACAGCTTGCAGATCGGTCCACGAAAATACCTCGTGGTATTGTGGAGGACGTGCTTATCCAGGTAGACAAGTTTTATTTTCCTGTTGATTTCATTGTAATTGACACTCAACCAATACAGGATTCAAGGAAGCACATCCCCATTATTCTAGGCCGACCTTTTCTTGGCAATCATGATGCTCACATTCAATGCAGAACTGGAAATATGCAGTTGTCCTTTGGCAACATGACTATGGAGCTAAACATTTTCAACATTGCCAAACAACCTCACAGTGCAGATGATGGAATTGTTGATGTGGATTTAATTGAAACAATAGTTGATAATACTTTTCTTTCAAACCTTAGTGATGATCCTTTACAAACATGTTTAACTCACTTTGGTTTGGATTTTGATATTGATAGATCAGTCGATGAGGTCAACGCTCTACTTGACTCAACACCATCCATGGACACTAATAAATAGAAGTCAAGAGTTGAACAACTAGCACCATCGGAGAAGAAACTCATCCCATCATCAGAATCACCACCGAAACTTGAGCTAAAACCATTACCCAATACTTTGAAATATGCATTTTTAGGAGAAGAAAGCACTCTACCGGTAATCATCTCATCATCCCTAAATGATAAACAAAAAGGTAAGTTGTTGGATGTTTTAAAAGAGCACAAAGGAGCATTAGGATGGACCATAGCAGACATAAAATGTATAAATCCAAAGAGATCGCATGCATTACATTCACCTTGATGAAAATGCTAAATCTACTAGGAAATGCAACGTCGGTTAAATCCTAACATGAAAGAAGTTGTTAGAACTCAAGTCCTTAAGCTATTAGATGCAGGTATCATTTACCCCATTTCGATAGTTCATGGGTCATCCTGCATGTTGTCCCCAAAAAGTCGAGTCACAAAGAGTTACCAATGCTGATAATGAATTGATACCCACTAGAGTGACTACAGGATGGCGTGTATGCATTGATTATAGAAAGTTGAATTCTGTCACACGTAAAGACCATTTTCCTTTACCATTTATTGATCAAATGCTTGATAGATTGGCAGGCCATGAATTTTATTGTTTTCTAGATGGCTACTCGTGATATAATCGATTCCCCATAGCACCAAAAGATCAAGAGAAAACTACTTTCACTTGCCCTTTTGGCACATTTGCATATAGGAGAATGCCATTTGGATTATGTAATGCACCTGCTACATTTCAACGATGCATGTTGAGCATTTTTTCTGATATGGTTGAACGATTCCTTGAAGTCTTTATGGATGACTTTTCTGTCTTTGGTGACTCGTTTGATCAATGTTTACATCATCTAACACTAGTTCTGCAGAGATGTATCGAGAAGAACTTAGTCTTAAATTGGGAGAAGTGCCATTTTATGGTAAAACAAGGTATTGTTCTCGGTCACATCATTTCGAGCAAAGGTATTGAGGTTGACAAAGCCAAGGTGGATCTCATTTCTAATCTTCCTCCACCCAAAACAGTCAGAGAAGTAAGATCTTTCCTTGGGCATGCTGGTTTTTATAGACGTTTCATTAAAGATTTTAGCAAAGTTTCTAGACCCTTATGCAATTTACTTGCTAAGGATGTACCTTTTATCTTTAATGATTCATGTCTCATGGCGTTTGAAAAATTAAAGCAGTTGTTGACATCATCACCCATCATTCAGGCCCCAAACTGGAGCTTACCATTTGAGCTCATGTGTGATGCATCTGATTATGCCGTAGAGAGCAGATAGGACAAAGAGTTGATCGAATTCCCCATGTTATTTACTATGCTAGTATGACATTGAATGATGCACAGTTGAACTATTCAACTACTGAAAAGAAATGCTAGCAAAGAGTGTTTGCATTGGAAAAATTTCGATCTTATCTCATTGGTTGTAAAATAATTATATTCACAGATCATGCTGCTCTTAAATATCTTCTCACAAAGAAAGATGCAAAAGCTAGACTAATTCGTTGGGTGTTACTTTTGCAGGAATTTGACTTGGAATTCAAAGATAAGAAAGGCACAGAAAATGTCGTGGCGGACCACCTCTCTCGTCTCCATTTTGACACAATTACAGAATCATTACCATTGAATGAGTCATTTCCAGATGAACAATTAATGAATGTGGAAGTATTACCTTGGTATGCTGATATAGTTAATTATCTTGTTACAGGTAAACTTCCAGAGCATTGGACCAAGCAAGACAAGGCTAAATTCTTTGCAGAAATAAAGAATTTCTTTTGGGATGACCCGTATTTGTTCAAGTATTGTGCAGACCAAATTGTTAGACGATGTGTCCCAGAAAGTGAAATTCAGAATATCCTTTCATTCTGCCATGAACAAGCATGTGGAGGCCATTTCAAATAAGAAGAAAACAAAATACCAAAGTTTTACAATGTGGTTTTTATTGGCCAACTATATTTCGAGATGCTTACACTTTTTGTTCTTCATGTGATAGGTGTCAACGAATGGGGAGCATTACACGAAGGAACATGATGCCACTAAATCCAATTTTAGTGGTTGAGATTTTTGACGTATGGGGTATCGACTTCATGGGACCCTTTCCCCCTTCTTTTGGCCATCAATACATATTGGTTGGTGTTGACTACGATCAAAATGGGTAGAAAGCAATTCCATGCAGAACCAATGATCACAAAGTGGTGATAGGATTTTTGAAAAGCAACATTGTTTCACGCTTTGATTCCTCGAGCGATAATCGTGATGGTGGTGCCCACTTTTGTAACAAAGCATTCAAAGCTCTTTTGACAAAGTATTCAATCACACACAAAGTGGCGACCCGTATCATCCGCAAAACCAAAGGCCAAGTTGAGATCTCCAATCGAGAAATAAAGCACATATTAGAAAAAACGGTGAGGCCGGATTAAAAGATTGGTCATTAAGACTTGATGATGCATTATGGGCATATAGAACGGCTTTCAAGACCCCGATTGGGATGTCACCCTACAAAGCTAGTGTATGGAAAAGCTTGCCACCTACCCGGGAACTCGAGCATCGTGCGATTTGGGCATCAAGAAATTCAACTTTGACATGCAGCAAGCCACCGTAAAGAAGATTACAACTCGGCGAACTTGAAGAAATTCGCAATGACGATACGAAAATGCCAAGATTTACAAGCAACGGATGAAAGTCTTTCATGACAAGCACGTTATGAGAAAATCGCTTCACTCCAGTCGAAAGTGCTTTTATTCAATTCTCGCTTGCACCTATTCCCAGGTAAGTTACGCTCTCGATGGTCTGGTCCCTTTATTGTTCATACTGTTTTTCCACATGGGGCAATTGAAATTAAGGACCCAAAGAACGGTGTCACGTTTAAAGTTAATGGTCAAAGATTAAAGCCATATCTAGAGTACCAACCACATGGAGAAGACACCGAAATAAATTTGAGTGACCCACCAGATTTGAATTGATTTTTTTTTCTTTCTTTTCGTTGATTTGATTTTTTTTTCTTTATATTATTCTTCTGCTAATTGAAATTATTTTTGCATAAGTGTGTTTGTTTAACTATTAAGTTTTCTTTTATCATTTTTAATCATGAGTACCTTACTAAGACCGTTCCTCCTGAACATTCTTAAACCACTTCAACGTGTCAAAACTCATCTCAAAAAGCAGATTCAATTTTGTAAAACACAACGCATTTGGGCTCTACAACCACCAGAGTTAGTAGCCTATGTTGAGGGTTTAGAACGCCAACTCAGAGACATTGAGAGAAGTGTTTACGACATCCAGTTGGAGCTTGAGGTAAATTCAATAAGAGGACGATTTTAATTTTCTTTGTGTGTTTTAATTTGTTTTTCTGTTTGTGTGCTTTAGTTTGTTACCCCGGTGAAGTGGCGGATAACGGTACTCCGTGACAATCAAGTCGGTTACTTCAGCTTCCCATAATAACTGACATTCTGAGGCGAAAGTATGGACAGAAACGAGATTCTAGCAAAGCTTCACAAGCGATTCCCTTCACTTCCTCAGAATGCCCTCCTTACGATCTATAAAGCTCGGTCCGAACGCATGCGATTACTCATGAGGAATAACATACCTGCTGACATCCGTTGGTTAATCGAAGCTAAAGTACGATCGGCAGGTGAGTTACCTCCAAAATTTATTGCATTCATGCCTGGTTGTGGTAAAGGAAATTATGCAAGAAAACGACGAGCTCGAAGAATTTCTGTTGCTTGTCATAAGTGTGCCAGAATGAGTTGCAATAAAAACCCATGTTCTTTAGGAATGGTGTCTGATAACAGGGAAGATAAGATTAAATTCATTAGGGATGGCTTGAATAAGGAGTCATTGGATGATATCCCTTTGTTTCTTGAAACGCTTCCCAATGGATATGTGCAAGGAGCGATTCTCCGCTTATGGCCATTATTCCGTAAAGAGCATGCACGATATAGTCTCGGGAATCTGACTATAAACGACCCTGTTTGCCAGTTTATAAGAAAACTGGATGGGAAGCCTATCCTCGACCCATAGAGGGCGTTCAAGCCGTTTCTGGACGTAAAACCAGAGGAAGATGTGAGCCACAGTCGCAACTACCTGTAAATATCCTTTTACTTTACTGTTGTTTTATTTTACTGTTGTTTTATCGTTTGCATTATTGTCTTTAATAAGTTTATTACTGTTTGCTTTTTCCTTTTTACTGTTTCCTTTTTGACTCATGAGCCACGTGCTTTTTTACGCGTTATTTGACACTGACATGTTACCTCATTCACAGCTGTGATCCACTGTCACCAAGACTCTTAAATGTGATTTTTTTTGTCAAGCACTCACAAATTATTTTTGAGAAGTATCACAATGGCAGCTACTCCCAATAGACAATTCAAGAACATTTGTGTGCTTTCTGGATTTACCTATGGCAAACATAAAGAGTTCGTGGAGGCAGCCATAGATCTTGGTCGAAGCATAGCAGAGAGAAAATTACACTTGGTGTATGGAGGAGGTAACCGAGGGTTATCAAAAATGGTCTCAGAAGCAGCTTTTATCAGAGGAAGTCAAGTGTTAGGCATCATCCCAAGAGTCCTAAAACCATTGGGCAGTTCGTCTGACTCATCAACTGGAGAAGAGTTAGTCGCCTCGTGTATGCAAGAAAGAATAACTGAAATGCTTAATCATGCCGATGCTTTTATTTTCCTTCCAGAGATCTTGCAACACTAGAGGCACTTATCACACTAGCATCTTGGGCCCATCTCGCACATCCACCAAAACCCATCGGTTTGTTAAATGTCAATAACTTTTATGATGGCTTTATCGCATTTCTTAACCATGCAATAAAAACTATTTCATTCCTTCTAATGTGAAAAAACTTTTATTTGTGCTCACACTGCTAATGAGCTACTTGATATGTTACAAGCTTATAAACCGAGCTGCACCCCGGACCTTTGTGTTGAGCGCCCAAATAATGATGGTAATAAAGAGTCATAGTGAAGAAGTACAAATTAGATTTAACTCTCCGCCTGTAAATATTTTCTTCGTGTTGCACCACCCAGTGATGTCTTCTAAACTCTACTTTTTCCTTTCAAACATTGAGGACAATGTTTCGCTTCTGTTGGGGAGGGAATATTCGACAATTGTGGAATCTTGGTTAAGTTTTTACTGATTTTTTTTTGTTGTAGAAACTAACTGTTGCTAACGTTGTGTGTTGAAGATGGCTGAATATGGAGTGTAGTGACTCTAGAAACGCATCTTCATCGTTTGAAAAAAAAAAAATTTCAAAAAAAAAAAAAAAAATTTTTAGACATTTTTCTTTATTAAGTTTTTATGTTCATTTTTCTTTTTTTCTTTTTTAATTTCTCCTCTATGAATATACATTTTCCAACTTTTGAGTCGAAGATGGCTGAATATGGAGAGTAGTGCCTCTAGAAACGCATCTTCTTAGTTAAAAAAAAAAAAATTTATTTTTGTAATTAATTTTTCTACAACATTTTCAATTTCCTGCATCCATTTTTTCCTTTCATGCCTTTAATAGGTTGGGGGTATTATGTTGTTTAAAAAAAAAAAAAATTGTGTTATTTGTTTTAATATTGGATGACATGATTAATTTCAAATTTTAGTATTTGTATTATCTTTGGTCTTAAGTGATGTTACGCTATGTTTGCTACTTTACATGTTGATGTCGGAGACAAATATGAGTTGCTTGAAAGAATGAACATGTCATAAATAAGTGCCAAGTGAGTTGTTGAGCCTATCATTTTCTTGGAGAGTAACCCTTTTGCCCATTCTCTATACAGCTTAGCAGTTTATTATTTTATACACGATCTCTAGATTTCTTTTGAGTTAACCCTTTAAAAAAAATGGTAAAAAAAAAAAAATAAATAAATAAATAAATATGTGTTGCTACATTGGGAGGCCCATCTAACTAGTGGATATGGATGATTATTTAGAGTCCTAAAAGACGATGGAAAGGCCATCTTTGATCCGTTTGAGCCTTTCTAGCCATCCCTTTTATTAAATATCCATAGTTAACCCTTTTGAGCCTTTAAAAAAAAAAAAAAACATTTTCTTTGTCAACTTATCATCTTGACCCACTCCGATTTGGAGTATTACCCGATGTCTTATAAGTTCCATCACCTATTTATGTTTGAGAAAATGTAAATAATTATTTTGTTCAGTGAAGTTATGCCAAATAAAAGCCAAAAAAAAAAAAAAAAACAAAACAAAACAAAAGTTGTTGTTTCAAAAGAATAAAAATAACAACAATAGGTGAAATACACCTTGCAACTTAAAAAAAAAAAAAAAAAAAAAAATTCTCTGCATTTTTCTCAAACATACACTTTGTTTTCCTTATTTCCTTTCTTTGTTAGCCATATCCCTAGCCTACGTTACGTCCTAATAAAAGTCCTTCTTGATTTTAGGGAACTATAGTTTGAAGTAGAAGCTAGTTATATGGGCTAAAAAGATGTAGTGATGCATAATAAAAAAAAAAAAAAAAAAAAGATAAGTAAAGTGGGTTGACTAACATTTTATTTGACTTGAGATCGTATTATTTCTAAGCTGAGGGCATATTTATTTCATCTTGGTGAGAGCATGTGATATCACTTCTTTATTATTTTCTCTCTCAAGTACCATTCATTGGAGTGACTATTTTTATTGGGTTCAATTTCTTTGTGAGAGTGTCACTACTTCCAGTGAGATTTTGGGGTTTGACATGTCATTCTTGAAAGTAGCTATAACAAAGTCTACTGGGCTAATTCATGTGGATGGTTGATGTGGGTGTGATGTTGCTTTAGACTGGAGATAATGCTTATACTTTTATTTGATTGCTATCATTAATCTGATTGAATAAACACAAGTGTTTCTAAAAAAAAAAAAAAAAAAATTATTTTGAATTTGAATTTTGTTTTCGCTTTATTTGCTAGGGACTAGCAATAAGCTGGTTGGGGGGTGTGTTGAGTGTTAGAAAATGCATATTTATAAAGGAGAAAACCGTCATTTTACATTTCAAGTCTTACTAACAACCCTTACTTTTATGTATTTAACATTCTTGTGATTTAATTACGTGTGTTTTATTTTAATTAAGTAATTTATGTATTTTAGGGGCATTATAGTCATTTCACAATAAAGGAGAGATCAGACGGCAAAACGGACATCACTTTTGAACTCAGGACGGTCGAAAACCTTAGGAGGAGCATAAAAGGAAAAATGGCACTATTCACATGTACGGTACTGTCTACGTTACTGTTCACGACACTGTTCACATAGACGGATCGATGACGTGGCATTGACCGATGATGTGGCATTGACTGATGAGGTGTCACGATCCTGTTGGACTAAAATTCTTATATACTGTTGATGGTGACGTGGCAAAGATATCGCTGACGAAAAATCTCGCAGACGGTGCATGCATCACACAGATTATTTTCAACCAAACCGCGTTATCGTTCATCCGGTCAAACCGTTATTCGTTCATCCGCGTGGTCAAAACGTGGACTGTTGACTGATGAAGTGGCGCAATCTCGAAAGGCCCAAACTGTTTTTAATCCGATGGCCATGATTTACTCCATGTATCTATAAAAAGGGGGCCTCCCCCCCTAATTTGATATCTCTGAATCCATTTTTGGGATCCATTTTCTGTAATTCCTTCTCCATCTTGTATTTTCTTCGTATTTTAATAAATTCCCATTTTGCCCCTAGTTCAATTATGAGTGGCTAATTTTCTTTCAAGCTTGGGTTGAAGGTGAAGTCTCAACATGTGTCATGGGCTTTATTTGGTAAATTTATTTTCTCTTCCCCTCTAGTTTTTGTGGATGTTTTGACTTCTCGTCGACAAATAATACTAATCTTGTCTAGTACCGCCTTGGTTTCACCCCTCCCTCTAGTACAAGGTTATTATTATTTGGCACGATAAGCCCTTAACACCATATTGATTAGAGCGTGGTTCATGAGGTGTGGATTCCCCCCTCATGATTTAATTGGCATTAATAAGGATTATTTAGCCCATGATGCATGTTGATACGGATCCGAATACCCAAGTACGTCATTTCTATAAAATTATCTTCAATTTATTCTCGCCATTGTAATTCCAATTTTAGAATTTATTCTCGCCATTTTAATTTAAGTTTAAGCATATTCCAAACCATTTCCACCACAAATCCAATCACCCATTTACAAAATTAATTCTACACAATTAAAATCCACCTCCTCGTGGGATCGACACTCGTCGCCATTGATCTATGCTACAATAGATTCGTGCGCTTGCGAGTACATTAAAATTTGCACAACACGCGCCAAGTTCGTCCAGCGGAAAAAGGCCACAAAAACGGGTGGGCTATAGCCTTGGGGAGCAGGGCTGGCCAACTTCGTCCGCCGGACTCGGAATGGCGCGAGACTTTGTGAGGGGCCTCCGTATGCCAAAAATAGGCCGCGGGCACAGACGCGCCCAAAAATAACCGCCCGAAGGCCGGGGCGCCAAGTTCGTCCAGCAGAAAAAGGCCACAAAAACGGGTGGGCTATAGCCTTGGGGGGTGGGGCTGGCCAACTTCGTCCGCCGGACTCGGAATGGCGCGAGACTATGCGAGGGTCCTCCGTGTGCCAAAAATAGACCGCGGGCACAGCCGCGCCCAAAAATAATGGCCCGAAGGCCGGGGCGCCAAGTTCGTCCGGCGGAAAAAGGCCACAAACACGGGTGGGCTATATTGCCTTAGGGGGTGGGGCTGGCCAACTTCGTCCGCCGGACTCGGAATGGCGCGAGACTTTGCGAGGGGCCTCCGTAATCCAAAAATAGGCTGCGGGCACAGCCGCGCCTAAAAATAACCGCCCGAAGGCCGGGGACCAAGTTCGTCCAGCGGAAAAAGGCCACAAAAACGGGTGGGCTATAGCCTTGGGGGATGGGGCTGGCCAACTTCGTCCGCCGGACTCGGAATGGCGCGAGACTATGCGAGGGTCCTCCGTGTGCCAAAAATAGACCGCGGGCACAGCTGCGCCCAAAAATAACCGCCCGAAGGCCGGGGCGCCAAGTTCGTCCAGCGGAAAAAGGCCACAAAAACGGGTGGGCTATAGCCTTGGGGGGTGGGGCTGGCCAACTTCGTCCGCCGGACTCGGAATGGCACGAGACTTTGCGAGGGGCCTCCGTGTGCCAAAAATAGGCCACGGTCACAACCGGGCCCAAATATAACCGCCCGAGGCCGGGCGCCAAGTTCGTCCCGGCGGAAAAAGGCCACAAACACGGGTGGGCTATATTGCCTTAGGGGGTGGGGCTGCCCAACTGGTCCGCCGGACGCGGATTGGCTCGAGACGTTCCGAGGGGCCTCCGTGTGCCAAAACTACGCCGCTGGCACAGCCGCGCCTGAAAATAACCGCCCGAAGGCCGGGCGCCAAGTTCGTCCAGCGGAAAAGGCCACAAAACGGGTGGGCTATAGCCTTGGGGTGGGGCTGGCCAACTTCGTCCGCCGGACTCGGAATGGCGCGAGACTTTGCGAGGGGCCTCGGTGCGCCAAAAATAGGCCGCGGGCACAGCCGCGCCCAAAAATAACTGCCCGAAGGCCGGGGCGCCAAGTTCGTCCAGCGAAAAAAGGCCACAAAAACGGGTGGGCTATAGCCTTGGGGGGCGTGGCTGGCCAAATTCGTCCGCCGGACTCGGAATGGCGCGAGACTTTGCGAGGGGCCTCCGTGTGCCAAAAATAGGCCGCGAGCACAGCCGCGCCCAAAAATAACCGCCCGAAGGCCGGGGCGCCAAGTTCATCCAGCGGAAAAAGGCCACAAAAACGGGTGGGCTATAGCCTTGGGGGGTGGGGCTGGCCAACTTCGTCCGCCGGACTCGGAATGGCGCGAGACTTTGCGAGGGGCCTCCGTAATCCAAAAATAGGCTGCGGGCACAGCCGCACCTAAAAATAACCGCCCGAAGGCCGGGGAGCCAAGTTCGTCCAGCGGAAAAAGACACAAAAACGGGTGGGCTATAGCCTTGGGGGGTGGGGCTGGCCAACTTCGTCCGCTGGACTCGGAATGGTGCGAGACTATGCGAGGGGCCGCCGTGTGCCAAAATAGGCCGCGGGCACAGCCGCGCCCAAAAATAACCGCCCGAAGGCCGGGGCGCCAAGTTCGTCCAGCGGAAAAAGGCCACAAAAACGGGTGGGCTATATCCTTGGGGGGTGGGGCTGGCCAACTTCGTCCGCCGGACTCGGAATGGTACGAGACTATGCGAGGGGCCTCCGTGCGCCAAAAATAGGCCGCGGACACAGCCGCGCCCAAAAATACCCGCCCGAAGGCCGGGGCGCCAAGTTCGTGCAGCGGAAAAAGGGCACAAAAACGGGTGGGCTATAGCCTTGGGGGGTGGGGCTGGCCAACTTCGTCCGCCGGACTCGGAATGGCGCGAAACTTTACGAGGGGCCTCCTTGTGCCAAAAATAGGCCGCGGTCACAGCCACGCCCAAAAATAACCTCCCGAAGGCCGGGGCGCGAAGTTCGTCCAGCGGAAAAAGGCAACAAAAACGGGTTGGCTATAGCCTTGTGGGGTGGGGCTGGCCAACTTCGTCCGCCGGTCTCGGAATGGCGCAAGACTTTAAGAGGGGCCTCGGTGCGCCAAAAATAGGCCGCGGACACAGCCGCGCCCAAAAATAACTGCCCGAAGGCCGGGGCGCCAAGTTCGTCCAGCGGAAAAAGGCCACAAAAACGGGTGGGCTATAGCCTTGGGGGGTGGGGCTGGCCAACTTCGTCCGCCGTACTCGGAATGGCGCGAGACTTTGCGAGGGGCCTCCGTAATCCAAAAATAGGCTGCGGGCACAGCCGCTCCTAAAAATAACCCCCGAAGGCCGGGGAGCCAAGTTCGTCCAGCGGAAAAAGACACAAAAACGGGTGGGCTATAGCCTTGGGGGGTGGGGCTGGCCAACTTCGTCCGCCGGACTCGGAATGGCGCGAGACTATGCGAGGGGCCTCCGTGTGCCAAAAATAGGCCGCGGGCACAGCCGCGCCCAAAAATAACCGCCCGAAGGCCGGGGCGCCAAGTTCGTCCAGCGGAAAAAGGCCCCAAAAACGGGTGGGCTATATCCTTGGGGGGTGGGGCTGGCCAACTTCGTCCGCCGGACTCGGAATGGCGCGAGACTTTGCGAGGGGCCTACGTTTGCCAAAAATAGGCCGCGGACACAGCCGCGCTCAAAAATGACCGCCCGAAGGCAGGGGCGCCAAGTTCGTCCAGCGGAAAAAGGCCACAAAACCGGGTGGGCTATAGCCTTGGGGGGTGGGGCTGGCCAACTTCGTCCGCCGGACTCGGAATGGTGCGAAACTTTGTGAGGGGCCTCCGTGTACCAAAAATAGGCCGCGGACACAGCCGCGCTAAAAAATGACCGCCCGAAGGCAGGGGCGCCAAGTTCGTCCAGCGGAAAAAGGCCACAAAAACGGGTGGGCTATAGCCTTGGGGGGTGGGGCTGGCCCACTTCGTCCGCCGGACTCGGAATGGTGCGAGACTTTGTGAGGGGCCTCCGTGTACCAAAAATAGGCCGCGGGAACAGCCGCGCCCAAAAATAACCACACGAAGGCCGGGGCGCCAAGTTCGTTCAGCGGAAAAAGACCACAAAAACGGGTGGGCTATAGCCTTGGGGGGTGGGGCTGGCCAACTTCGTCCGCCGGACTCGGAATGGCGCGAAACTTTACGAGGGGCCTCCTTGTGCCAAAAATAGGCCGCGGTCACAGCCGCGCCCAAAAATAACCTCCCGAAGGCCGGGGCGCGAAGTTCGTCCAGCGGAAAAAGGCAACAAAAACGGGTTGGCTATAGCCTTGTGGGGTGGGGCTGGCCAACTTCGTCCGCCGGTCTCGGAATGGCGCGAGACTTTGCGAGGGGCCTCGGTGCGCCAAAAATAGGCCGCGGGCACAGCCGCGCCCAAAAATAACTGCCCGAAGGCCGGGGCGCCAAGTTCGTCCAGCGGAAAAAGGCCACAAAAACGGGTGCGCTATAGCCTTGGGGGGCGGGGCTAGCCAACTGGCCCGCCCCGGACTCGGAATGGCGCGAGACTTTGCGAGGGGCCTCGGTGTGCCAAAAATAGGCCGCGGGCACAGCCGCGCCCAAAAATAACCGCCCGAAGGCCGGGGCGCCAAGTTTGTCCAGCGGAAAAAGGCCACAAAAACGGGTGGGCAATAGCCTTGGGCGGTGGGGCTGGCCAACTTCGTCCGCCGGACTCGGAATGGCGCGAGACTTTGCGAGGGGCCTCCGTAATCCAAAAATAGGCTGCGGGCACAGCCGCTCCTAAAAATAACCGCCCGAAGGCCGGGGAGCCAAGTTCGTCCAGCGGAAAAAGACACAAAAACGGGTGGGCTATAGCCTTGGGGGGTGGGGCTGGCCAACTTCGTCCGCCGGACTCGGAATGGCGCGAGACTATGCGAGGGGCCTCCGTGTGCCAAAAATAGGCCGCGGGTACAGCCGCGCCCAAAAATAACCGCCCGCCGGCCGGGGCGCCAATTTCGTCCACCGGAAAAAGGCCACAAAACCGGGTGGGCTATATCCTTGGGGGGTGGGGCTGGCCAACTTCGTCCGCCGGACTCGGAATGGCGCGAGACTTTGCGAGGAGCCTCCATTTGCCAAAAATAGGCCAGGTCGGACACAGCCGCTCAAAAAATGACCGCCCGAAGGCAGGGGCGCCAAGTTCGTCCCAGCGGAAAAAGGCCACAAAAACGGGTGGGCTATAGCCTTGGGGGTGGGGCTGGCCAACTTCGTCCGCCGGACTGGAATGGTGCGAAACTTTGTGAGGGGCCTCCGTGTACCAAAATAGGTCAAGGGAACAGGCACGCCCAAAATAACCGCATCGAAGGCCGGGAACCAAGTTCGTTCAGCGGAAAAAGGCCAAAAATGGGTGGGCTATAGCCTTGGGGGTGGGGCTGGCCTACTCAGTCCGCCTCGGACTCGGAATGGCGCGAAACTTTACGAGGGGCCTCCTTGTGCCAAAAATTGGTCAGGTCACAGCCGCGCCCAAAACTAACCGCACGAAGGCCGGGGCGCGAAGTTCGTCCAGCGGAAAAAGGCAACAAAAACGGGTTGGCTATAGCCTTGGGGGGTGGGGCTGGCCAACTTCGTCCGCCGGACTCGGAATGCCGCGAGACTTTACGAGGGGACTCCGTTTGCCAAAAATAGGCCGTGGTCACAGCCGCGCCCAAAAATAACTACCCGAAGGCCCGGGCGCCACGTTCGTCCAGCGGAAAAAGGCCACAAAAACGGGTGGGCTATAGCCTTGGGGGTTGGGGTTGGCCAACTTCGACCGCCGGACTCGGAATGGTGCGAGACTTTGCGAGGGGCCTCCGTGAGTTGGGTGGCAGGCCAGCGGGCACAGCCGCGTCCAAAAATAACCGCTCGAAGGCCGGGGCAGCAAGTTCGTCCAGCGGAAAAAGGCCACAAAAACGGGTGGGCTATAGCCTTGGGGTGTGGGGCTGGCCAACTTCGTCCCCCGGACTCGGAATGGTGCGAGACTTTGCGAGGGGCCTCCGTGTCCCAAAAATAGGCCGCGGACACAGCCGCGCCCAAAAATAACCGCCCGAAGTCCCGGGCGCCAAGTTCGTCCAGCGGAAAAAGGCCACAAAAACGGGTGGGCTATAGCCTTGGGGGTTGGGGCTGGCCAACTCCGTCCGCCGGACTCGGAATGGTCCGAGACTTTGCGAAGGGCCTCCGTGTGCCAAAAATAGGCCGCGGGCACAGCGGCGCACACACATCCCCGCTGGACGGCCGGGGCGCCAAGTTCGTCCAGCGGAAAAAGGCCACAAAAACGGGTGGGCTATAGCCTTGCGGGGTGGGGCTGGCCACCCTCGTCCGCCGGACTCGGAATGGCGCGAGACTTTGCGAGGGGCCTCCGTGTGCCAAAAATTGGCCGCGGGCACAGCCGCGCCAAAAAATAACCGCCCGAAGGCCGGGGCGCCAAGTTCGTTCAGCGGAAAAGGCCACAAAAACGGGTGGGCTATAGCCTTGGGGGTGGGGCTGGCCAACTTGTCCGCCCGGATTCGGAATCGCGCGAGACTTGGCCAGGGGCCTCCGTGTGCCAAAGATAGGTCCCGGACACAGCCGCGCCCAAAAATAACTGCCCGAAGGCTGGGGCGCCAAGTTCGTCCAGCGGAAAAAGGCCACAAAAACGGGTGGGCTATAGCCATGGGGGGGGCTGGCCGACTTCCGTCCGCCGGCCTCGGAATGGCGCGAGACTTTGCGAGGGGCCTCCAGTGTTAAAAATAGGCAGCGACACAGCCGCGCCTGTAAATAACCGCCCGAAGGCCGGGCGCCAAGTTCGTACAGCGGAAAAACGCCACAAAAACGGGTGGGCTATAGCCATGGGGGTGGGGTTGGCCAACCGTCCGCGGACTCGGAATGGCGCGAGACTTTGCGAGGGGCCTCCGTGTGCCAAAAATAGGCCGCGGGCACAGCCGCGCCCAAAAATAACCGCTCGAAGGCCGGGGCGCCAAGTTCGTCCTGCGGCAAAAGGCCACAAAAAAGGGTGGGCTATAGCCTTGGGGTGTGGGGCTGGCCAACATCGTACCCCGGACTCGTAATGGTGCGAGACTTTGCGAGGGGCCTCCGTGTGCCAAAAATAGGCCGCGGACACAGCGGCGCACAAAAATAACCACCCGAAGGCCGGGGCGCCATGTTCGTCCTGCGGAAAAAGGCCACAAAAACGGGTGGGCTATAGCCTTGGGGGGTGGGGCTGGCCAACCTCGTCCGCCGGACTCGGAATGGCGCGAGACTTTACGAGGGGCCTCCGTGTGCCAAATATAGGCCACGGGCACAGCCGCGCCCAAAAATAACCGCCCGTAGGCCGGGGCGCCAAGTTCGTACAGCGGAAAAAGGCCACAAAAACGGGTGGGCTATAGCCATGGGGGGTGGGGCTGGCCAACTTCGTCCGCCGGACTCGGAATGGCGCGAGACTTTGCGAGGGGCCTCCGTGTACCAAAATTTGGCCGATGACACAGCCGCGCCAAAAATAACTGCCCGAAGGCCCGGTCGCCACGTTCGTCCAGCGGAAAAAGGCCAGAAAATCGGGTGGGCTATAGCCTTGGGGGTGGGGCTGGCCCACTTCGTCCGCCGGACTCGGAATGGTGCGAGACTTTGTGAGGGGCCTCCGTAATGCGAAAATAGGCCATGCCACAGCCGCGCCCAAAAAATAATCGCCTCAAGGCCGGGGCGCCAAGTTCGTCCAGCGGAAAAAGGCAACAAAATACGAGTGGGCTATAGCTTGGGGGGTGGGGCTGGCCAACTTCACCCGCCGGACTCGGAATGGAGCGAGAATTTGCGAGGGGCCTCCGTGTGCCAAAAATAGGCCGCGGCGCAGCCGCGTCAAAAATAACCGCCCAAGGCCGTGGCGCCAAGTTCGTCCAGCGGAAAAAGGCCACAAAAACGGGTGGGCTATAGCCTTGGGGGGTGGGGCTGACCAACTTCGTCCGCCGGACTCGGAATGGCGCAAGACTTTACGAGGGGCCTCCGTGTGCCTAAAATAGGCAGCGGGCACAGCCACGCCCAAAAATAACCGCCCGAAGGCCGTGGCGCCAAGTTCGTCCAGCGGAAAAAGGCCACAAAAACGGGTGGGCTATAGCCTTGGGGGGTGGGGCTGGCCAACTTCACCCGCCGGACTCGGAATGGAGCGAGAATTTGCGAGGGGCCTCCGTGTGCCAAAAATAGGCCGCGGGCGCAGCCGCGTCCAAAAATAACCGCCCGAAGGCCGTGGCGCCAAGTTCGTCCAGCGGAAAAAGGCCACAAAAACGGGTGGGCTATAGCCTTGGGGGGTGGGGCTGACCAACTTCGTCCGCCGGACTCGGAATGGCGCAAGACTTTACGAGGGGCCTCCGTGTGCCTAAAATAGGCAGCGGGCACAGCCACGCCCAAAAATAACCGCCCGAAGGCCGTGGCGCCAAGTTTGTCCAGCGGAAAAAGGCCACAAAAACGGGTGGGCTATAGCCTTGGGGGGTGGGGCTGACCAACTTCGTCCGCCGGACTCGGAATGGCGCAAGACTTTACGAGGGGCCTCCGTGTGCCAAAAATAGGCCGTGGGTACAGCAGCGCCCAAAAATAACCGCCCGACGGCCGGGGAGCCAAGTTCGTCCAGCGGAAAAAGGCCACAAAAACGGGTGGGCTATAGCCTTGGGGGGTGGGGCTGGCCAACTTCGCTGCCGGACTCGAAATTGCGTAAGACTTTGCGAGGGGCCTCCGGGTGCCAAAACTAAGCCACAGGCACAGCCGCGCCCAAAAATAACCGCCCGAAGGCCGTGGCGCCAAGTTCGTCCAGCGGAAAAAGACCACAAAAACGGGTGGGCTATAAATCCTATTTTGTATTGATTGAGATCTGTTGACTTTGGGGGGTGGGGCTGGCCAACTTCGTCCGCCGGACTCGGAATGGCGCGAGACTTTGCGAGGCGCCTCCGTGTGCCAAAAATAGGCCGCGGACACAGCCGCGCCCAAAAATACCCGCCCGAAGGCCGGGGCGCCAAGTTCGTCCAGCGGAAAAGGCCGCAAAACGGGTGGGCTATAGCCTTGGGGGTGGGGCTGGCCATCTTCGTCCGCCGGACTCGGAATGGCGCGAGACTTTACGAGGCGCCTCCGTGTGCCAAAAATAGGCATGGCACAGCCGAACTAAAAATACCCGCCCTAAGGACGGGGCGCCAAGTTCGTCCAGCGCAAAAAGGCCACAACACCGGCGGGGCTATAGCCTTGGGGGGTGGGGCTGGCCAACTTCGTCGGCCGGACTCGGAATGGCGCGAGGCTTTACAAGGGGCCTCCGTGTGCCAAAAATACGCCGTGGGCACAGCCGCGCCTAAAAATAACCTCCCGAAGGCCGGGGCGCCAAGTTCGTCCAGCGGAAAAAGGCCACAAAAACGGGTGGGCTATAGCCTTGGGGGGTGGGGCTGGCCAAATTCGTCCGCCGGACTCGGAATGGCACGAGACTTTGCGAGGGGCCTCCGTGTGCCAAAAATAGGCCGCGGGCACAGCCGCGCCCAAAAATAACCACCCGAAGGCCGGGGCGCCAAGTTCGTCCAGCGGAAAAAGGCCACAAAAACGGGTGGGCTATAGCCTTGGGGGGTGGGGCTGGCCAACTTCGTCCGCCGGACTCGGAATGGCGCGAGACTTTGCGAGGCGCCTCCGTGTGCCAAAAATAGGCCGCGGGCACAGCCGCCTCCAAAAATACGCGCACGAAGGCCGGGGCGCCAAGTTTGTCCAGCAGAAAAAGGCCGCAAAAACGGGTGGGCTATAGCCTTGGGGGGTGGGGCTGGCCAACTTCGTCCGCCGGACTTGGAATGGCGTGAGACTTTGCGGGCGCCTCTGTGTGCCAAAAAAATAGGCCATGGGCACAGCCGCGCCAAAAATACCCACCCAAGTACGGGGCGCAAAGTTCGTCCTGCGGAAATAGGCCAGAACACGGGGTGGGATTTTGCCTTGGGGGTTGGGGCTTGCCTACTTTGTCCGCCGGACTCGGAATGGCGCGAGACTTTGCTAGGCGCCTCCGTGTGCCAAAAATAGGCCAGCGGGAACAGCCACGCCAAAAATACCCACCCAAGTACGGGGCGCCAAGTTCGTCCAGCGGAAAAAGGCCACAAAAACGGGTGGGCTATAGCCTTGGGGGTGGGGCTGGCCAACTTCGTCCGCCGGACTCGGAATGGCGCGAGACTTTTGCGAGGTGCCTGCGTGTGCCAAAAGTAGGTCATGGGCACAGCCGCGCCCAAAAATACCCGCCCGAAGTACGGGGCGCCAAGTTTGTCCAGCGGCAAGAGGCAACAAAAGCCGGTGGGCTAAAGCCGGGGGGGGGGGGGCTGGCCAACTTCGGCCGCCGGACTAGGAATGGCGCGAGACTTTGCGAGGCGCCTCCGTGTGCCAAAAATAGACCGCGGACACAGCCGCGCCCAAAATACCCGCCCGAGGCCGGGCGCCAAGTTCGTCCCAGCGGAAAAAGGCCACAAAAACAGGTGGGCTATAGCCTTGGGGGTGCGGCTGGCCAACAACGTCCGCCGGACTAGGAAGCGCTCGAGACTTTGCGAGGCGCCTCCGTGTGCCAAAAATAGACCGCGGACACAGCCGCGCCCAAAAATACCCGCCCGAAGGCCGGGGCGCCAAGTTCGTCCAGCGGAAAAAGGCCACAAAAACGGCTGGGCTATAGCCTTGGGGGGTGGGGCTGGCCAACTTCGTCGGCCGGACTCGGAATGGCGCGAGGCTTTACAAGGGGCCTCCGTGTGCCAAAAATACGCCGCGGGCACAGCCGCGCCTAAAAATAACCGCCCGAAGGCCGGGGCGCCAAGTTCGTCCAGCGGAAAAAGGCCACAAAAACGGGTGGGCTATAGCCTTGGGGGGTGGGGCTGGCCAAATTCGTCCGCCGGACTCGGAATGGCACGAGACTTTGCGAGGGGCCTCCGTGTGCCAAAAATAGGCCATGGACACAGCCGCGCCCAAAATAACCACCCGAAGGCCGGGCGCCAAGTTCGTCCAGCGGAAAAAGGCCACAAAAACGGGTGGGCTATAGCCTTGGGGGGTGGGGCTGGCCAACTTCGTCCGCCGGACTCGGAATGGCGCGAGACTTTGCGAGGCGCCTCCGTGTGCCAAAAATAGGCCGCGGGCACAGCCGCCTCCAAAAATACGCGCACGAAGGCCGGGGCGCCAAGTTTGTCCAGCAGAAAAAGGCCGCAAAAACGGGTGGGCTATAGCCTTGGGGGGTGGGGCTGGCCAACTTCGTCCGCCGGACTAGGAATGGCGTGAGACTTTGCGAGGCGCCTCTGTGTGCCAAAAATAGGCCGCGGGCACAGCCGCGCCAAAAAATACCCACCCGAAGTACGGGGCGCCAAGTTCGTCCAGCGGAAAAAGGCCACAAAAACGGGTGGGCTTTGGCCTTGGGGGGTGGGGCTGGCCAACTTTGTCCGCCGGACTCGGAATGGCGCGAGACTTTGCGAGGCGCCTCCGTGTGCCAAAAATAGGCCGCGGGAACAGCCGCGCCAAAAAATACCCACCCGAAGTACGGGGCGCCAAGTTCGTCCAGCGGAAAAAGGCCACAAAAACGGGTGGGCTATAGCCTTGGGGGGTGGGGCTGGCCAACTTCGTCCGCCGGACTCGGAATGGCGCGAGACTTTGCGAGGTGCCTGCGTGTGCCAAAAGTAGGTCATGGCACAGCCGCGCCAAAAATACCCGCCCGGGTACGGGCGCCAAGTTTGTCCAGCGGAAAAAGGCCACAAAACGGGTGGGCTATAGCCTTGGGGGTGGGGCTGGCCAACTTCGTCCGCGGACTAGGAATGGCGCGAGACTTTGCGAGGCGCCTCCGTGTGCCAAAAAATAGACCCGCGGACACAGCCGCGCCCAAAAAATACCCGCCCCGAAGGCCGGGCGCCAAGTTCGTCCAGCGGAAAAAGGCCACAAAAACAGGTGGGCTATAGCCTTGGGGGTGGGGCTGGCCAACTGGTCCGCGGACTAGGAATGGCGCGAGACTTTGCGAGGCGCCTCCGTGTGCAGCTGGCCATAGACCGCGGACACAGCCGCGCCCAAAAATACCCGCCCGAAGGCCGGGGCGCCAAGTTCGTCCAGCGGAAAAAGGCCACAAAAACGAGTGGGCTATAGCCTTGGGGGGTGGGGCTGGCCAACTTCGTCCGCCGGAGTCGGAATGGCGCGAGACTTTGCAAGAGGCCTCCGTGAGCCAAAAATAGGCCGCGGGCACAGCCGCGTCCAAAAATACCCGTCCGAAGGCCGGGGCGCCAAGTTCGTCCAGCGGAAAAAGGCCGCAAAAACGGGTGGGCTATAGCCTTGGCGGGTGGGGCTGGCCAACTTCGTCCGCCGGACTCGGAATGGCGTGAGACTTTGCGAGCCGCCTCCTTGTGCCATAAATAGGCCGCGGGCACAGCCGCACCCAAAAATACCAGCCCGAAGGCCGGGGCGACAAGTTCGTCCAGCGGAAAAAGGCCACAAAAATGGGTGGGCTATAGCCTTCGGGGGTGGGGCTGGCCAACTTCGTCCGCCGGACTTGGAATGGCGCGAGACTTTGCAAGGCGACTCCGTGTGCCAAAAATAGGCCGCGGGCACAGCCGCGCCAAAAAATACCCACCCGAAGTACGGGGCGCCAAGTTCGTCCAGCGGAAAAAGGCCACAAAAACGGGTGGGCTATAGCCTTGGGGGGTGGGGCTGGCCAACTTCGTCCGCCGGACTCGGAATGACGCGAGACTTTGCGAGGTGCCTCCGTGCGCCAAAAATAGGCCGCCGGCACAGCCGCGCCCAAAAATACCCGCCCGAGGGCCGGTGCGACAAGTTCGTTCAGCGGAAAAAGGCCACAAAAACGGGTGGGCTATAGCCTTGGGGGGTGGGGCTGGCCAACTTCGTCCGCCGGACTCGGATTGGCGCGAGACATTGCGAGGGGCCTCCATGTGCCAAGAATAGGCCGCCGGCATAGCCGCGCCCAAAAATACCCGCCCGAAGGCCGGGGCGCCAAGTTCGTCCAGCGGAAAAAGGCCACAAAAACGGGTGGGCTATAGCCTTGGGGGGTGGGGCTGGCCAACTTCGTCCGCCGGACTCAGAATGGCGTGAGACTTTACGAGGTGCCTCCGTGGTCCAAAAATAGGCCGCGGGCACAGCCGCGCCCAAAAATACCCGCCCTAAGGCCGGGGCGCCAAGTTCGTCCAGCGGAAAAAGGCCACAAAAATGGGTGGGCTATAGCCCTGGGGGGTGGGGCTGGCCCACTTCGTCCACCGGACTCGGAATGGCGCGAGACTTTGCGAGGCGCCTTCGTGTGCCAAAAATAGGCCGCGGGCACAGCCGCGCCCAAAAATACCCGCCCGAAGGCCGGGGCGCCAAGTTCGTCCAGCGGAAAAAGGCCACAAAAACGGGTGGGCTATAGCCTTGGGGGGTGGGGCTGGCCAACTTCGTCCGCCGGACTCGGAATGGCGCGAGACTTTGCGAGGCGCCTCCATGTGCCAAAAATAGGCCGCGGCCGCAGCGACGCCCAAAAATACCCGCCCGAAGGCCGGGGCGCCAAGTTCGTCCAGCGGAAAAAGGCCACAAAAGCGGGTGGGCTATAGCCTTGGGGGGTGGGGCTGGCCAACTTCGTCCGCCGGACTCGGAATGGCGCGAGACTTTGCGAGGCGCCTCCGTGTGCCAAAAATAGGCCGCGGATACAGCCGCGCCCAAAAATACCCGCCCGAAGGCCGGGGCGCCAAGTTCGTCCAGCGGAAAAAGGCCACAAAAACGGGTGGGCTATAGCCTTGGGGGGTGGGGCTGGCCAACTTCGTCCGCCGGACTCAGAATGGCGTGAGACTTTACGAGGTGCCTCCGTGGTCCAAAAATAGGCCGCGGGCACAGCCGCGCCCAAAAATACCCGCCCGAAGGCCGGGGCGCCAAGTTCGTCCAGCGGAAAAAGGCCACAAAAGCGGGTGGGCTATAGCCTTGGGGGGTGGGGCTGGCCAACTTTGTCCGCCGGACTCGGAATGGCGTGAGACTTTGCGTGGCGCCTCCGTGTGCCAAAAATAGGCCGCGGGTACAGCCGTTCCCAAAAATACCCGCCCGAAGGCCGGGGCGCCAAGTTCGTCCAGCAGAAAAAGGCCACAAAAGCGGGTGGGCTATAGCCTTGGGGGGTGGGGCTGGCCAACTTCGTCCGCCGGACTCGGAATGGCGCGAGACTTTGCGTGGTGCCTCCGTGTGCCAAAAATAGGCCGCGGGCACAGCCGTTCCCAAAAATACCCGCCCGAAGGCCGGGGCGCCAAGTTCGTCCAGCGGTAAAAGGCCACAAAAACGGGTTGGCTATAGCCTTGGGGGTGGGGCTGCCCCACTTCGTCCGCCGGACTCGGAATGGCGTGAGACTTTGCGAGGCGCCTCCATGTGCCAAAAATAGGCCGCGGGCACAGCCGCTCCCAAAAATACCCGCCCGATGGCCGGGGCGCCAAGTTCGTCCAGTGGAAAAAGGCCACAAAAGCGGGTGGGCTATAGCCTTGGGGGGTGGGGCTGGCCAACTTCGTCCGCCGGACTCGGAATTGCGCGAGACTTTGCGTGGCGCCTCCTTGTGCCAAAAATAGGTCGCGGTCACAGCCGCGCCCAAAAATACCCGCCCGAAGGCTGGGGCGCCAAGTTCGTCCAGCGGAAAAAGGCCACAAAAACGGGTGGGCTATAGCCTTTGGGGGTGGGGCTGGCCTACTTTGTCCGCCGGACTCGGAATGGCGCGAGACATTGCGAGGTGCCTCCGTGTGCCAAAAATAGGCCGCGGACAAAGCCGCGCCCAAAAATACCCCCCCGAAGGCCGGGGCGCCAAGTTCGTCCAGCGGAAAAAGGCCACAAAAACGGGTGGGCTATAGCCTTGGGGGGTGGTGCTGGCCAACTTCGTCCGCCGGACTCGGAATGGCGCGAGACCTTGCGAGGCACCTCCGTGTGCCAAAAATAGGCCGCGGGCACAGCCGCGCCCAAAAATACCCGCCCGAAGGCCGGGGCGCCAAGTTCGTCCAGCGGAAAAAGGCCACAAAATCGGGTGGGCTATAGCCGTGGGGGGTGGTGCTGGCCAACTTCGTCCGCCGGACTCGGAATGGCGCGAGACCTTGCGAGGCGCCTCCGTGTGCCAAAAATAGGCCGCGGGCACAGCCGCGCCAAAAAATACCCGCCCGAAGGCCGGGGCGCCAAGTTCGTCCAGCGGAAAAAGGCCACAAAAACGGGTGGGCTATAGCCTTGCGGGGTGGGGCTGGCCAACTTCGTCCGCCGGACTCGGAATGGCGCGAGACCTTGCCAGGCGCCTCCGTGTGCCAAAAATAGGCCGCGGGCACAGCCGCGCCCAAAAATACCCGCCCGAAGGCCGGGGCGCCAAGTTCGTCCAGCGGAAAAAGGCCACAAAAACGGGTGGGCTATAGCCTTGGGGGGTGGGGTGGCCCACTTCGTCCGCCGGACTCGGAATGGCGCGAGACTTTGCGAGGCGCCTCCGTGTGCCAAAAATAGGCCGCAGACAAAGCCGCACCCAAAAATAACCCCCCCGAAGGCCGGGGCGCCAAGTTCGTCCAGCGGAAAAAGGCCACAAAAACGGGTGGGCTATAGCCTTGGGGGGTGGGGCTGGCCAACTTCGTCCGCCGGACTCGGAATGGTGCGAGACCTTGCGAGCCGCCTCCGTGTGCCAAAAATAGGCCGCGGGCACAGCCGTACCCAAAAATACCCGCCCGATGGCCGGGGTGCCAAGTTCGTCCAGCGGAAAAAGGCCACAAAAACGTGTGGGCTATAGCCTTGGGCGGTGGGGCTGGCCAACTTCGTCCGCCGGACACGGAATGGCGCGAGACTTTGCGAGGCACCTCCGTGTGCCAAAAATAGGCCGCGGGCACAGCCGCGCCTAAAAATACCCGCCCGAAGGCAGGGGCGCCAAGTTCGTCCAGCGGAAAAAGGCCACAAAAACGGGTGGGCTATAGCCTTGGGGGGTGGGGCTGGCCAACTTCGTCCGCCGGACTCGGAATGGCGCGAGACTTTGCGAGGCACCTCCGTGTGCCAAAAATAAGCCACGGGCACAGCCGCGCCCAAAAATACCCGCCCAAAGGCCGGGGCGCCAAGTTCGTCCAGCGGAAAAAGGCCACAAAAACGGGTGGGCTATAGCCTTGGGGGGTGGGGCTGGCCAACTTCGTCCGCCGGACTCGGAATGGCGCGAGACTTTGCGAGGATCCTCCGTGTGCCAAAAATAGGCCGCGGGCACAGCCGTTCCCAAAAATACCCGCCCGAAGGCCGGGGCGCCAAGTTCGTCCAGCGGTAAAAGGCCACAAAAACGGGTTGGCTATAGCCTTGGGGGTGGGGCTGCCCCACTTCGTCCGCCGGACTCGGAATGGCGTGAGACTTTGCGAGGCGCCTCCATGTGCCAAAAATAGGCCGCGGGCACAGCCGCTCCCAAAAATACCCGCCCGATGGCCGGGGCGCCAAGTTCGTCCAGTGGAAAAAGGCCACAAAAGCGGGTGGGCTATAGCCTTGGGGGTGGGGCTGCCCCACTTCGTCCGCCGGACTCGGAATTGCGCGAGACTTTGCGTGGCGCCTCCTTGTGCCAAAAATAGGTCGCGGTCACAGCCGCGCCCAAAAATACCCGCCCGAAGGCTGGGGCGCCAAGTTCGTCCAGCGGAAAAAGGCCACAAAAACGGGTGGGCTATAGCCTTTGGGGGTGGGGCTGGCCTACTTTGTCCGCCGGACTCGGAATGGCACGAGACATTGCGAGGCGCCTCCGTGCCAAAATAGGCCGCGGACAAAGCCGCGCTAAAAATACCCCGAAGGCCGGGCGCCAAGTTCGTCCAGCGGAAAAAGGCCTGGCGGGGGTGGGCTATAGCCTTGGGGTGGTGCTGGCCAACCGTCCGCG